>JAKSZT010054334.1:54211566-54265875 GCA_026826555.1 Tolypeutes matacus
CCTGAGTACTGTTGTGGCAATGGATGTAGGCCATTTTAAATCAGCACACACCACTCAGAACTGAGTGGGAGAGAGTGTGGTCTACAATGTGAACTGTGGTCTATGGTTGGTGGCAAGGCTCCAGGATGTGTAAGTTCATTGAGGGTGGTGGGCCACACTGTGGGAGATGTTTGTGTGGGATGTGATGGGAGGTGTGGGTGGTGGGCAACATGGGAATCCCAGTGGGTTCCGTGTAATATTTTGGGTAATCTAAGCACCTCTTAAAATATGTGTGTATATATATATATATATAAACAACATTTTTGTAAGCAAATACACATATATGCATATATATTTATATATCATTTAGCAAATGTTTGTATGTATTGTGAGAATTTTGATTTTTACCCATAATAAAAAAAAAAAAAATGCTACTTTTGGGCCCTCCCTGGTATCAGATAAGATCAATTTAATAGCAGTTTGGGGTTAAATATTTGATATTATATATTATATGTTTAATGATTGTTGTATTTAGATAAATCATAATAAGAATGGTAAGGATCAATAATCAGCTTCCTCCACCAGTTCATTATAGAGTTCAGGATATTCTGAAATGATGTCCCTTAATAGGGTTTTAAGGATGATGGACAGAAAACAAAAATTAAAGAATTGACAATTTATTGAGAATAGTCCTTAGCAATTAATTAACTGCCATTGGGGTATCAAAAAAAGACTTTAGAAGAGGACATTGTATATAGGTAATAAAATAGGTCATTTGTCTAATGCAGAAGAAAATTTTGTAATAGGCACAAAATATGGAAAATAAGCTCCACTAAAATAAAATAAAATTATAAATGGCAATTAATGGTACACATATGAATGTATTACCATCAGTACTTTCATTAAATAAGGGAATTAAATCCTTAGTTTTCAAGGAGTGTTTCAAATGACTGCTGAAATTCAGTAGGTGGAGCCTTGAGGAGGAGATGGCATGCAGGGACCATAGAAATACAGTATAAAATGGAGTATCAGGAGAACTCAGTTCAATTTTCAGCCGTCACCCAATTTTGCCTGGAGCCAGTCACTTGTAGTATCTACACTAGACATTTAAAATAGAGTGCCAAGGTGAAAGCAGAAAGGCTGCCTGTGGGGTAGGAGCTACACTAGCGCAAAAAGTGCTTTGCTAAGACTCCTCTCTAATTGTTAAGAACCAGTTTGTTGTACAACAGGAGATCCTGCTGTTTGCTTCTCTCTGCTCTCAACACCCTTTATCAGTGGTGCTGCTGGGCTGGAGGACACCATCTTAGGTGAAATGGGTGTATTTCAAGGCTAGGTACACCTCATGGGTGTGCTTTGTGAGTTGCCTGATTTGAAACTGCTCAAAGTGATACTGGTGTCTATACCACTCACTCGATTTTATAAGGGAAAAGCATTACCCCACCCAAGAGTTGTTTTGCTTTACTTTTTGTTGTTTCTTAATCAATGAAGTGTTTCCAATTTTCTTATCTGTTTGCAAGCAATCATTTTAAATAACCACTGTGCTTTCACTGAATCCTTCTACATGTGATAACTTTATATTAGATATAATTTTAGTGAGGAGAGGGTTGAACCCACTTTTGGCTGTTTATCCCACATAAGTCTAGCTATATTCCCCTATAATTCCCTTCACTTATACCCACTTGAAATATTTATTGAGTAGTTACTATGTGCTCAGATTGCTAAGTGTTAAGATCAAAGCACTTCAAACCCACCCCATTTCCAAAATCCCTATAAATAGCAAATGAAAAATGGTAAGACCTATAAGAAAATGATTAAATAAATATGGCTTTTTCAATCATAAATCAAGCAGCCAACACCTTTATTGAGCATTTATTATGTGAGTAAACATGGAATATTTATCTGATGGTAACATAATGCAATTTATCTACATCCATGTCTGCCATCTACTCCCTACTCCCATCCACATCCTCACATTCAGGAATGTGAGACAAGGAGACATGGATTTAAATTCAGGCTCTACCAACCTACTAGCTACAAACTTGAACAATTTACTTCTTCCATCTCTAATTCCCTCATTTATAAAATGAGGGTAAATATATATATAAATAAGATAATATACATAAATGCCAATGTGCCCAGTCCATAGCCATTGCTAAGGAAATATGTGTTTGTTTCCCTATGTGTATGTTCTGTCCTGCCAGCTGGGTTGGGGAGGGGGTATGACAAGGGAAGTAAATTGCAAAGTATAAGATATATTTTTGCCTTCAAGGAACTTCTGCTTCAATAATTTGAGAGATATTCATTTATATAAAGTTGCCAAATATGTCAGTGCATGGAGGTTTATAACGAGATGACCACAGATTTTAAAAGCAGATTCTGTATCTGAGGTTAAACTCATAAATTCGTACCCTTGATGGATGAGATTTGCCACCTGTTGAAGGAGCCATACTAACATGCATTAGTAAATGTAAAGCTAAGGAAGCCTGGGAAATGCCCAAATTCAATCAAGTGTCCTGGGCATGGCATACTTTCGGTTGGAATGAGATAGACGTGTGAGAGTGAGGAAGCCCTGATTCGTGGACACCCAAGCTGTAGTCACTCAGCTTAGCAGCTGTGACAGTTAACTTTTACTGCCTTTACTCTGATATCAGGTTCACAAAATAGTCTTTTGATCATACTTGACTTCCCGCGTAGACTTTCATCCTGGGGAGAGGATTTACAGACTCACTCACACAGACATTCCTTTCTGTTTGCAAGTTCCATTTTCATTTTAAACACTTTACTGCACATTAATAAATACACCAGTGATATGAATCTAATTAACCAGAATCAGCCCCTTGAGCCTGGTCATCTCTGGGCACAAAAACCAAACCAAATGAGGCTCTGGACTACAAAGCTGTGACCTGAATCATAGAAGATGGCATGTTTTCCCAATCTCAACAAATACTTGGCAGTAGGTTTAATTTTCCAAATTAGCTCTACAAAATTAAAATCTGGAATAGAATGGTGGAGAAAGAATCACTCTCACTTATTGTTTAGATCATTGAGGATATAAAATAGCAGATAAAGCTTCAGATGCTACAGTAGTAATTCTCTACTGGGCTACCCTCTAGAACCATCCTGGGTATTTGGCTTTGTGTAGCTTTGACATCCATGTTTAGGCCCTACCACGCATAAAATCAAAACCTCTGTAAGTGGGGCCCAGTATTTGGGAGGTCTGGGTTTTTGTACTTTTAAAAAAATTCTCCGGGTGACTCTGGTGTGTAGCCAAGGTTTGCGGGTCCATGGTCTACAGGTAAGCAATGTCAAAGAATAAGTAGAGTAAATCCCACCCTGGGATTTTAGGGAACTGGAGACTGCAAATCCAACCTGAAAGAGCAGCCCTTGCTCCACTCTCACTATTTCCAGGTGACATTGCAAGGATATTTGGAATCTTTGAGGGAATTTAGAAATCTGAATGTTTGACAAATTTCCTAATTTTTAACCATTGGCAACAAATCCAAAAATTTAAATAATATTCTGTAACTCTAGCAAAACATACCAGCAGGTCATGAGTTTGTTTCCTTGGATAATAACCAGAGAAAGGCTGTGATATGCAAAGCCAACACAGAGATTTAAATAAACCAAATCCTTTTAACAAGAAGGAAAATATTAACACTTACATGGATTGTTCAACACCCTATAGATAAAGTGATTGACTGGTGAAATATTTAGCTTTTCCTATTTTATCTTGACTTCAGTCAAGACTGTAAGTGTATTGAAGGCAAGAAATAGGTTTAGTTTCTGTTACTTTCACTTCCCTAGCCCTGAACACATTTTGTAGCATGTTATACATGTGATGTATGAAATATTTTTAATATGGAATAAATCAATCTTTTTGGTCATGTTTACTCAGAAAAATAGGAGGTGAATTGAGTGATTATCCAGGTAATGCAATTAGCATTCATAAATAGTCTATTAATTTCAGTTACTAACCCATATCTCCCTTTCTTTCCCCCTCTCTCTCTAACTCTCTTTCTCTCTCTCTTTCTCTCAAACCTAGAATCCATCCAGTCTTGGAAGTGGTACTTCATTGTCCTATGTAAAATCAACCTTTAGAGAAACTAAAGAGAATCATTTTTCTTAAGACTAACAGTGAACAACCAGGGAAGAGTTGGGATACTGACCATGAAAGATTTTAATTACACTGATATTGGTTAGGATAATGGCAATGTAATTATAAAACAGGATAAAATTTCTATCCTCAGAGCCACATTGCTTTCTGTTTCTAAGTGTTTGTTTGGTAGTCTTTAAGAAGAAATGTTTCTCTTTTTTCTGCTTTTTTGCTTTTTACATTTTTTTCTGGAATCTTCCCTAAAAATGTAGCCATGTATGATAAGTCAGACTGAATCTTTAGAGCATCTCCAATCTAGTTATCAACTTATTATTTGATGTGAAATGTTCAAGAGTGTATGCTGCTTATGAAGAGAAACAGTGCAAGCATTTTTGACTTTGAGAAAAAAAGGCTTTGAAAGAATATAAAGTGCTCTGAGGAATGTTGATTGGAATTCTATATGGTATGAGAAATCTACTGCTCATAAGTAAGGAATTGAGCATTTAGGAAACAATTGGAAAAGCTAGCATTGAAATTCACCTCGGACAAGCAGTAATCACAGCACTGAATTTAGAACAAAATGGTTGAATATGAAATAAAATATAAGACGGCTCACTGACTGTTAAAAGCAATGCTGGTAGTTGTGAAACCTTAAAAAAATTCTTGTCTATGATACAATTTACCCTAAAATCATTAAAACATCAGTTACTTCAACTTTGCAATAAGTATTTTATCTATTATGTTGTAGTATTATTAAATAAATATACAGCCTCTGATTGAACATTTCTTAATAGGGAAATATATTTACTCGATGAAAAAGATGTAGAAAACGTCGAACTCTAAAATTATTAGATTTTTCTAAGAAACTTTTCAAAACTATCAGCAACAACCTTCATTATGTGAAAATATTTTTAAAAACTACTTGATTAATTTGATTATTGGTAATCATTGGATGGAATTAGAAATTTTTAGTTATATAGGAATTTGGTTTTACTGGCACTTGTTAGACTGGGCATGACTCCATATGAGACAAATAATTCATCTAATGTTAAGACTATAATAGAAACATAAGTGCATAGTGGTATGTGATGAAATAAGAACAAGAGACAAAAATAATTCACTATGTGACGGGTCAGAACCTTCTTCCTCCTTTAGCTCTCCCTTTTAAATGTTATAATAGTCTGTCCTTTCATTTTAGATTTTATTACTTCTTTAATCTCTTTAATCATTTTAAGCATATGCTTTTTTAAAATAATCTCTTTCAGACTGTTTTTATTTCCCTCTAATTCCTAACTTGGTAGGTAAGTTCTGGCTCTCCATGGTGGATCATTTCCTTCTAGAGTTTGTCATTTTTACCAGGGATTATTTTAACTCTGAGTGTTCTGTATTGCCTGGGTTGTAGATTTCCTACAGTGTGGTGATGGCTTTGTTTCTCCAGAGAAAGCCAAGGGTTTTACCAGCATAGGACTAATTTTTGTAACAGCTTTCTTGGCTTGAGAATTTCCATGCCAAGTCAAAATAAAAATTTGGTCCCATAATCCAAATATAGAACAGCTAGTGGCTTTGATTCCTCATGGGAGACGTTCACCCATCCCTAGAGCTTCAGGCAGAATACCCTGAATTTCAAAGAGAGGCAGCACTTCTCAGCTCTATGCATGAGTCCAAGTTCTGGCTCCACCTTACAGAAGCCAATGTTACTATTTTCTGTCCATATATGTACCACTGGACCCCAGTTTGTGGTGACATCAGCTAGAATTATTACTACTCTGGCTTTAATCTCTGATGTGAGAATCTGGGGATTTCCTTTTCTTTTACAAAGCTAAATTATTATGTAATTAATTCCACTTTCGTATTATGCATTTAGATTCTTGTTTATAGTAGGAGGAGGTCTGTGGAAAATCAGTCTTCCATGTTGCTAAAATCACACATCTCCTCCTCCACACCCTGATGATGGGAGAGGACAGATTTTCCATGAGAAATCTGTCAAAATGGGAAGAAAAACTCTCCAAGATTTATTCCAAGTTACCATGTGTAACCTTATTAAGATGATAAGAAATCAAGTATAAGAAAATCTTTTCTACAAAATGCTTATTTTAATGTAATATAAGCTATTCAACTAGCATAGTTTCTTCCACAAAGAAGGTGAGGATATTGGTGGCACAGAAATGAAGTAAGTGTGAATTGTTTATCTGGACTGAAATGGGTGGTTTCTTCAATGAAATCGAGTGCCTGTTATGCAGTCCCTTAACCTGACAGAGGCCAGACACCCAAATAAAGTGATATGGGGTAGGCACAGCAGGGGAAAATGGGCCAGCAAAGGATTTTAGAGCATTGGGTTAGCTCGCTACCCTTTCCTTTGAGAAAGCTTTCAAGGGGTAGAGAGTCGCAGCCAACCAGTTTCAAATAGGTCAAAGAATCATCCATGCCAGAGACACACATAGACAAGAACAACACACCGAAGCTCAAGACAGGTAAGAGAAAGCCAGAGCTGCCACCAGACATAAGTGACCAACCAGATAGCAGCCAGGCATCAGGATTCCATCCAGGAGGCCAATCTGTCCTGAGAGCCTATTTGTATGGTGAAGGATTCTTCAAGTTCCATCTGGCTCCTTCTAACGGTTTTTGGTGGGAAGTGCCTGATCTTCGGGCACAACCATAATCTCCCTCACCATCAGGTCTTCTGTTGTTTCCACAAGATCACCATCAAATCACAGGCTTCCAAAAGGTACACCAGCAGGAATCATCTGGTATACAGGATAGGAAGGTTCCTTTGCTCATAGTTATTTAAAAGGAAAAGGACTTCTTTTTGAAAACTTTTTTCACTAAAAAATAAGTATACCCCTTCTAGTAATCCTACATATGTATGAGAGTTTCACTGTTTGAATCAGATCAGTGTATTTATATCAAAGTTTAAAGCCAGAAGAGACTTTATGGAGTTTAACTTGCACTTAGAGAAGAGAAAATTCAGAGCAAAGAACTGATGTGGTTTGGTCAATTTTTACTACCAGTTAGTACTACAGAAAATATGGGAGAACAAATGCCAGAGCCTGTTTTTCTGACTCTTAGTTCAGTAGTCTTCCCAGAAAGTGAATGTTGTATATATAATTTTAGATGACCAGTGCAGAAGCGAGCTAATCGTAATCCTCAGTTATTGGCATGCTATTATCTTGGTCCATTTAAAGCCCTTAACTATTTTCTTGCATTTTGCATGAGTGTCTCTGTGTGTGTATAAGTGTGCTTTCAATTTATCTAAATGGTATGGATATGGTTCTAGTTTTTAATCTTTTTCCTAAAAACTACATTTTAAACACTGAGCATATTGCTGCATGTACATCCAGGCTATTGCTTCTAACAACTGAACAGTATTCCAGAGAAAATATCTACCACGTTTTAGTTATCCATTCTAAGATCTAGGCTCTTAGAGCTGCTGATTAATTTTCTGTTCATGCCTCTTTTTTTCCTGAAATTCAGACAATCAGTATAATCTATGGCCAGATCCTGTTGTTCAGTAGGCTGTGTTCTTTGGGTTTTTGTTTTGTCACCATTGTATATTGGAAGACGTATCACATAGTTGCATTATGCGCTCCTGTTTTCAATCTATGGAAGTTTTGCTGATTTTGTCATTTCTTAAATATATTAACAATAACTAATAAAGATCAGTGTTTATGGGAATATGGGATATATACATGTCATGTCTAAGGCTGATGGAGTAAAGATTTTCTGAGACAATTAATGTGTTTGAGTAAATTATTTGTGTCAGTTAGCACTAAATTATTGATTGACAATAGAAAATAGCTTTATAATGTGTGGGAATGTCTTATGCCCATTAAAATTCTAAAAATATAAGTCAATTATTCTCTTGATGACTTTAGTCACAAATAAATAATGAGAAAGTATTTACCATACAATATGTATGAACAAATATTCAAAGCAATACGGGCCAAGGATCTAGTATCCCAAAGACAAAATATTGCTAAGAGTTTCCACAGCCTTCAGCATTAAAAGAAAAAAAGGTGTGATTCTATTAGGTAGGATACTTAATCAGACAATGTATTCAGATAATGTATTCTGTTCAATATTCATAACATAGTTTTGCTTATAATTTTAAACTGGAACTTAGTGAAAGAATGATATGACATGAAGCATGCAAGAGATTGAGATGAATGGAGATTTTGGACAAGCAACCCAGCATGGCAAGGCAAAGAATTATGTCATACATATTTAAGAGCCACATTGAAATGCAGCATGAACCCCAAGCAGTGACTGTCAGGAAAGCTGAGTTCTAAATGGAACACCTTGTTTAATTGATGTACGACTTTAGGTTAGTCATCCAACCTCTCAAGAATATCCTGTTCCTCCTCTATTAAAAGAGAGGAAAAACATGTCTCTCCTCACAGAACATGTTGTGCTCATAAAACCCAGTGACAGGGAAGCACTTAGAGTAAAAGTGAGCCTAAGTATTTTAATATTCATATGAAATGATTCATAACCAAAGCTGATGAGTTGACCACCTAGAAGCAAATATGGGTAATATAGAAACTGGTCTTATAGGCTTTTAAGAATTCTCCCTCACAACTGAACTTCTTTTTATTGAAGTCATATGTTATGGCTTGAAAATATATTAAGATAGAGGAGTATTTAAAAGACCAGAGAAATTTAATTTACTAAGATTATTAGGTTAATATGTACTGAGTCATCAACCAAGAAGTATTACTGGGTATCACTGGTGTACAGGCTATTCCATATGCAGTCACAGGAGCGGAAGACTTGGCACTGAAATTTCAGTAAAGGGCAGCGAAATCTGAGGTTGTGCCTACACAATTAACATTTCCCCATACCTCCCACCCTCCAAATACACAGGCACACATACACATAGACATGTGAATCAGAGAAGAAAAATTAAGTTTAAAATGTATCTCAAAAGAACTAATAGAAAAAATGTTAGCAGTAAAAGGTATGTGAGAAAAGGTAAGAAGCTTAGAGGACAGATCCAGGAGGTCCATCATGAATTTAAATTTTTTTTCTAAAGAAAAGCAAGAGGTAGTGAACAGGGAAACAATACAAGAAAAAGATATCTATCAGTAAAAGAAATAATTGAGGTTCCAATTTTAAAAAGAAAGTGTGATAAGGTAAATTATGTGCCCTGGGGGACGGGGGGGAGCGGATCTTAATCTTTATCCATTTCTGTGGTTGTGGAACCCATTGTAAATAGGATCTTTTAAAGATGTTATTTTTACTTAAGTTGTGGTCCAACTGAATCAGATTGGGCTTTAATCTGGATTACTGGAGCCCTTTATAAGCAGAATGAAATCCAGACATTCAAAGAGAAAGCCAAGGGGAGTAGTCATTGCTGCAAGTCAACAACCCATGTGCATTGTCATGTGATGGAAAAGCCAAGGATCCAAGGATACCTCATAGCCAGCCCCAGAAAACCATAGTCATCAAGGAGAAAGCATCGTATTGTTGATGCCTAGATTTGGATTTTCAGTATATAAACCAATTTTCACTATAAACCAATAAATTTCTGTTGTTTAAGCCAATATGTTATATGGTATTGTTTTAGCAGCTGGGAAAATAATACAGAAAAAGATATAGCAAAATTCAAGGTAAAGTACCCATTTCCAGATCTATTTTAGGAAAAGTTTTGAATTTTAAAGTTTAAAAAAGTAAAAAATCAATAACCATTAAAGTAGGAGAAAACTACAATTTACCTATAAAACACGGGTAGCAGACCATAGAAAATATGGGCAGGAGGAGAAGGAAGAAAGTAAAAGTATTTTTTATCTTACAATGGATAGTTATGGTAGCATTTTTATCATTTATGATAGATAAACAGAGATTCAAAAATGTTTAACTTAAAGGTGATAATAAATAGACTAAAAGGAACATGCATGCCTTTCAAATCACTAGAGCCCAAAGTAGGAAGCAAAAGGCATCAGAGAAAAATAAAAGTATAAAAGTAAAAATAATGAGAGAAATAGCAATAAAATATTAGAATAGCATTTGATTGCTCAGCTACAATACTGAAATCTAAAAAAAAAAAAAAAAAAAAAAAAGTGGAATATCAGGTACAAATTGAAAGAAAAAGACTGCAACTCTATTGAGCCCTGAGGATATTCACCTGTTATAATGAAAGAATGCTATTCAAAGATAGACTGATAGAGAGAGAGGAAGAGAGAGAGAAATGATATAGATGATAGCTAGCTAGCTAGCTAGATGATTGATAGATAGATAGATAGATAGATAGATAGATAGATAGATAGATAGATAATAGATTGTTAATATGGGTATACTAGTGTAGGGAGAGGAGAACAAGAAGGAAAAATAATAAAATAGATGGCATCTATTTTAAGTGCATGTATATGACTATATTTACTTATTAATGTAAATTATATCTCTGTGACTATATAAATTAAAATATAAAAACCTTAATAAAAGTTTTTTCTGGAAACAATTCATTTGTAAAATTGATTTAATTAATAGAAAACATTAATAAATCAATAATCAAAAATAAGTTTGAAAGATAAGTTATAAGCTAAGCAGTGACCTCAAAATATAAAAAACTAAAATCATAAAACATCCAGAAGAAAGCATAGGACACAAGCACAGCATCCTTGTGATTGTCGGGATACAAAAAAAAAAAAAAAAATACACCCTGTGATAGAAAAAGAATTACAGTGGGAAATCTTCAAATTAAAACCTTCAGCCCATCAAACGACACTGTTAACAAAAGGAAAAGGCAAGTCAAAGAATGTAAGATAATACAGATATCTGAAAGAGAACTTGTATCCACAATGTATAAAGGATATCATACAAGCAATGATAATTTTTAAAAAAACAATAATAAATGAGAAAAGATTTGAAAAGACACTTCACAAAAGAACATAAATGAACAAGCACGTGGAAGATGATCAGCATCATTAGTCACCACAGAAAGGCAAATTAAAACTATAATGCGATTTCACTTCACATCCACTAGAATGTCAAAAAGGCTGACAATACCAAGTGTTGGTGATGATGAGGAACAATTGCCATTTTTAATCATTGCTGATGGGAATGTAAAATAATACAGTCACTTTGGAAAATAGTTTAATTATTATACAGCTTTACTTATGGGTCCATAATTAACACTTTTAGGTATATCAAAGAGAAATGAAAGCATATTTTCTCTGCCTCAATCACAAACTTAGCACAAATCTACAAAACAGCTTCACCAACAAGAGTCAAAAGCTAGAAAGAGTCCAAATGTCCATCAACTGGTGAATTGATAAAGAAATGGTAACATTCATACAATGGAATATACTCAATAATAAAGAAGAATGTTTTGCTAATAGATGCAACAGCACAGATGAATCTCAATACCATTATATTGAGTCAAAAAACTAGACACAAAAGGGTACGTACTAACTAATTCTATTCATATGAAGATCAAGAACCAGCAAAATTAATTTAGAATGATAGAAATCAGAATACGGTTTTCCTCTTCTGTGGTTACCAGAAAGTAGCATGAAGGAAATTTGGCGGGTGATGGAAATGTTCTAAAAGAGTGTATACGGTTATCTTATCTAAAATCATCAAACTTGAAAGGAAAAGATCTACACATTTTTGTATATAAATTATATCTCAATAAAACTGAATTGTTTTTGTTTTTGTTTTTGTTTTTAAAGAGATAACAAAGAATACAGAGTAAATTTGGCATAGAATACTATGCTGGAAGAAAACATAGGAAACATTTCAGTCAAGAAAACTGAATTGAATGAAACTCCAAGAATTAAAGTAATAATTGAAAATTGATAATGGCCTTAGCTATTATTTATTAAGTGCCTTCTATGTACCAAGTTTTGTCCCATGCCCTTTACCACTTGATCCCTTTTAATCTTAATCATAGCAATGACACGTGTGGTTTCATACCCAGGTATTTCCTACCAGAATTCTGATTTTGTTCACGTCTCCAGTCCTGTCCCACAGAACCAGGAGCCTCTGGAAATCTCAACCTCACTTTCAGTTTGATGGGTAGAACTAACTGGTCCATGCTGATCTTATTCTCCTTGACAATGATTGGTACAAGGATGGGCATGTGATCACATTTTGACCAAGGAGGTACAAAAGAAAATCTAGTGATGTGCCCCTGGAAAAATGTACTCCATCTTTAGCAACCCCTAGGAAATTTGCTTCCTTCATCCTTGAGATGGCTAATTTTTGGTCAAGTTGGTTAGGGTATGGTGTCCAGTTGTTTGATCCAACACTGGCCTAGCTGTTACTGTGGAGGTATTTTGTAGATAGCGTTAGCACCTAAAATCAGTTGACTTTAAGTAAAAGTGATTACCCTCAGCAATGTGGGTAGACCTCATCCAATGAATTGATGGCTCAAAAGTCAGAACTAAAAGTTTTAAGAATAAGAAAGAATTTTGCCTGTAGACTGCATCCTCTGCTTTTCCTGGCCTCCCCTAAAGACTACAACTAAGGACTTCAACATCACTCCTCCTGGAATGTACCCTATAGAACTTAGACTTGCCAGACTCCACAATTGTATGAGCCAACTCTTATAGTAAATCTCTTGTAAATACACAAACATACGCGCGCACACACACACACACACACATAAACCTGTTGGTTCTGGATTGCTGCAATCATCTTAACCTCTTGAAGCCATTGTGTGCCAACCTGAAGTCATAATATAGGTTATTTGGACCTAAAAACAGCTTAAGTGACAGAGGTAGGTATTAGTAGCCTCACTTTCCAAATGAAGAAGTTGGCAATCAGAAGTTAGATGACGGCTGGACTATCCATGGAACTGGGGGAGGGTTGGAGGAAGGAGTAGATGAATTCTGGGGATTTGCATGTCTGTGATTAAAACTACAATGTTGAGAATGTTCTTTTGGCAAATATGGTGGGGGAGGGTTACTGGTGTAGGGCATCAGGTGTGGAGGGGATATACAGGATAGGATGCAACTGAGGTATGCTTCTTTGGAATATGTAAGTGTTCATCTTATCATAGTATGTTATCTCAGTGGGTGGAGACCCACACAATAAACAAGAAAATATTAAACTCCCACCCTGGGGAGTCCTTCTATGTTCTCAAATAGAGGGGCAAGAATCTCTTGAGAACATAGGCAGTGCCTAATTAAAAGAAAACATGGGAAAGTGGATGTGTCTCAAGCAGCGGGGCACCTGCCTACCACATGAGAGGCCCAAGGTTCGGTTCCTCCTAAAGAAGACAAGCAAGACAGTGATCTGACTCAACAGGTTGGCATGGCAACCTGAAGCAACAAGATGACACAACAAGAGATGCAATGAAGAGACACAGCAAGGAAATACAATGAGAGACACAACAAGCAGGGAGTGGAAGTGGCTTAAGTGATTGGGTGCCTCCCTCCTCCATGGCAGGTCCTAGGTTCAGGTCCCAGCATCTCCTAATAAAAAGAAGACAAACAGAGAGCAGAAAGCAAGTGCAAACAACAAGGGTAAGGGGGAGAAATAAATAAATATAAATAAATCTTAAAAAAAAGAGAGAAAGAAAACAGACCAATATGTCAAGCCCTCAATATTATTGCATGGAACTATGATACTTACTCTTTAAAAAATGAAACTTAATGGTTACCATAAGTTCTGAGGGGAGGGGTAAGGTATTTTTGGGGGATTGGAATTGTTCTGCACAATCTTGCAATGAGGGATACAGGCCACTTTAAATTTTGTCAAAACCGATAAAAGTCTACAGTTCAAAATGTAAACCATAATGTAAACCACTGACCATGGTTAGTAGCAACGTTTCGATATTTATACACCAATTGTAAAAACTATACCATCCAGATGTAAAATGTTATTAATAGGGGAGAGTGGAAAAGGGGGAAGGCGTTGGGTATATGAGAATCCCTTATATTTTCTATGTGGCTTTTCTGTAACCTAAAACTTCTTTGAAGATAAAGTGAAAAAAATAAGACACTGAGGGAATACATAGAAGAAAAGTCATTGTACATACAAGGCAACAGATCTTACAGTGATGAAAGACACAATGTCTAAAATATTTTTATATTATTTTAATTTAAAAAAAATTTATATTTTATTTGTTATTTTTCCAACTATTATTTCATTTTTTATTATTAATAATTTTATTTGGTTATTTTGTTGACTTCATTTTTGGAGAAGTTTTGGATCACAGAAAGGTCACAACTATGGCAGGAGGGGATCAATGGTGCAGGGTGTCAGTAATGGGGGGATGAATAGGGAAGGGTGCACCTGGGGCATTCCTCTAAGGCATATGAATATGTTCAACTTTTCATGGGGCATTGTCTTGGTGGGTAGAGACCCACATAATAACTGAAAGAATATTGAATTCCCATCCTGGGGAATTCTGCTACATTCTCTAATAGGATGGCAAGAATACTCAGAGTACAAGGGCAGTGCCTAGTGAAGGAAGACATACCATTATGCCAGGCCCTCGATATTGATGATTTTACTTATGAACCTTTTCTTGTCAAATTGAAACTTAGCCTAGTAGTATATATTGCTTAAGAGTTACTTCCTGAAAGCCTCCTTGTTGCTCAAATATGGACTCTCTCTAAACCAAATTCAGCATATAAATGCACCACCTTCCCCTCAGTGTGGGACATGACTCCCGGGGATGAGCCTCCTTGGCACCGAGGATTATTACCAAAAGCCAAATAGCAATGCATTTGGAAAAAGACCTTGACCAAAAGAGGGAAATATTAAATACAAATGAGTTTTTATGGTAAAGAGATTTCAAAGTGAGTCGGGAGGTCATTCCAGAGGTTACACTTATGCACATCTCAGCAGGATCTCATTGACTGCTACAGTAAACAGTGCCTCAAACAGCAGGGCTCCTGAGGGCTCTAGAGGCATCCAGACACATTCTTGTTAACTATATGTTCTGGTGACTTAAAACTTTGGTCCATTCATGTGCCAGTCAAGCCCTGAATATTAGCAGAGTTGCAATCTATTCTCCAGTTCATTGGACTCACCCAGGACAACTAATAAGGAGATGATGATGAACAATTCCCATCCCAAAGAACAGAGAGTGTCTGCAACAGCAAGCAAGATAGTTCCATCCATCTGCCCCATGGGATCTAAGGCCCCTCTTAATTAGAAACAGAGTTGGCATCGCCAGCCCCAAGTCCTCAAGGTTGGGGAATGAACAATGGACATATTATTATTATTCTTTTATAGACTTTCTAGCAATGAAAGAAATTTTATCATTGATATATAAGCAGTGGACACCAAAGTTTCTGTGGAGAGGGAGAAGGAAGAATAGGTGTAATATGGGGGCATTTTTGGGACATTGGAATTATCCTGCATGATGTTGCAATGATGTATAGATACAGGCAATTATATATTTTGTCATAACCTACAAAACTCTGCAGGATAAAATTGTGAACTATAATGTAAACTATAGTCCGCAGTTAGTAGCAATGCTTCAATATGTGTTCATCAATTGTAACAAATGTGTCACACCAATGAAGAATGTAGTTAATGTGGAAAAGTGTGGGAGGAGGAGGAAGTGAGGCATATGGGAATCCTCTATATTTTTTATGTAATATTTATGTAATCTAAAGCTTCTTTAAAAATAAAAACTAAATAAATAAATAAGTGAGATGACTTGCCAAAGGTCATCCAGAAAGTAGTAAAGCCAGGGTTTGTTTCTGGCTCTACATCATCCTGAAATTAATATTCTCTCCAACGCTCCTTATTGCCTCCTTCCAAGTTTATTTTAGGGCCAAGATGAGAGCCCAAGCCTTATAAATCCTAGTCTGTTGTTTTTTCTACTATATCACAGTATAAAATATTCCTGTTAACCCACTTGTATAAGTGTAGAGTTAACTTGCAGCTGTTTTTCTTGTCTTTTCCAGACTTCCCAGTTCTTATTCCCTCTTTTTGTGTGATTGGTGAGACTTGGGTTAAACACTTCCTCTGGGAAATCTTGCTTGACCTTTGCCGACTCTTATGCTTTCCCTCTTTTGTCTTCTTTTCCTTAAACTCACATCTTCCCTGTGAGCTGCTATTTTAGTCCCCTTTTATTCTGGCATATCATGCCATGCCTCATGCATCATAGGTGACTAATGATTATGAAGAAGTCCTTGAATGAATTGTTAAATGAATGAATGAATAAATAAATAAATAAATTATGTAAACACAATACTGTATAGTCTAGCTCTATTGAAATTCCAAAAGGATAAATTGACATTGTTATGTCCTCATCATCTGAGTCCCAAAGAGATTTGATTCTTCTCTATGGCACTCACATTCTGCCTTGTATTAAATTATGTATACTTATTTTCCTCTTAAGTCATAAATTCCTTGAGTTTGGGATCTCTGTCACCATTACTGCTGCCCGTAAAGCACCTAGCTGAGTGCCATTCACTTAGTAAAGGTATTAGAAATGCAGGAATCAATTTAGAAGGATTTTGTCAGCACTGGAGAGATGTGCAACAGCCAACCTTTTGAGGGTGGCATCTTTGACATATGGTGGGATTTTCTGAGGTCTATTCAGGATAGAGAAGGGCCCCTGCACTTGTCTATTTGGTATCTCCATAACCTTCTTGGAATTGCTATGGGTACTTAGCATCTGTACTTCCATACATAATACTTGTTCACAAACAGTCTTATATGGTTTATTAACTGTCTAGCAACAGCCAGCCTAGGCTTCTCAGTAGGATTGCTGGTCTGAAAGGAGAAACTGGAATAGATGAACTCTCGACCATGGTATCATCGAGAATCTATTCCTATGTTTCCACTCAAGAATCAAGTCATGTGCATTTTCTTTTATCATTCCTATCCTGGTGCTTGGCACAGTAAATATTTGCTGATTATTTGAACATCCGACTGAGTGTGCCAGGAAATGTGTGAGCCAGGGTCTGAGACTAATGCTGACATCATTAAAAAAGGAAAGAATGTGCAGGTTATTATATCATGACATTTTTGGTACCTCAGAAAAGCCATTAACTACTGATGGAAACCACAGAACAGAAATGAGAATGACAATTTGCCAACTTTGGCTCATTGCATCACCGTGAAGCCGGGGTGTATAGAGTCTTGTGTTTTAAGATACAAATTCAAGCATAATCCTCCTTAGTCATCCAGCAAAGAGCAGTGCTGAAAGTGAGCCATAAGAATAAATTTGACTAAAGAAGATAAACTATTTAAGTCGAATCTTTCAGAGTGATAACTTTTTTTTTCTCCAGATCCTTAAGCACCAGGAAATGCGTGAACCAGGAGTCAGCAAACCATGCAGGCCGGCTACCTCTTTTTTTAAAATAAAGTTTACTGGAACACAAACACATCTAGTCATTTACACACTGCCTGTGGCTACTTTTGAGCCACAATGGCAGAGGTAAGTAATTGCAACAGAGACCATTAGCCCCCAAGCCTCAATATTTACTGCCCACCTCTTGAAGGAAAAGTTTGCTGATCCCTAGCCTAGACTATGGACAAGTATCAAATTATTATGGGGGTGTTTTATCACAGTTGAGACACATTCTAGAAGATGTGCGAGAGTTATGTTTGACATGATTAGGATTAATTGGGAACTTCTCACTTGCTTTGAGGGACAATTCTAGGGATGTAGAGAGCGTAGGCAAAGCAGAAGCACTCGTGAATCACTCAAAACGCAAATTTGTCTTTAAAATGCCAAGTGGCCTGTTTTTCTTCATTAGAAAACAGTCGCTGTTACATGTACAGTATGGATTCATCACAGCAGCAACACTCTAATTGCAGGCTGTGAAGACTTCTAATTGAAATAAGATTAATGAAGAGCAATGCCAGCCTCCTACAATATCACAATCTGTATGAACACTGAGCTCCTGTGAGTCATTTTCTTCCCCAAAATAACTCAGATTAAACAGCGCCTTCCAAACTAATAGCAACATTTCCGTTCAGATTTCTCTTTATGTCTTGTATCATGTTCCAGGATAAAGCACACAGAGCAGGACTCATCTTCTGCCATCAGCTAATGTTGCTAAATGTCAGGCATTTAATAAAGTTAAAGGGCAAAAAAGTTTTAAGGAATTTATTCTGCCTTGCAATCAGCCCTTGAGAAGTCTCAGGAAAACTCATTGCTTTATTGACTGGATCAGAATGGGAAATTTTCTTATCAGGTTCTGGAAACATAACCCCAAACCCTTAGAAATTCTAAATGTCTGTGAAGTATGTTCCTATATGTATAGGTATGTGTGTTTGTGCTTGCTTGACTGTATATATGTATGTATTTAGGAATACTTGTGAAATATAATAGCAAGTATATTAACTTGTATATATCTGATGTGTGGACTTTGTACAATAGCAAAGCGGGTTAAATTCAGGAATTTGGGAGCCAGGACACAATTCCTGAAAAGAGCTGTCAGTAATAAGAGGAATAAGAGGTTCTTTCTGTCCTGTCCAAACGGGTAGGGCATAGCAGAGTGTTCCTCGGTTTCAGTTCCTGAAAACTGAGGCAAAGGCGCTATTAAAATGGAAGTGAGGGCAATGGACGTAACTCAAGTCGTTGAGTGCCTGCTTCCCATGTACAAGGCTCTGGGTTCAATCACTGGTACCTCCTAAAAAAAAATAATGGAAATGAATCTAGTATGCTTGGTAGAGGGGCAGTCCTAGCATGGCCTGCTGCCTTTCCTTGGAACCCACAAACACATCCTGTGCTCAGGAGCAGATATGTCTGCTTGGAGAGAATAAAACACAAACCCCTCGTAGATAAGGGCACTGCAGGGACAATCCCTCCCCTGTGGTCATGAGCATATGTAAATATTCACTGGAGTCACTCTGACTCAGTTGTGCATGTTTTAAGATGTTTTACGATGTCCTTGGTAGTATATCTGTCCCTGGCTGTGAAAGAGCACTAGCAACACATGGATGCAGGAGAAGGAGGTTGTGCGTGGAATACCTCCCTGCATCAGTCGTGGACTGAGAGCCGCTGGCTATGGGGAATGGATGTCCACCTGTGAAGCTGCCCTTGCTTTGTCTCTTTTCTATGTGAGTAAAACATCTTTCCATCCGAGCCCTGTGAGTCGTGCTTTGCTGGCAACACCGACACCAGCACTGGAGTGGGCTGGCATCTCTTTAGGTGTCTCTCCTTCTGACAGACATACTCTCAATCAACCTCCCCTATTCTACCATTTCTGTGCTTGAGACTCACTCGCTTGTTTCCCCCTCTCTGTGCTCCAAGCTGTTTCTCAACGATTATGTCTGAAAACCATCCCTCCTTCAGAAACATTGTAGATTATATCAGCTAGCTATTGCTATGGAACAAACAACCACAAAACCCAGTAGCTTTAAACACAATACATTTATTTAGCTCTGTAGTCTGTGGTGAGTCTGGTGATTCCTCTGGTCTGGGCAGAGCTCAGCTGACCTCAGCCAGCCTACCCTAGGGAGTCAGCAGGCGAATTGGTTGTGGATGCGTGATGCAGTCTCACCTTGGCTGAAATACATCAGCTGAGCCCCACATGGAGTCTCATCCTCCTGCTGTTTTCCATAGCAAGGGTAAGTTCTGAGAGAGACTGGAAGTATACCAGGCTTGAGCTGTGGCTTCAAGCAAGCACACTGTACCTTCCACTGCATTCTCTTGGCCAAGGCAGGGCACACAACCAGTCCAATCAAGAGAGGGAGATTGAACTCACTCTTTATTGGGAAGAACTGAAAACTCACATTGTAATAGGTGTGAATACAGAGAAGGCTGAATAATTGCAGCCATTTTCACAAACAATCTGCCCTATAGATACAGATTGCCCTAGGCTCTCACCTACAATTTTTTCAACCCATACATCTTTTGCCACAGGTGTTTTTGCCCTTATAAGAGGTGCCATTAGGCATTTAACTAAGGTAAACATAGTAAAATATAGAGTAATAGGTGACCTCAGCAAGCTTTTCGATATTTCCAGTCCATATGTTACTATTTTCATCATGGATGGGCATGGTTAGTTCCCCACCAAGATTCCTTATACACAAACACACACTGTGCACACATGTACACACACATGTAGCTCGTTCCATCCACTGTCCCTAGCAGCTACACATAACTTACACTGATGCTTATCAACAGATAGCCCATACTCACAGCTTAAGCCTAGGTTTTCAACTACTTCTGAGAACATGCTCTTCTCTATCAGGATACCCAAACTTCACACTGTGGCTTGTATCAATTATCATGTTTAACCTTTCTATTATTCAGTTGGAGTTCACACATAGTGATTTTCCTAGTAAGAAGGGATTTGGGATTTTATCTCTGCCAGCTCTGGAAGCTTTCCTCCTCGTCATTCCCTCTTCCCAACTCCCCCACCCACTCTTAGGGATTTGTGTCCTACTTTAGCCTTACTGTCCACTAATAAATCTCCTTGATACTACCTTTCTGCTCCTGTGATTCCCCATCTCTGTACTCTAAACTCTATCTGCCCATTGAAACACCTCTGTGTTGATAAAGGTCAATGTCTTGCCCACAGCTCTCCATTGTCACCTTTATCCTGTTGCACTCTACTGGGCAACTCTGACCCAGGTCCCAGAGCCATATCCAGCTGTCCCCTAAGATACAACAGTCAGCAACATGGTCCATGGAAGGCTGGGGGTCAAATCTAAGGGGCTATTCTAAGGGAGGAAAGAACAGGGAGGCAGCATAAATACAGACAAATAATCTTGGCCCATGGCCCAGTATAGTCAGCCAAGGCTGGCAGTATAGGAGAGTATTCCCAAAGTATAAGTTAAGGAGCAAAAGATGAAAGAGCTATTGCAGAACTGGAAGGAAAGAAGGTGAAGGGGGCCAAAGTCAGAATCTGGTAGACTAACATCAATCTTAAACTAGATGAAAACAGCCTCTGAACATTCTTCCACTGCCCATTTTCTATGATCTAAATCTTATCTCCATCAGGCCCACCCATAACATAATTTTTTTCTTACCTCCTCTTTTTGATCAAGAGTTAGGGGTGTTCTGCATAGCATTTGGTGTCAAGTTAGAAAATAGAATTAAATAACTTAATTTTAAAAGAGGTATTGTTTGAGAACAGTGTATGTCTTACATCATCAGGTCACTCACTTGCATTGAAAGCCTTCAAGCCCATGGCTAGTGCTAATGGAAGGTGACAGGAGAGGCCAGTAGGATTCAGAGCATGGGGTGGAGGGGGGGAGAGGGGGGGGCTGGCTTTAAAAGACACAAGGGCACTTCTAGTAGGAGAGAAAAGAAAGTATGTGGGTTCAGTCACCATTGACCTGGTGCTGAAAGGCTGAAATCTTTCTCTTTTTATTGCCTCAATGTCCTGTTTAAGTATGTTGTGAGGGAAAAGAGAATAAAGTGTTGGAGATTTGAAAAAAACAGTTTGAAAATGTCATCCTCATAAAAACTTAAATTTGTTAGGAAAGGTACAAGGAAGTGTTGGCTGTGACAAGTGCCCAGCACTTATGGATTTCCCATTCTAAGATAGACCCTAGGGAATGCTAGTGTAGGTATGTAGAGTTAAGCTTTAAAACATGTATAGGAGTCCTCCATGTTTTCAGTACAGACCATAGGCTTTAGATCTCCATTTGCTATCTTAAAATGGAGAATTCACAAGGGAAGTACTGATTTTAATAAAGTATGTCCTGTGAATAAAATAGTAGTGACTGACTACCCTTCCTCTCTAGTAGCAATTTGGAAAGGAAAATATTTATACATGGATTTATTTTTAAAACCTCCAGAGCAAGGTGCTAAGAGTCTGAGAAATTGTTTTCTCTGATCTCTTGGGTTGTAATGACTACCTAGCAGCATTCAATTACAAACTGTTCATTAGCAAGTAATCTAATTGCTATTAGCAGACAGATAACACATATTAGCATCAAAAAGCACATAGAGGTCATTTTGTAATGCCCCAGTGAAATGTAGGTGTTTATAAGGAGAATAAAAGGTAAAACCACTGTCTTTATAATACTCTGTTGCCCTTCCTTTTCATATACTGTACATAAGAAGTCAAGAATAGTTGTAGGCAATGGTGATGCACTACAGTGCCTCGTTCTTTTTAGTTCAGTGCAGGTAAAGTGGTTAAATATATTACAAAGTCCCATTCAGTAGGAATTAAAACCATTCTATCATTTAGGGTTGCAAAAGTTTAAACTGCTATTAAAAATGTGTTCTATGATCAAAGGTAATCAAGAAAGACCTTACCTTCGGCTGCTGTAAACATATCTTCCACACTTTAGCTCTGTGAGTCTGCTCAATTTGCTTAATTCATATCAGTGAGGTGATGTAATATTTGTCTTTCAGTGCCTGGCTTACTTCATTCAACATAAGGTCTTCAAGATTCATCCATGTTATCCCATGTGTTAATACTGCATTCTTTTTACAACTGAGTAATATTCCATTTTATGTTTATACCGCAATTTGCTTATCCATTCATCTGTTGATGGACATTTGGGTTGCTTCCAACTTTTGGCAATAGTGAGTAATGCCACTATGAACATTGGTGTGCATATATCTGTTCATGTCCTTGCTTTCAATTCTTCTGGGTATATACCCAGTAATGGGATTGCTAGATCATATGGTAGTTCTAGAGTTAGCTTCTTGACAGACTTGGACTCATTTATAGTTTCCCTATATATGGCTCTTTTGTCCCTCTCATTTGAACCTAAAATTAGCGTTATACTTGTTAAATATATGTACCAGAGACTTAAATCTTTGGTCTATTTATGTGCCAGTTTAGTCCTGAATCTCAGGAGAGTTGCAACACCTACTCTCGAGTTCATTGGACTCACCCAGGACAACTAACAAGGAGATGATGATGGACAACGACCATCCCAAGGAACAGAGAGAGCTTGCAACTGCAAGAAAGATAGTCCCATTCATCTGCCCCATGGGATCAAAGCCCCCTCTCAAATAGAGGTGGAGTGGGCATCACCATCCAGAATCCTCAGGATTAAGGAAAGAACGATGGGCTAGAATAGACTTAATGGTATTCAAGTATAAACTTATTGTGGTTCTAGCAATGGAAGAACTTTTATCATTGATGTGGAGGCAGTGGCCACAGGAGGTTGTGAGGGGAGGGAGAGGGAAAAACAGGTGTAATATGGGGAAGTTTTGGGACCTGGGAATTGTCCTGAATGACATTGCAATGCCAGATACAAGTCATTATATGTCTTGTCATAACTTACAAAATTGTGTGGGAGAGAGTGTAAACTACAATGTAAACTATAATCCACATTTAGTAGCAATGCTTCAAAATATGTTCATCAATTCTAACAAATGTACCACACTAATGAAGAATGTAGTTAATGTGGGAAAATGTGGGAGGGGTTGGGAGCAGGGTATATGGGAATCCCCTATATTTTTTTTATGTGATATATATGTAATCTAAGTATCTTTAAAATTTAAGAGTATATTTAAAGATAAATAAAAGAAATATGAGAAAGAAAAAAAAATAATGAGATTCTGTGTTTAATTCAACACAGTTTCAAGTTTCTACCTCCTGTAAACCTTTCTATATCAGCTACTTTAGCAAAAAATGTTAAAGTTACTCTTCACCTTTGTGATGTCTCCCAAAGTGATTTTGCATACTTAGAGTTCATCAATTAGTGCTTAAAAACAGACACTCATACAAAATGATAAAATACCTTCCAGAATTTTTTCCTCGCTAGGTAGAAAGACTCAAAGTGGGAATTTCAGCTTGCAAAGAGAATATAATGCTAAAAAATCATTTAAAAATATTTGGAAATCACATATCTAGTAAGGATTTAATATCCAGAATATATAAAAAAATCCTACAACTCAACAATAAAAAAAAAACTCAATTAAAAATGGGCAAAAGACTTGAATAGACATTTCTCCAAAGATGATATGCAAATGGCTAAAAAAGCATGAAAAGATGCTCAACATCACTAGCTATTAGGGAAATGTAAATCACAACCACAATGAGATATCATTTTACATCCTATTAAATGGCTACTATTAAAAAAACAGAAAACTCCAAGTGTTGGAGAGGATATGGAAAAACAGAAACATTCATTCCTTGCTAGTGGGAATGTAAAATGGTGGAACTGATATGGAAGACAGTTTAGCAGTTCCTCAGATAACTAAGTATAGAATTATCATATGACTTGACAATTCCCACTACTAGGTATATACCTTGAAGAACTGAAAGCAGATATTTGCACACCGATATTCATAGTGGCATTACTCAACAATTGTTAAAAGATGGAAGATACTCAAATGGCCATCAACTGATGAATGGATAATCAAAATATGGTATATACATGTGATAGAATATTATTCAGCCATATAAAGGAATGAAGTACTGATGCATGCAAAACATGGATGAACCTTGAGGACATTATTCTGAGTGAAATAAGCTAGACAAAAAAGGACAAATATTGTATCACCTCACTGATATGCTGATATGAACTAATTATAATACGCAAACTCGTGGCATTAGAATCTAGTATATAGGTTACCAGGGGTTAGACTGGGGTTAGAGAATGGGGAGTTGATGCATAATTTGTAGATAATTTCTATTTGGGTTTATTGTAAATGTTTTGAAATGGGCGAAATGGGTGGTGGTGATGGTAGCACATTATTGTGAGTGTAATTAATAGCACTGAACTGTATAGGTAATATGGTTAAAAGGGGGAAACTTCAGGTTGATTATGTTACTAAAATAAAAATCAAAAGATAAAACATAAGACTGTATGACACAGTAAACCCTATTGCAGATGATGAACTATGTCTTATAGAACATGTATAAGAATGTTCTTTCATGAATTATAACAAATGTACGACACTAAAACAAAATGTTAATAATAGGGTGGTATGTGGAAAAAACACATCTAATGTAAACTATGGATTATAGTTAATACTACTATGTTAATAATGTTTCATCAATTGTATCAAAGATAACTAATGCTAAAAATAAGTTAGTACAATTACAATAACCGCAATCATCAATTGTAACAAATGTTCCACACTAATGCAAGGTATTGGTGGGGGACAGTGATGTATGGAAATCTTGTACTTTATGCATGATTGGTTTGTAAACCCACAACTTCTTTAATAAAAAATAAAATCATAATAAAAGGAACCCAAATAAAACAAAAAAGAAACCTATTATTATAGGAACATTTAATCCACATATTAATTCCATATCACTGGTAACCAGGCATTGGACAGACATGCCCTGTGGTTCATTAATAATTTCAGCCTCATAAGCATTACAACTGTGAATATACAAAGGGAAGCCTTAGTTTAAAAAGTAAACCTTAAATTCTGTTATCAATGGCATGAACAGTTTTGGAAATAAAAATTTCAAAAATAGACTTTTCTTAGTACTGAAGAGGATCTGAAAGGAACTAAACAAGTTATATAGTGCTCAAATCCACTCCTATTAATTTTGTCCTCAGTACAGTATATCTTTGACGTAGGGGGAGAGGAGTGGACCAGGTGATATTTACCCTAAACCTCAATTTAGGAAAATCCGTAACACTGCCCACCAAGTTACTTCTTTCCACATTTAATAGTCCCCATGGTTGGGAAAATATCTAATAATCATGTTCTTCATTGTCTTCAGTCTAAGTCCTTGCCACTTTGCAAATTCATTTTCTCTTGTTTTCCTCTTTGGAGACTGAGAACAGCTGGTTGTCATCTCCCAAATACTGTAACAATCCCTCATATACTTGAAGATAGTAATTAAGCTATCTTCTCAGCCTTCTCTTTTTGGGAAACCCAAATTCCTTTTTAACACAAATTATCAAAAAACAGCCACAGACTTGGATATGAAAATTTTTATTACATAAACTTTTTCATAAAGCTCAATTGTTTCTGTAAATATTCCTTCTCCAGAAGCAAGAGAAGAAGCATGCTGCCTTGATGTATTTGAGTTCCCACTGTAGGGTCTTATCCTTCTTACAACCTAACATCACCAGTGAACTCGAGTTCGTTGTTAACCTCCCACGAGTGCTTTGCAGTTCTCAGTTAAACTTGTGTGACTCTTACCTCCCAGTCACCTTTCACTCTTTGCCTCCACCCCCTCAAATTCTAAAACTAGAAAATGTCCTGAGGAGCAGGTTCTTTAACAGCCATAAGAGTGCAGCTCAAAATATTAGGTAGATTATCTGATCCAAATGCACCATTCTCATCAAGCTCAGTTTTCTTCATAGGGTGTTTGTATGACTATAAACTTTTAAAACAAACAAAGCTTTCTTTTGAGCCATATGCATATTTTAAAGTGCACACATTGTCTTGCAGTATGAAAGGCAAAAATCGAGCTTTCTGGTTGTGTTATCTTAGGCAAGTAATTTAATCTCATATTTTCCCCATCTGTGAAATAAAATTAAGAATAACCTGTAGAGTGGTGTGAAGTTATGAATGGGAGAGTATAAACCACCACCATAATTCCCAATGCATGCCCCTGCTCAGGCACCAGTATGGCATTTTTATCTCTCATTGTACTGTTCTTCATGAAAATATAATGGATTAAAGAACTCATTCTCCTGGGTGACATATTTGCACTTAGAAGGGAGTTTTCTGGAGTTGTAGCCCCAAAAAATGGACTCTAATGATAAGCACTGCAAGGATTTCAACCAAGGCAAACTTACCAGGACAATGTTTGGAGGCAGGGTTACCGCATGACCAGGGCAAGCCCCACTCACAGATGCGTGACCTTGCCTCACATGCCAGGCATAAACATGTTTATTTAGAGAGAAATATCCTCAATCCCAGCAATTCAATTGCTGAATACTTACAGCAAGATTTTCTCTGAAAACTAAAATCGCATACTTTACACTGTATTATTTTGCATTGGTAAAGAGGATAACCCTAATCTTGAAAGATTTGACACGCCAATTTATCCATGATATAGACCTGGAATATTAATACACCAACCTTGTACTTCATTTTCCTTTGAAGAAAGTAAAGCAGTTACTCTGTCTGAGCATAGAATATTTCAAGTGTGAAAAAGTTGACAACCTTTCGTTTTTCTCATATGTTTACAATTTAACTACTCATATTCTCGCTCTCTTTCTCACTGGCTATACAGTCCGAAAATAAGTTGAACAGGTAGAATAAATAATCACACTCCTTGAAGATTTTAATGCATAATTCTTGGAGAATGATTTGACCATCAACTTACTTGGAGGTATTGGGGTAGACAAGATGACTTTTAAAGTTTCATGATTTATATGCTTTACCAGGTTTCAGTGTCCATTGACAATGATTGATAGTTTGTCCAATAATTAACTTCACTTAATCTAGGGACTGTAGAGTGGAGGTGGGAGGAGAAGTGTCTCATGTAAGAAACAGCTATCATTTGTTAGAAAGAGGGCAAAATTAATTTTCTAAGCAGGCCAGCTAAATGGCTCAATCAGCTACAGGACGAAACACTTCCTTAGGTAATATAAACACCTTAAATGTCAACCAATAAAAGCCTTTACCTAGAATGTTTACCTTTTCTGTGTTCAGAAGAAAGCTACCTGACTATTTATATACCCAGAACTGTGTGTTGATGTGTGTGTGTGTGTGTGATGGTTGTGAGGTGGAGATGTTTGGAAGGATTCAGAATTATAGTAGTTACATGCATTTAAAGCTGCTGCTGCTCTTCTCTAAATGGCAGTGTTCATCTGCCACTTGGTGATTCATTTTATAAGGTGACTCATTCTCACCCACAGACACAATTCCATTTTTGGGAAAAATATGCCAGTAATTTTTAAACAAGTTGTGTTTTGTTGATGAAATATTCTACCCCAAAGAGCCATTACGGGCCATCAACCTAAGAGCCATCTCCCTGCAACAAAGTGAAGACGAAAGGCACAAAAATCCTGATGTGAGTAAGTGAGTTAGGAGCATTCCCCCTAAGTATTTCAGTAGCATTTTACCACTCTCATTGGAAACTTTCATTCTACTCAAAAATATGTATAATTTGTTATTTGATAAATTTAATACTATGTTCAATAGGATTCTATCTTTGCAAGGGTGGTAAAATTTTCCTCTAGGGAATCTGGGCTCCCTATTAACTCCTGACAGTTCCAGAGCTGTGTGGAGGTGGCAGATGACTGGAAACCCATATGATAACCAGCCAAGATGGGCAGTAGAAAGGAGGCTCTGGATTTCAGAAGGTCAGGCTCTCTGGCCAGTACAGGCAAGTAAAGAACAGAGGACAATTTGTCAGAATAATTTCTATCCCATAACACTCCTCTAGGTAGCAATTTGGCCATTTATTTCATTTGGTCATCTGTTTTGTTCATAGCAATTGGAAGTTCTTTTATTCTATTTCTCATCCATCCTTCTCTCTGTCATCCAATCCTTCTGCTGTCTGGCTTGTACTATTGGTTGATTTGTAAATATTGCATGTAATTTAGTTGTGCTTTTAAAGGTCACAATAGCAGGAAAATTTGTCTCCAGAAATCCCAAAGTTATCCTCTATGACTGGTTCATGAATTTCAAAAAATTCATTTTTTGAACATCCTCACCCAATCAGTATGCCCTTCTTTCCTAGTCTTCAATACCTTCAGGCACTGCTTTCTCTCAATAAGATTGCCTTTCTTCTGTTCATAGATGACTCCTCAGTTGCCACTTTTATCTGTTTCTCTTCTTCCTTTTTAAATAGAGCCATTGTGCTATTAGTAAAGCACCTGGTTTTTATCTCAATTGAATTCTCCAGAATTGCACATACACATTTCAATCATACTTTGATTCACTCCATAAATTCTTAAAACACACCAGAAATATGTTGGCCAGTAGGAATGCATAGCAAACAAGACACAGGCTTACTTACCAAGAAAGTTCATGAATAATATCTACCCATGTTTCTCCAAGTACAATGCATGTAGCATGGCTTCCTGCAGCATGGAACAGCCCCATGTGTAAACGCTGCCATAGGATGCGTGCCAATGCTCCTCATAAGAGGAAAGGAAGGAGATGGAAGGGAGAAGAAAATCGGTCAGTGTATGTCAGGAGAGTGAAACGAAATGGCAGTATCAGACCTGGACTAGTGAAAAGGAGAAATCACAAACTTAATGACTCAAGTTCTCACTGGTTTTTGTTAGTTTTTTTTTTTTGGAGGAAAATAATTAGCAATTAGCATGGGTAGTGTTGTCCAGCTGAAGGGTAAGGATATGTAAATCCACGAGTTCTCTTAAAGAGATAGTAAGTGTTTCCAAAGTGTCAAGAGAAGGAGAAGAATGTAGGATCAGTTAGCACTTTTCTCTGGCAATTGTCTGTATAAAGTCATGGAGAAAAACTAAGCTTCCTAAGCAAGTGAAGCAGAAAGAATAAAGAAGAAAACTGAATGGGGTAAAGAAAAAAGTTGATAAATACAGAAAATTTTAAATGACACATGTTGACAATAAGGAAAAGAAAATTAAAATTTCAGCACTGTTTGCCAGTATAATTATCATGTACACAAACACATACCCAAGTGTGTACTTGTGTATGTATGTAAGTGGAAAGGAGGATAAGAAATATAGGTATTTCTTATTTTATATGGAACTTGGGTAGTATTTCAGTAAACTTTATGGAATTTATACATTCAGGTCTTAAGTGAACTCAGGTTCATGGCTTGACAGAATAGTGGACTAGTTCTGCCAATACGTGGCAATGAACTGCCTGTAAATCCTATTTAAATCCAGACAAAGTTGCAAAACATATGAACACATAAGTGAAAAAAAAGAAAATACATAATGGACACGTTCATCATACCTCCTTATTCTGTCCACAACTAGATTAATTATACTGTACAAAGATTGCTTTCCATGAAGCCTATGTCCAATTCAGCATAGCCCTTTTAAATCCACATACCTGAATTTTTCTGAGTAATGTTTCTCACAAAGAGCTTTAATTACTGCAAGAGGTAAATAAAGCAAAAGGCTAGACTTGGAAAGAAATGGTATCCAGTTACAGAAATAAAGGGATAATTAGGAATAAAATATTCTAGAATACTCAGAACTCTTTACTTATTGTAGGCAATGGTTTTTCCAAATAAAAGTTCAGGTGAAGTAATTGCTGTAAAATAAATACACAATCAAGCAAATATCATTTTATAATTCTGAAACAAGCATATATAGTATAAATCATTACAAGGATGGCTAGTTCAGGGAAACTGACAACTGTGAGCAGATTTGTGAATTAGCTAGCATGATTGTCTGGCAGTCAACATTTCCAATATCCAGTGTCTGAATGTGCACTATAGGATGATTGAAAAAGCACACAGGAAATTAAATATATTCACTGTATGAAAAAGTAGGCAGGTGGAGGAGTGGATATAGGGGATAAGTGAACTAGTGTAGAGGGAAGTAGAAAAGCAGGGAAACTGGATATGGAAGAGGAGAGGGAAATGAAAAATACTTGACTATTTGGAAAATCTCTTTATCTTCTTTGTTCAGCATCTTCTATTGATCACCATCAGTGTTGGCAAGTTGCTTGAAGCTGTGATCCTGAATTGATATTTAATTAAAACCCAGTTCTATTTTAATAATATGGTAAACACATCACATTTCTGTATGTAAATAACATCAGCAGATGAAGGATAAAAGAAGAATCAAAACTAAGTGCTAGGAAGCTTACAAAGAACGCAAGGCAGGAATCAAGCAGAGGAAAGCAATAATTAAACTCTGCTTCCAATATATTATTATTGTGGCTTTTATTAAGCTTCTGTTTTAGTCCGAAAGTTATTTTAAGGAAATATAAATATACAAGGAGGAAAATAAACACAAATAGCATTTTATCCCTCATAACGTTAAAATCAGAGTCAAGTTTTACCTTCAACAACCCACTCCTTACTCTCCATGGGTTGTTCTCTTCTTGATCATTAATTTTAATTCCCTTTGAGCAAAATTCTTACCCTTAATCCTGACCCCTGGTTACATGAAAATACCAGATAACACAAATTATACTCAAATTATCTAGGGAGATATTTGGCATCTAGTGAAATCGATTCTACTGGTCAACCCAGCCAACATCTTTGTAAATTGCTTTAATCTCCAAGCATCCTAACAAATTCTATTCTATAGGTGTGTTTCAGTCCCCAAGGAAACATTGCCATGAATATATGTTCTTATTTATATATTTGTGTCTGTGCATGTAAAAATGAGAAAATGTTTATGAGATTGCTTCGTAATTTGTAAAGTCCTTTCCAAATTCAAAAAATTGTATAATTAAAATGGTCAGTCAGTGTCATAAAACTTTGTTCCTCATGGAAGAAGTGGGCTAGATTATGATTACCTAATAACCCGATATAGTGACAATTAGAACAAAACTTAGGCTCCTACTAAGCAAGGAAGACTTACTAGAGACCACAGATTTTCTTCCTTTCCCCGGGAGTGGAAGAAGTTCTAATCTCATGAAAGAGAATCATTGAAATTTCTCCCTTATTTCATCTTCCCATTGATCCCTTGTCACTCAGTTCCAGAGGAAGAAAATGGGAGACAAGTTTATTTATTTATAAACTTCAATAGAATCAGGATTAAAAGGAGCAGCTGGAACTGAAACTGCAAGGCCGGGAAGAAGATGGAATCCTGGATTTCTTGGGAGATCACAGACAAACCTACCTATACCCACCATCCCCCATCTCCCTTGAGAAGCCACCACGGGTTTGCAGAGAGAGAAAGGAAGGCAGCCAGCCCTTCCTTCCAAAGACTCTCATCCCTTCCAGCAATAATAAGCTCCAGTGTATTTCTGTGCATTGTTGTTCTGTTACAAAATAAGCCAATCTTAGAGACCTAAGACTGTTGCCCCAGGTGATTCTCCACATGAGGGGAAACATCTTTATCATTTGCATACACCCCAGAGGTGTGTGTAGCCAAGTGGAGGGGCTCATTGTGCTTAGATTTTCTGTTCTTAAACTAGCCAAAAACTCAGTTAGAAATAATATCGAAGGGACCAAAAGGGAGAATTTTCCTTTCTCCAAGACTAGCAGAATGAAAGTAAAGCCAGGCCTAGAACTCCTCAGTAGTTAGGCACGCTCTAATGATTTGAATGGAAAAAGATGTGCAAATGCCAGAAACATAAAACAGAATAAATCCGAAGATTTGAGAAAAGGATGTGATTTGGCTAAGTTATTATTCCTGCCTTTCTCCAATTCCAACCCACTTTAATTCAAGCAGTGCACATCTGGTGTTTTATATAAAGTAAAGAGGAAAACCTCACTGAGCTGATGCTAAGCAGCTCTAGGCTGGGAACTAGGCCAAGCACTCATGGAGGTGGAGAAATGACAAAGCAGACCCACCTGCCAATCTCCAGCTCTGACAGCCTAGGATATGTACCTGGAGTAGCTCCATTTCAGCTAGAGAATCAAGAAGAGTTAAGATATAGTCAACCAGAAGTAAAATTGTATGGGTCCCACTATATTAAAAGGCAATGGCCTCGTTGTTCTGCTATGATCTCCATCTCATTTATAAATAGCAAATTAGAACTGCATTCTTTTGAATGATCACTTTTCAATTCAAATTGATTTGTTGTTTAAAAAATATTTAACTTTGTAACTGATAAAACTTGCAAGGTTTAATTGTAAATTTAGAGGTGAAACATTCCATATGCTGCATAAGTCTGCCATTCAAAACAAAATAAACCCACAAAGAAGCTCAGCACACTGCAAACACCATGCACTTTGGCATAAAATGAGCTCTGGTGGACTGCAATGTCAGTCTGATCTCACCTCAGTGACGAAGGTGTGTAACCCCACCAAAACCTACCCAGTTTTTCTGAATTTCACTGAAACAGTGAGAATAATATCCCAACTGGAGGGTTAAAACATGAAGACTGATTATATGAGTCTAGCACATAAGAGATGCTACGCAAATAATAGGATCATGTTTCTTTCTTTCAGAACCATGGGTCTCCACTGATGCTCAGAGCTGCCAGACCAACAAAATAGCTGAGGAAAAGCACTATTTTCCCAGCAACATTAAAAAAAAAAAGAAAATCTGGGTGCATAATTTGAAAAACGAGATTGATGCATGGTTATCTCTCAGGAATGAAAAGAATTTCTCCTCTAGGAAATCCCATCTCCACTAATCATACTCAGAATGAATCCTGCCAAGTTCTGGTCTTTCTCTGTCCAAGTGTTATTCCCATTTATAAATGAATATTTTCAAGTGAATTGTCAGAAGTTCCTTAATTCCAATCTGAGATGATAAGATAGGCACCATAAATTTTTGAGGACTCCTGGGGTATTTCCCAGTTTAGCCTGGCTTCTAATTGAGATCCTTTAGTGAGAGAGCTCTCATTATTTTGTTCAATTCTCAGGGATCAGTCAGAGCTTCCGTTCTTATTGCTTATATTCCCTTTAGAGGAGTTCTGAGATATGCTCAATTACTCTCTGTTGTCACAATATTTTTTAAAATACCACAGAATTCTTACTTTCTTGAGACCTCAATGTTATATACACATCTGGTCAGTCAGGGACAGTAAATGTTTTATATAAGCAGGAAGTCAACTGCTCCTATTTCCTCCTGCAAGCGTAGATAGTATGTGGGACTGTTGCCAAAAATGGACAGAGGATGCTGTGGTCAGAGGGTTTTGTTGGAAGATGGGAATACAGGTATCAAACTAAGGGCATGGGCAGGAGAGTTGCAGAGACCATTAGACTAAATTAGGTGTGTGTATTGCATATGCTTGAGGTGAGGAATATGGCAGCCATGGCAGTGAACAATGAAGGAGTTGTAGAGGGAGCAAGCAGGCACAAAGGAAGTAACATAAACAGAAGAAAATTGCATAATGCATTGGCTCCTTGACTCACAAATCTAAGTTTAAGAACAAAGGACATGCATAGGGCATTTCTTCATGAGAAGCTAGCTAGCAGTTAGACACGCCACTGTTTTTTTAAATGCTAAATCAATTTATTTCTTTCACATTTAGCTAAATTCTGATGAGTATGAACTGAATTTCAGTAACAAGGTATAGACAGTCGTTTGGATATTATTAAATTATCACCAAATTTAAAATCACAAATTTGACTTTGAGATACATTATACTATTATATTTCTTTTCTTTACTTTTAATATATAGTAAACTTTATTTTTAAAGATTTTTTAGATTACAGAAAAGTTACACCAAAAGTATAAGGGATTCCGATACAACCCACACCATCCCCAGCTGACATTTTCTCCTATTAATAACATCTGACAATAGTGTGGTACATTTGTTACAATTGATGACTAAACATTGAAGCATTGCTACTAATCAAGGTCTATAGTTTACATTGCAGTTTACACTTAATTCCAAAGCCCTATGTTCCACTATTATTCCCTCCCCATGCCCTCAGAACCTCTAGTTACCACTATCTTTAGATCAATGTTACATGTTCTTCCATTACTACAATAGTAATAAGTTTACATTATCCAGGGTTGCATCCCCCCCTTATGTTTGTTAATTCCTCAAACCTGAGGATTTGGGGATGGTGATGCCCATTCTGCCTTATATTGAGAGGAGGCTTAGATCTTAAATGGGACACTTGGGTTGCTTCCAACTTTTGGAAATAGTGAATAATGTCGCTATGAATATTGGTGTGCATATACCTGTTCATGTCCCAGCTTTCAGTTCTTCTAGGTATATTCCTAGTAGTGGGATTGCTGAATCATATGGCAGTTCTATGGTTAGCTTCCTGAGGAAACACCAAACCATCCTTCACAATGGCTGTACCATTCTACATTCCCACCAGCAGTGGATGAGTGTTCCCATTCCTCCATATCTTCTCCAACACGTAGTTTTCTATTTGTTTGTTTGTTTAATAGCAGCCAGTCTAAGAGGTTTAAGATGATATCTCATTGCAGCTTTAATTTGCATTTCCCTAATAGCTAGTGATATTGAGTATCTTTTCATGTGCTTTATAGCCATTTGTTTTTCCTCTATTCAAATCTCTTGCCCATTTTTTAACTGGGTTGTTTGTCTGTTTATTTTTGACATGTAGGATTTATTTATATTTGTTGGATATTAGACCTTTATTGGATAAGTGATTCCCAAATATTTTCTCCCATTGAGTAGGCTGCCTTTTCATTTTGAAGCACAAAAGTTTTTAATTTTGAGGAGGTCCCATTTATCTAGTTTTCTTTCCTTGCTTGCACTTTGGGTGTAAAGTTTATGAAACCATTTTCTACTAAAAGATCTCATATACACTTCCCAGCATTATCTTCTAGAAGCTGTATGTAGGCATGCCTCCTTAAGAGTGCTATTGATTGCTGGACATTCTGCAAAACCAAAAATACCAACAGGCATGATTCATATTAGTCACCAAGACAATCCTATAAGCTGCACATTTATCCCCTACCTTTGTTTTCCACCTGATGCATTAACATCTTTAGGAGTTTTCAGTTCTTGGAGTCTGAAAATTATTTTTCTTTGAAAAATAATGACACCACGAAAATGCATTCACTCTTGCAATTTGTCCTTCATCCTCTTCTGTCCTTGATAACAGGAAAGCAACCAGATATCACAGATAATGTGACTGTGACCCCAACTGAATTAAATCAGCATTATTCAACAATGTTGAACATACCCTGTGGCTACAGATGTGTGCATCTTTCTTTAGAGCGCCATTAGTTTGGACCTGAACTTTGGACCTCTGAAAATGTCAGTCCTACATCGGTCGTAGAGATAGTCAAAATCCTTATCCTCGGTTCATTAATATGATTGCAGTCAGTCACTTGGTTTGGATTCACAACCAAGGACAATAGGTACCAGTGCATTTTCAAAAAAAGAGAGAGAGGAATAGAGAGAGATGATGTGAAGTTAGAACTAGAATTTGGAGATGGATATTATTATAGATAAATACAATATAAATCTTGTATTATGTTATACACCTGTCACAGCAAAGGACTTTTAATATCCCATTAATGAAATATTTTGGGAACTCCCTTAAAGAAAACACTACTAAAATTAATTTCAATTGCATTGTAATCTATACAATGTATATTCCAAAATCTATTCTAGACTTGATATTTGCTTGGAGTTACCTTTAGCTCAAAGAATTGCCAAAAGGTGCTCTCCAAACCTCAAAATCAAATGTAAATTCTCAGAAATGAAAAGAGCAGACAGAGATTTTCATTCTATCAATGAATATAAAAACTGCAGAGTAGCATACATGGCTTTGCTCAAGTGTTAATTGCATAGAATAGAAATGTGGGAGAGCATCTGAACAGGCTATGAAGAAAAGACAAGAGCAAAATGTCAAATCAGAGGGAAAAAAAGAAATTAAATACTTCAAAGAGATATATGTGATAGAAAGTTTAGAAATGAGACCTAAAGTATATCAGAAAGCATATCACTTTTCTTGAGATTTTTAACACTTCCTTGTTCTGACAGGTCTGCAATGCCATAAAATCTTTCTGTATTTAAACGTTTTCAAGTGCACAAAAGTTTGGAAGCTGGTTGTTTAAAAATAAAATCAAAGTTAAGCATAATGTTAAAAACATTGAAAAGAGATTCCAGTTCAATTTAGAAGAGTACCTATTTCATCCTGCTGATTTTCCCATTTATGTTGGTGCAGTTAATTTGTGTGTCATATTTTACTCTCGTTACTCACTATTTTTGCAAAGAAATAAAAATAAATTCAATCTCACCTTTGAAGAGTGATAATTATGTTTCTATCGCTAATATGAAAGTTCTGAGTAACTCCCTCATGCCGGGGGCTTTTTGAGTTATGGGTCTTTCACCTTCATGACAGAAACATAATAACCATGCTTCACAGTTGAGACATTCTGCAATCGTGAATGAGAAGATAGAGTTCCGGTTCTTCTTGGCAAAATACCTGCCACTGGAAGTTGGAAGAATCAGGTCTGACTCATTCAAGGGGCTAATCCCTCAAAGGGATATTTTTATTTCCAGGTAACTGTTTGGTGATTGAAAAACTGTGAAATCACTTGACCATGGGAAACATAATAAGAATTAAGGATTGCATGCACTAGAGGATTTTATTCTGTGATTCTAATTATTAGAACAGATGGATTTATTAAACATAAGGAAAATATTGTGTTTGAAAAAGAAGGGAAAGATATTAAACGTGTCAAAAGAATTTCTGTTTTAGGTGAAAAAGCTGATTCATATGGAGTGAAATGTATTTTAAAAGCAGAAAATTTTATACCTCTCCTTTTCTATTTGACAATGTCATTATCACAGAATTAAAATCCCTGAGAATTATAGATTCTTCAGGATGTAAAGGGATCTTTAAAAGCATCTAAAGAAAACACCCATGTCATGCAGGCATCATGCACATAGTGTCTCTGCTCTCATTTAAGTTTAAAATTCTACACTTCCACTGATGGTGAATTCACTAGGTCCTGAAATGGCCCATTCCATTATAAAATATCTGATTCATTATAGAGAATAGCATAGTACTTAAGCCACAAACTTTGCAGTCAAGCCTATTTGAGTTCTAATCCCTTTCCCAATAGTTTCTAATAGTGTAACCATAAAGAAATTCCTTAACCTCTTTACATCTAATTTTCTGCATCCGAAAAATGCTGATTTCTACCTGATAGGATTTTTGAAAGATTTCAAAGAGAAAATGTTTGTACAATAACATGACTGAAACTTACTGTATGTATGTTCAGAACTGGTAGTTATTATAATTATTATTCCACATTTTAAGTGAAAGTCTGCATAAACTTACTGCATTGGTCCTACACCTAGGCCTAGAGTTAACAGCACACTCTATTAACTGTTGAAAGCATGAATAATTTCCCACTAAGAACAGGAATAAGACTAGGATGTATATTTTTACCATATCTGTTTAACTTTCTACTGGGGGTCCTAAAAGTCTGATGAAGGAAGGAAAAATAAAATAAAAAGCATCCATGTTGGAAAGGAAAAAAGAAATCATTCTTTATTTGAAGATGATTTAAACATTTATGGAAAAAATTAATTGGACTCTATCAGAAAGCTACTAGAAATAATGAGTGAGTTTAGGAAGATTGCAGGATACAAGATAATCAATTGCATTTCTAGATTTAGCAACAAACAGAAAGTGCAGCTATAAAACACAATACCATTTGCAATAGCATCAAATAATATGAAATTCTTAGGGATCAATCTGACAAGAGATGTACAAACCTGTACACTGAAAACTATAAAACATTGCTTTGAGAAATTAAAGGAAGCCTACATAAGTGAAAAGAATTCAGAGCCATGTTCAAGAATCAAAAGATTTGTTATAATTAAGACACCAATTCTCCCAACTGATGTATTAAATCAAAGCAATCTCAATCAAAATCAGGGAGCCAATTCTGTAGAACTTGACAAACTGAATCTAAAATTCTTTTGGAAGGATAAAGGACGGAAAATAACCAAAATATCTGTGAAAGAGAAGAGTAGGCAAGTCATTGAAGAAATAATAGTCTTTTCAACAAATGGCACTGGAACAATTGAATATCCATGTGCAAAAAAAAAAATTTGTTCCATACCTCACACCATATATAAAAGATAACACAAAATGACGCATATACCTAAATGCAAAACCCAAAACTGTAAAACTTTCAGAAGAAATGAGAGTAGAAAAATCTTTGCGACTAAAGTTACAATCCATAAAATTTTTAAAACGATAATATTGATAATGGGATTCCATTAAACTTAAGAAATTCTTCTCATTGAAAGGTACTGATATGAAGAAGAAAATATAAACCACAGACTGGGAGAAAATATTTGAAAATCACACATCTGATGAAGGAACTGTATTCTCAAAAGTAATAATAAGTAAACAAGCAAAAGATTTGAACAGATACTTCACAAAGAAGATTCACAGACAACAAATAAATAAATGAAAGGATCCCTAACGTCAGCGCTGTGCCAAGTCATATTGGAACCTGAGGCAAAAGGAAAAATCAGCAATATACTTACTGTCTTTCATGGACATTTTGATATTTTGTTCATTGTAGATTTTTGCATTAATTGTTATTTTTTAAAATACTATTTATCTAAATTATTAGATTGGAATTTTTGGCACCCCCTTAAATTTTACTTTGTTAGATAACACAGTACTCTTATCTATTAAGAGGAAGGAAATAACCTCATTGTGTGGAAAAAGAAGAAAACTTGTCATTCACACTAAATCCCCGTAGTTCGTAACAGTCATCAGTGAAAATCTCTATAAAGCCTAGCTTGTCTACATGTAAATTTGCCACTATCATATACAAGCAAACTGTATAATCATGGGCAAATCATTTAACTTCTTTAAAGCTTAATTTTCTCAAGTTTACAGTGGAGAAGCTGGACTAGTTTTCTAAATCTCTCTTGGCTTTAGATATATTTAGTTTTATGGTACAATGACTATATCTTATTGAATCTGAAGTGCCATTGATTGTAAAGTACACTATTATTTTCCACAAAGGAAGAAAAACATTGCCAGTTAAATTATGTTACAGTACTTTTCTCTCCTTTGGGATTTTTATTTTAAACTTTAAAGAGCTCTTTTAAGTTTTCTTAGGCATAGCTGTTTTTCACATAGCATTTTTGTGCATACACTAAAACGGAAATGAAAGAAATTGTCTGAGGTCTTTGCAAAACTTCTTTGTATTCAGAATTTGACTCTTCTGAACAATCTTTTGACTCAGACAAGAGCATAAGAAGGCAGCATTTCTTAAATGGGTGCTCCATTATTGTCTCCGGGATTTTCTTCTAAGCTGTTTGTAACCATTCTGCAAAATTTCAGGTTGATGCTTTCTTGGAAGTGTATCAGACTATCAATATCATATTTCTTCCTCAAATCATTCTTAAGTGGTGTATTGATAGAAATGTCAAGGGGTTGCAGTTTTCTAGTCATGCCATTAAGCTCAAGCATGCATGGGCAACAGCAACTATGGCAAACCACCCCAATACCATGAGTTAGAGGTTCTTGATTTCAGAGAAGTTAAAATATGAGGAGAAAAAAAACACCCATATTAGAATTGATGAAATGCAATAATAGTAATGAGGAATCAGTGAAGTGTATAAATTACTAACCTGGCACTTTATAGCAGGTGTACTAATGAAATTAATGAAGGCTCAGGAAACATGCCAATGGACACTACACACACACACACACATACACACATACCTTAAATAAACTACGAATTGGGATATATATCTACATATGAATATCATCACATGATATCTCTCTCACTTTAGATAGTTTATTTCATGTCTTAATGTCTTAATGTCTCTGGTCATACATAAACCTTTCAATTTCTCTTATGTTCTGTACAAGCAAAAATTTGGAAGGAGAATCAAAATGTACATCATCATCTTAATCATGTAATAATTTCTGGTATGCATGCTTCTTGCCTCTATTAAAATGTTAACATTTAAATATGTGATATTTATTTCTCCTGTCATACCAATATCATACATTCTCAAAAGACTGAGCCATGTCCCACTGAAAAACCATTTCTTGATTTCTGCTTCCCAGTGGGCTCTGCATTTTACCTGGCCAACTGGCTTTAATCGTATCTCATTGCTTGAATGGGTGTTGGCTCCTCTCAGGAGGCAATAAGGTCTGTCTCCTCTAAGAATTAGAAAAGCAAAGCATTGCAGGGTCATTAGTGCTATTATTGGGCAACAGGATGTAAATAGGAAATAAATATACATGGGTCCCCATCACTTTTACTGAAAATGAATAGGCAGGTAAAAATATCCAGGCTGATCAGTAAGAAAATACGTATTTACTTTTGCTTACTCAAGCTTGGGAATGAGTGCAGAAGCAAGCTAGCTCTGGGACCAATTTCTCTCTGCCCTTGCTGCCCTGCAAATGACATTCTTACCAGACCATTAAGAAAACTGTTATAACTTCTAGTGAGACCACCTGCTAAGTCTCAGTGCTGGGACGATTACATCTATCAGAAATAATGACCCATAACTAGAATAAAACACATTAATAACATCACATTTACCCAGGATAATACATTTCACCATTTAATATTGCAGAGACAAGGTAATCAGTAAAAGCATTACCAAAAACCACGAACAACTAACAGGCACAGAGTAGATAATGAATATAAAAGCAGAATGTTCAGGCTAGTTTTTTTTTTTTCTCTCCTTTAGAACCAAGAAGTGTAATGAGCAGTAATGGGTGGAGCTTAGGTTAGGAGTGGAAAACCCTGCCTTCTGTTTGTGGTTTCATTTGGTCAGAAAGAGCTGGAAGTGCTTTTCTCTGGACATGAGAGAAAACATGAGGTTGTGAGGTATAATGGAAAGAGCCCTGGATTAGGAGTTGGGAGAACACAGATCTTACTCTAGCTGTGCTGAAAACTAGCTGTGCGACCCTGGGCAATTCACTTCACCTCTCGGAGCCTCAATTTCTTACTGGCAAAATGAGCAGCTTAGACGAGATGGTCTCTGAAATCCCTTCCAATTTTCAGGCGCTGTGCTTTGAAGCAGAAAGTCAAGCTGGCATAGGAATGCTGTGAACTTTAATAAAAATGCCTATAAGCCCTTGGAGCTCCATGATCCTTAGAAGTGCAAAAGAAGGGACCACATTGCCTTGGCATTTAGGGGCTACATCAACCTAAGTGCCCAAGGCCCGGTGGAACACAGGAACTTTAGAGAAGCGACAGATCAGGACCAGCATGAGGCAGTCATGTGGTTCTTCCACTAGTCACTTCCTTAAGAAAGTATTTGGGTTGATTGTCATTGACTTCAGGAAATTCCAATAGCTAAAATAACAGGACAAAACTAAACAAAAATAGGATTGAGAATATAAAAGCTAAAGAAACCCCAACAATTAAGGCGTAAAATACACCTAAAAGTTAAACTCACAACTCAATATTTATAGAGGCGAAGGGAATATGAGAGTAGGGAATTAGATAAGTATCTTAAAGTCCTCGGTCTCTCTGCTCGTTTTCTGCTGTTTCCGTGACTGATCACTCTTTGAGGAAAATGCACTTCCTAAACTACCACCACAGCATTTCCAGTGACAAAAAAGTGATCAGAGATGATGGTGAGAAAATACATAGATGAAACAGGGCCCCATGCTTTCAATGGGTCTTGTCTCCTTCAACCTGATTTTCAGATGCTCCATTCGGTATTTTAGGAGAACATTTTCATTTTAATCAAAGTACAAAGTGTTGACTAGATATTAGGGAAAGGGCTGAAGTGCTTACAGAACCTGCTGGCAATTGAATGCAGAGGCACACTGACATCTGAACACCAACTCTTGGGGACACAAAGCTCTCTTTCCACTACATATAGCTGTTGCATTTTAGCCTGAAATTATTAGTTGAATCAAATTTTAAATTAGTCCACTTAAAGAACAAATTACTGAAAATTTAATTGTCCTACTCCAACAAATCCCACTACAAACAGCCAAATGAGCCAAGAAAATTATGTTTTTGTCCAAATGTAAGTGAAATAAAATATCAAAAATCAGCTAATTCTTCATTAAAATAAATGTGCAACCCATTTATACTAACAGTCTTTGGTCAAGACAAATTTCAGCCAAACATAATCAGAAATGGTCCTTAAGTTAGGCACCTTCCTGGTGACCCCTAAATAAAAATATAGAAGATAAAAGAGAGGCAATGGCTTCTTGTTATGAAGGCAAAAGGGATTGAAAAAAGATGTCAAAATTAATGATATCTGGCTGACATTATTTAAATTGACAATAGCTCTATCAATAAAAAGAAGCCCTAACAAATGGGTTTCATGACAGAAATATATTAACCACTTTTCATCATCTGGAACCTTCATAAATCAATAAAAGATAATATTTAGTCTATCCTGCTGGAGTGGCTTTTTGTATTTCTAATAGAATTCATTTAATTCTGGTTGCCATAGTTACAACAGAGTTCTAGAATGAGTTTTGTTTCATCATAATTGCTGCATGTTAGTATATAAACAGCTGAACTCTACCTTTAACCAGCACCACTCATTTGTGAACAAAGAAAATCCCTTATCGCAAAGTAATTGAACTAGAATTCAAAATATACCATCAAGCTCTTGCCCTCCTCAGAGAGTTGGCAAATATTTCTCAAGCTTTTTTAGCACAGTTATTTCTGAAATAGTACAAGAAGAACTTAGAAGAAGGTTTAAAAGATTTCATGTGATGGAAGATCTACAGAATTTAAAATAAAATTCATTCTTGGCCTCTGCTCTAAGTCAGAAGGACAAATTTGACCTTCAGGCTAATTGGCAAACCTTGATCTATTTTTTTTTTAATTAGATATCTATCAATTCATGTAGGTATTAAATATGAAATGTTTTCCTTCCAAGCCAATTCAGTGCCAATTGATTCAGTATCAGTTTATCCATTTAAAAAGCACAATCAAGCCAAAGAAGTTCCTGTCAAGCTCCATATGATATTTTAGCACTAATTTCAAAGGCTACAAGGTAAAAGAAAGAAAAATAAAAACATGTATCTTCTTCTCAGTCTTTAAGGCAGAAAGTGTCCAGAAAGCATAAAATCAAACAGGAAGAACTGAATCCTTCCACTTGGGAAATAGTATTTCTGCTCTAAGAAAACCTCAAACAAAATTTTCATGGACAAAAACCCAAGGAGTTTATGCCAATAGCAAATGTCAGTTAAAGACAAAAGCCTTTAAATTGTGAAAAAATTTCTTCTGTTTATCCTAATTATTTTTAAATATGTATTTGTCAACTTGTGTAGTTCTATAATGCTGCCTGTGAAATCCAATAGGACAACAGATCATGAGAATAAAGAAAGATAAGAAAATTCAACCAAAGTTGCCTTTTCCTATTGGCAGCTTAAGACGAATGGCCTTAAGCACTTTATTTTGAGATATACCATTTTTTAATAACTTCGGATACTCAAGTTATTCTAGACATGAAAAGTAGAAAGAAGTATTTGTGTTTATTCATTTTATAGGTTTCCTATTTAGAGATTGCCATTTGATACATTCCATTTGAAACTCTTTTTAATCTGTTTACTTTTAGTATTTATTAGTTTTTGAGAGAACCATTTTTCTTATATCTGTTAGATTCTTGCAACAATTTGCATGAAATTTTATTAAAATATATGGTTTTAAACACTAACAATAGAATACACAAATAACTAGAGATATGAAGTAAATAAGAAGGTTCTTGCTCAAAAGAACATGTAGTAGAAGAACTTAGTCAAAGAATGGGGAGATGTGCAAAAATAAATAATATTACATAGTTACATAATATGAGCAGGTATATGAATACAGTAAAAGAAGTACCAGGGTGCTACTTAAGTCCATGCAGCAAAGAGATATGTACTTACCGGGTTCAGAAAAGCAAATGTTGGTATGTATTGTGAAAATTTTGATTTTTACCCAAAATAAAAAAAAATTAAAAAAAAAATCAAGCAAAAGAATCTAGCTGAATACAATTAATAGGAAAATGAAATAATAATGAAAGGTTTAAACATAATAAATAAAATATGTAATAATTTAGAAAAACTAAAACTAAAATAAAATTTAAAAATTGGGATATTAAATAAATAAATAAATAAATAAATAAATAAAAAGAAAAGCCTTCCAGCAAGAGATGGCATTTGAGCTGAGTGTCCTGTTGAAGGGAGATTCAACATGCTAAGTTTAGGGATGGATATTCTGAAAGGAGGAAAAATATTAGCAAAAATGAAAAGGGATAATAGGAACAGGATATCAGAATGTTCTTTGGGTATAAGAAATTCAAATTCTTAGAAATATATGGTGGTAAATTTTTAAAAAGCCATGCAACACATGTGAAAAGTTGTACGTTGAGGATAGAACCTACTTCCAGCATATGGGCGGACCTAAGGAGAGGAAAAGCAATGTTTGTGTGATGGAAGGGTGCCAAATGGGGTCTGGAGTCACCTCCTTCCCTTTGAATGCCTCTTTTTCCACTTACTAGCTGAGTAGAAGTGGACAAGCTACTTAACCTCTCAACCTAAAGTAAGGACCTGAATTTCATGAGTATTAAATGAATTAATATGTATTAAAAAATTAGACTAGTACCTGGCAAATAGAACATATGTATATTAACTCTTATTTTTATTAGGTAGAATGGGACTGAAAATTTTTTATTTCAGTATAGATATTTTTGAAGACTTCATTTTCCTTTTTATTAGTAACCTCATCTTGCTCTAGATCACCCAGGAATCTCAGTAATGGGGGGGCAGGGGGAATAAAGTAAACTATACTTTTCCAATTAAAGACAACTCAATCTCTTTCAACTTAAAAATCTTCTTCAAGTTTTTTTTGTTGTTGTTGTTTGTTTGTTTGTTTGTTTTTCCTGTATTGCAGTGTTTCTAGAATGTGGCTATAATTTTTAATCACCTGGAGAGTTGAAAAACTAACTAATTCTTGGATCCCAATCTTAACCTCCAGAGATTCTAATTTAATTGGTCTTGGCCATAAGGAATTTTCAAAGCTTCCCAGATGATTCCCAGGTTGAGAACCACTGATCCAATGGGTAAATTATCTGGCAATTTGAAATCTGAACTCCCTATAAGGGCTGGTTGATCCCTTTTCAAGGGGTTTTGCCCTTATTCCCCTCTTCAACTGCCATATTGGTACCGGGGAAATTGTGGCTCAGAGTGATGGGAAAGGGTTTTTCACTTGGGCCTCACTAGTTTCCCCTATCATGGGTTTGGTCTACTTTTATTCCTGGGGGGCTTGCATTGATGTCCACTGAAATATAGGTCCCGTCTAGACGCTGGCTGCCCTCAGCTCAGAGAGCACTTAATCCCACCTGGACTTTGAAGGCATTTTGCTGGTTCTGCTGCTGTCAACCGCAGCTTCGCACATGTGAATGTCAGCTGTGAAGTCCTGGGCACTGTATCTTCTTCCTCCTGACACTTCAGTTACCTGCTGGTCACTGGTCCTCTTGACACCTTTCCAAACTGCTCCACTCTCAAGCCCAGTTGCATGGGAACTGCTAGCTCTCTTGCCAACCTTATGAAGGCCTTAGGGTTTGGGGGAATTGTTGCAGGTGCATCTATCTAGGCATTCCTTTCCCTTTGCTTTTGTTCTTCTCCTGCTCCTAGGCCAAACTGGGAGCAAGGGAGAGAATGGCCTGGGGTTTCACTCAAGTTTCTACCATCTTGTAGGTGAGCGCCAAGGGTGGGGATTCTAGTTTCATTCAAGGGACCGAGGGAGCATCTTACTCCTCCCATCCACTTCTTCCCCCAGGACAGAAATGCTCCCCCACTTCTCTTCCCACTTCTATCTCTTCTTAGATCATACTTTCCACCCTTTCTACACTATGGCTTTTAAGGAAAATTCTGCTCCAACTGAGGCTTGGCTCTGGATATGGAAAGGGGAGATTTTTAGAATTCAGATAAATTTTTCTCTTGCAGTAAATTCTGGAATATTGTCTCATTGTGGACTAAAAAACTCCATTAAGTCAAAATTTTATTAGTAATGTTTTCCCTTTGCATTCCTGCCCTCACATTCCCACCTGCATCCTCCAGAGGCAATGGTTATAGCTGGCTTAATCAGGGATCAGGCCCGCAAAAGGCAGTGTTAAAAGGAAAAGCACATCACTTTCAAACTATATTATTCCCATAATATTTATAATTGAAAACAATTCAAGCATGAATCTTGCACTCATCTTGAGACACTTAACTTCTAGTCCAGTGGACAGGAAACAACTACTCTCAACCCCATTGCTTCAGCCCAGTGATCTCTTTGCCACTAATTCTTTTCTTCTGTCTCTCTCAAACCAAATCCTAGTGTGCGTGTATGTTAATTATCGTTTTGTTCTCTAGATGATTTATGAATATGTCACAACATGCCCATAGATTCTAAAATAAAACAATAGGACTCATGCCTTGGTTACCTAACTGTCAACCAGACTAATATTACAGAGTACATTGTAAGAATCTATAAATAGCTCTTCCCCACTGACAATCAATCTATTCTGGTATCCTGGGTTCAGGGACTTATTTGCAAGCCATATCTCCCATGTGGCTTCCTTCTATGCTTCACGGAAAATACCAAAAGCACCGAAGTTCTAGCATCTCTCATGTTAAGATTGATTCAATACCTAAAGATCCAAAGTCTGTTCAACACATCTCTACCTATGGAAACCCAATGGAGCCTGCCTCCCACCACACCTCACAGAGAACTCCCCACACCTTAACTGCAGGTTGATGAGCTCTAGAATGTTTCCATCATGACTAATTTTTCACCTTTTACCCCCATTAAAAATGTTTATAGTTTTTTAGATTAGTAAAGGAATACTTCCATAGAAAAGAAACTGTAAAATAGAGAAAAGGATGTGGAAGAAGTAAAAATAAACACCTAGTTTTATTCCACTAGTCCAGTGTTAATTATAATCAAATGCAGAGCTGACTTTATCCACTTTAGAATGTATTATTACAATTTACTCAGGCTATTGAATTGTCTTTGCAAATGTTTGTTTCCACAATTTTTACTTTAATACATAAAACTATGATAAAATAACAGCAATATGAAGACAAAATAATAATATTATAATATTATTTGTAATTGCCATGCACTAGGATAACTCTTTAACACACATAATGTCATATAATCCTCACAATAATGTTGTCAATCAGGTAATTAGCATCATTACCATTAAACAGATGCGAAAACTGAAATTTAGAATGACACACAACAATGTCAATGACACACAACAAGTATCAAGAAATAGAGTCTGGCCTAGAATTTAGTTCTATCTGACTTACTACATGCCTTGTACATAAATTTATTTCCATAGGGGGAAAAAAATCTCTGAAGGTGAGTCAAAAATTCAAAGCATTTTAACTCATTTGTGCTTTTGATACCCATTGCTAAATTGCTTTCTAGAAATGCTTTAAAAAATTTACAAGCCAATAAGCAGATTATGAAAGTGCATGTTTCACAGCATCTTTTATCAAATTTTTGCCTATCTGGTAGGTAAAAATTTGTAACTCATTGTATTTGAACACACTTTCCTGTTTATTGCTCATTTGTATTTCCCTTCAGAACTCTTTTTATGCCTTTTCTTCATTTTTCTAATGAGATCTTTTTATAGATGAGTTTTCATAGTTTTGAACATGTAATGGCTAATCATCTTTAGTCTGTCATGAATGTTACAGATATTTTTCCCCAGTTCGCCAAGTTTGCTTTAATTTTTTTCTGAAGGTGTTTTGGAACTATGGAATATTTTAGATCTTATGTTTTGTTATGTTTGATTTTATGTCATGTCTATCTTTTATTTTTTTGTTTCTTCAAAGTCTCTATGTTTACAAATATCCTTCCTCATCAGAAGAGTGAATAAATACCTGATAGCTTAATTTCTCATTGTTTTATGCTTAATTAGGTATAGTTCACTGTGACATGCAATGTGTTTGCACGTCACATCCACTAAGATGGTCTGGGTAGAATCCAGGCCCTACCAGTTGTTCACCAAGTGACCTTGGGAAGCCACCTTCTACCTCTGAGATACAGTCTCCCCATTTCTTAAGTGGGGATTATACCTACCTCTAAAGGTTATTATAACCAATAAATGAGATCATGTATTTAAAGTACAGAGCACTCAATTAATGATAACTATTATTAGTTCACCCGAAATTAGTTTTTGGTGTAGTGTATAACATACCTAACATATTTTTACTCCAAATAGCTGGTCAGTTTCCCCCAATTCCACATATACAAAAATCTTTCCTTCCGTTGATGTGCAGTGCCCCATTTTGTGGCTAGTACATCTCTACTTCTCCTTGAGTCTGCCCTGGAAAGAAGGGTCTTGTTAAAAAGTGATTTGTGTGCATGAGCTATTGCTTAGTCTAGGCATAATTATGCACCAGTCTTTGGATGCGTGAGACTGGACTTTTCTGACCAATTCTTCTGAAATCCTAGGGAAGGGTGAAGGGAGTCAAGGGCAAGCTGTAGGCCCTGTATGTTGGCACCACCATACTGGAATATACTTCTCTTGCCACCCGCTCCCCCAACACACACACAAACACGCAGACCACAGGACCTACCTGAACCACCAGACATATCAGGCAGCCCTCACCCAGAACTGCAAATCAAGCTGCCCCCACTTTCTCTGCCCATAATGTAAGCAGAGAAATCTCTTGCATCTTTTCATCCTTGGTACTCTGATGAAACTCCAGAATAACAAAGGTGAGGCAGTAAATCTAAGAAAGATTATTATTCTCCCCCCATCAAGGGGCTGCTTTTCCTACCCTTTTCATTCTCATTGTATCCTATGGATCTCTTGGGTAATTTGCCCCAAATGGATGTAAGCTCACCTGAGATGGAACTTCTAAGCTAAATTCTTTCTCCCTAACAACCTAGCTTGCAGGTTTTTAAAAATATTTTCCTCCAACTCTTTATCTCTCACCCAGCAAAATGGAAAGAAAAGGAAATCTCTATTATAATAATATGAACATCTACACATATTTTTTTTTTCACATTTGCTTTCAAATTTAAGAGAAAATAAGGTTTGAGACAATTTTACAGCGATGTAGCAAGCTATCTGCAGGCGATATAAACTTCCACAATCTGAGCAGCCATGGATTATGGTTGAATTGGGTAATGGCAAACATTCTGTGGTTCCTTTTCTATTCATCAATGACTATCATAGTTCATTGACTCACTCCCAGAATTCTGCTGCCAGTTTCTCTGTCCCAGTCTCTGACTTCACTGCCACTGCAAAGTTTGTCTTGCTTCATTAATTCCTATGTGGGTTTCTGACATGCCTCCAAATCATGAATATCTGTGGTTCTGTAGGGCACCTGCGAGCAGCTCCCGCTGTCAGGACTCACCCTTAGCTCCAGGCTGTCTTTTCCCACGCATGTAGCTGACTCTAGTTTTCTACTGGGTCTCCAGGTCAGACATTGCACAAGCCCTAAGACCTTAAAGCTGAGTGAGAAACTGGACCCCTCAGGAATGGGGGAAAACCTTTAAGCCTCGTTACCTTATTTCCCAGCTCTTCTCTTTGGGGTAGTGAGAGATACAGCAAACAAAGCCTCTTCATCTCGCCTCCTGGTAGGGTTTCTTGACTAATATTAAAGCTGCCTCAAATATCCCAGCTCTGTTGTCAATGCTATTTCTGAACCCGTCCTTTGTGGCTGTGTTTTGTCCTCAATCAGGACAGACCTATCCACACAGCCAGTATATTTCAGTTCCTTTATTCACTCTCAAATCCCATCTGCCAACAGTCAAAGATTTCTCTTAAAAAAGTGGTCCGGGTTTCCCTAAATGTATTTACTTTTCACGTGGTCTAACTTATTGAAGAGAAAACTAGCTGAATATTTGAAATGATTAACAACAACAACAAAAACCTGTAGCCAGACAACAGTAATTTCTCAATAAAGAATAATACAAAACATTTACCTCGTGCTAGCTATTTGCCAAGCACTAAAATAACTGCTTTATGCGATTAATTCATTTATCCTTACAACAACCTATTAAGTACTGTCCTCACTTTACAGGTAAGGAATCTGAGACCCAGAGAGAATTAGTAACCTGTGCAAAGTCACACAGATAGGAAATTGCAGAAGCAACTTCAAACCTGGCACCAGATGTCCTGCCTGAACACAACTGATCACTACGCCTTCCTACAAGGCCAATCCCCAATGATTTCCCCAACTAGTTTTTTTTTTTAACTACAATGTAAAATATTGTCCCACCTTCTGAGTTAAAAATTCGTTCCTGAGTATATCACTGTTAGGACTCACTGATAAATTCTACTGGGTGGGGATGACTTTACAAACAGGCAAGTACAATTGAGCTTGAAATTTCTATAACACAATAGCCCTTTTACACATGCACATCCAATATTTAAACTATATCATCAACTTTAAGGCAATAGTCTAGAAAACATTGCCCCCATTTTATGGAAGAGAAAATTAAAGCTCAGGGAAGCCAAATGTCTTGACCATCATTAAACATGTCCTGGCTGAGCTGTTTGCCAATAGAGGGTATGCTCTTTCTTTGCTAATATATTCTCCATTAAACAAATATATCCTAATAAGTTATATAATACAATACCCTAACACATTTTAATAAATTACTCTTAGGCTTATTCTTATGGGGGATAAAGAGAATAAAGTAGAAATCTCTCCTGACAAATGAGTACTAGTAATACAGTAGGGTTTTGATTCAGAATATCATTCCCATTCTATTCAGATCTCAATCAGGCACAATCAAAGGTTGACACAGCCATTCCCAGTTGTTATTGGGCAATGCACCAGGAACCCCCTTACCAGTGAATGATAGATAGTATACAACCCTTCTGCACCATTTTGGTTTTTACTGGGCCAATTGGCATTTGTGTCATACTTGTATATATCAGTTGCTTATAATTTAGCTCAAGACACAGATTGTCCTCAGTAGATTAAACACTGTTATTTCTAGTTTCTTGGAAGTAAAGGAGGCAAAGCCTAGGGGAAATTCTCTTCAAACATCATTTCACATAGGACTGGGGCAGCAGATCACCATCGCCATGAAACTTTTTCATTGGATTCGGACAACCTTTCCAAGATATTCGAATGAGGGGAGTGGTGCCTAACTAACGTGAAGGTGCTGATGGAAGGCTCTGGCAAAGGTGAAACAGAGACAGCTTGTCATGTATACTTCAGAGACACAGTCTTGAGGTTTTCTGGCATTGCACAAATAGCTGAAATAGTTTCCTTTATTTCCCCTTGTCAGCCCATTCAGTGACTGAATACCCAAATGGACTTCTCTGCTAGGTGACAGCTAACCAGTTTACCTCCCAAAATTTTGCTTATAACAAAGGTTCACTATTCCAAGAATGTCTATAGGCATTTCCCCCATATCCTGCTCTTCTTATAAATCCTATTTCTTTCTTTGTTCTTGACTTAGCCTGCCAGCTGATTCTTCTGCATGCAGCAAAACTTAATGTGTCTGAGTTATCTTTAACACTTCCAGCTTGTTTAGGTCATCCAGCCATTATCTCCATATAGCATCTCCACCAAGATACATTAGACCAATTCAGACTAGGATAATAAAGACTGCAATGTCTCCCAAATGTGACCAAAATCCCTCTTTCTTTCATCTTTTGCTCAGATTTTCAAAAAACATAAACCACTCTTACTTCAGGTACCAAAAATAAATTCCAGCTGTGTATATGTCAAACATTAAATACACACACTCAGCTAGTTATCTACTTTATTTAGAGATTAAGCTAATGATTGACACATGGGTCTGAGAAGGCACAGGGAAAAGTTTACTGGTTTTAGGAACCAATTGGAATATGGCATATCTCCATTTTACAGATTAGGAAAGAATTAACATATAATTGGATGATATTCTGGTCCTGGCACTGTGTTGAACACATTCACTAATTCATTCATTTAATAAATTTTGTCAGCTACCTACTTTTTGTAAGGCAATGTTCTAGGCAAAGCAACACAAGTAAGAAAAGGACAGCTTTCTTGCTCTTAGAATTGATAGTCTAATGTGGGATACTGACAAGAGATTTACAAAAACAAATACTGTGTAATCTTCCTCATAGAAAAAGTGATGAATAGAATGAGAACATATTAGAGGAGGAGTTCTTAACCAGAAGTCCCCGGGGAAAGATTTCAGGCAGTCCTTGAGATTGAATTGAAAAAAATTAACTTAGTATCTTTGTTTTCTCTGACCTCTAACTGAAATGTAGCATTTCCTTCACTTATGAATGTATGCAATAAATAAATTACAGTAGTATTTATTTCACCTGATTGGCAAAGGGGTCCATGGAATAAAAAAGGTTAATAACCCCTGTATCAACCCAGATTTGTGGGGTGCAGGGGACAGGGAGAAGTTATGAAAGACTTTCTTCAAACCATGAACTCTAAACTGAGCCTCATTTTAACCTTCTCAACAAGACTGCAAGGATGTTGTGTTAATTTCATTACATAGATGAAGAAACTGAAGCTCAATAAGGTTAATTAACTTGACCAAGGTCAGGCAGCTAGTGACATCACCAGATTTCAAACATAGATCTGACTGAATTCAAAGCCCTTGTTGGTTTCACCTTAGCACATTGATTTATCATAGACTCTTCCAGAAATCTGTATTCAGAAAAGGGAACTAACTGTAGTAGGCATCACTGTTCCCATTTTGCAAATGAAGAAACTGAATTTTAAAGAGTTAAGATATTTTTAAAAGGATGCACAATTGATTGTAGGAAAATGGAATTTTAACCCAAATCGACTGACCTTGAAGTCCATATTTCCTTACTCTGCAATGGAACCAAATCTGTGACTAAGTAATACCACTAAGTTAATTAACATTCCACAAAACTAAAAGAGAAAACTTCCATCAACTTCTTTTCCAGTACAAAATATTCATGACTTTTAGTTTTTCCATTTTAGGCCCTCCTTTTTCAGCAAATGTCTTGAGACACTGTGATGTATCATCCTGAAAGAGAATAGCATTTAAAAGGGAGTCAACTGGATTCAAACCCAAGTAATGTCACTTACTATTAGTATGAACACAGGAAATGTTGAAATCCCTCCAAGTTTAATTTGATTTGTTTTTTCACAAAGAACAAGACAACAGTATTTTTGCTAATACTCAGTACCAAGGGCAATGTTTTCAGCTAAAACTCTCTTCTGCATATCCAATTGCATATTGGATATTTCAATTTGTATTTCAAACAAGTACCTCAAATTCAAAAGCCTGAAACTGAATTAATAGTCCTATTGTTTTCAACTTATTCATTCTACTGTTAACCTGACCTCTATAAAATGTGCCACCATCTACCCAGAGGCCCAAGCCAGAAACCTAGGAGCTAACCTTGATCCCTCCCTATCTGACCTTCTTTATTAAACTAGTCATGAGGTCTTATTTAATTCTATCTCCTAAATATCTTTCAAACATATCCCAATTCTCTTCATTCCCACTATCACCCTCTTCCAGGATACCATCTCCTCCTGGATTGTTGAAGTTACTTCCTAAATATTTTTCCTCCTTCTACTCTTGTCATCTACCCATCAGTCATTAAATTAATTATCTAAAAAGTTCCCCAAATCATCTTCCAAACATGTAAATTGAATTTGATTTATCTGACTGCAATTCCTACTATTTCTTCAGTGTTCAGCTTAAATCTCATTTTCTCAGGAAGGTCTCCTGATTTCCTCTATACTATGGTGGGACCTCTTAATATTGACTTCAATGGCACCCTGTACTTCCTCCAATACTAACCATACTTTATTATAATAGCTCTTTTTTTTTTTTAATGACAAAAAAATGATCATTTATTGGTTTATTTTGTCTCTACTAAGCACATTAGTCATTCATCATTTAAATATCTGACTTCAATAATAGCTCTTTAATATCTGTCTTCTCCACTAGCTCCTAAGTCTCATGAGCAATGAGACCAGGGCAAAATTGTTCACAATTGTGTATATAACTCCTAGCAAAGAAGGAAGGAAGGAAGGAAGGAAGGAAGGAAGGAAGGAAGGAAGGAA
>JAKSZT010054334.1:54298325-54352943 GCA_026826555.1 Tolypeutes matacus
ATAATAAAAAAAAAAAAAAAAAAACACATGAAAACATGCTCAACATCACTAGCCATTAGAGAAATGCAAATTAAAACCACCATGAGATACCACTTCACATCCACTAGGAAGGCTATTATTTTATTTTATTTTATTTAATTTTTATAAAATTCATTTTATTGATACTTATTAATAAAGCATAAATCCATCCAAAATGTACAATCAATGGTCTTCAGTAAATCATATATTTATGCCTTCATCACTTTAATATTTCTTAGAACATTTTTATTATTCCAACAACAACACTAAAACACAAAAACCAAGCAATCACCAAACAAACAAAAATCATCACCTTTCAATCTCTCTATCCTTCCCCTGCCATACATAGCTGCTATTCTGTTTCATTCTAATTTTTTTTTAAATTTATTTAATTTTTATTGTGGGTAAAAATAAAAAATTTCACCATACCAACATTTGTAAAATGATATATAAATATATATGCATATATGTGCATTTGCTTACAAAAATGTTATTTATATATATATACATATATTTTAAGAGGTGCTTAGATTACCTAAAATATTACACGGAACCCACTGGGATTCCCATGTTGCTCACCTCCCACACCTCCCACCACATCCCACACAAATATCTCCCACAAGTGTGGCCCACCACCCTCAATGGACTTACCCATCCTGGGGCCTTGCCACCAACCATAGACCACAGTTCACATCGTAGACCACACTCTCTCCCACACAGTTCTGTGTGGTGTGTGCTGATTTAAAATGGCCTACATCCGTTGCCACAACGGTACTCAGGACAACCTCCAAATCCCAAAGAAGCCCCTGTATTTCAACTGCTCATCCCCTCCCTGGCCCAAAGGTGTCAAGTGGCCACTGGCTCCACCTCATTGCTATAATTTCTTACATTGCTAGAATCACCATATGTGTACAACAGACTACCATCAAGTTGACTGTAGTCCATAGTTCTTCCCCCAATCCTGAGGGGACTGGGATGGTGATGTCCACTCCACCTCCAAGTGAGAGGGCTTATATCCCATGGATATGGTGGGTGGGATGATCCTGCCTGCAGATGCAGGCCCTCTCCATTCCCTGGGATGGCCATTGCCCATCATCTCCTCGCCAGGTGACTTGGATGAGTTCATTGAGCTGTAGGGTAGGAGTTGCAGGTCCACCTAGATTTCATGCACACCTGGCACATAGGTAGGCGGGAGGCTCCAGTCTCTGGAAGTATACCTAAAAACTTCAGCATCACATATAGGTTTGAATAGAAGGGACTGATGAACCATGTGCAGGGAGGACGTATTTGAGTCCAATTCTGTCACTCTTAGGAGCAGATTCCAAGATAGAGCCCACTGATAAGGCATCAGTCTCTGGGGCTATCCCCCCTTATATAGGATCTGGGTGTCTCCAGAGCTGTCAGGAGCCCCTCTGTGTGGGGTGATAGGCACTTAGATGTTCTATGAACTCCTACTGAGGTGTGCGTGAGAGTTACCTCTGGGATGACCTCCCGACTCTCTTTGAAGTCTCTTAGCCACTTGAACTCATTTGTCTTTACCTTTTCTCCCTTTTATTTAAGGTCTTTTTTCCAGTTGTGTTGCCAGTTGGCACTTGGTATTAATCCCTCATTGCCAGGGAGGATCATCCCCGGGAGTCATGTCCCACATTGGGGGGAAGGTAATGCATTCATATGCTGAGTTTGGCTTAGAGAGAGGCCACATTTGAGCAACAAGGAGGCTCTCAGGTGGCAACCCTTAGGCACCCCACAACTGCAGGCTAAGTCTCAGTTACAAGAGCAAAGACTCACAAGGGTAGTCATCAATAAAAAGAACACATCAATGGGTCATCCTCTTTTGACAGACAGTGTCCCTGCACTCAGAGGGCTATTGCTGCTCCCTTGGAGACTGTGGCAGACCTCTCCAGGCTAGGAATTCAGATTCCCTCATTTATTGTGTGGTCGTCCACCCATCGTGACCATGCCCCATCTTTTGATCTTTTGAACGATTTTGTATATCTTTCATGTATATTCGATGAACTAATTCCCATGAGAGCCCCCTCCCAGACACCTCCCATCAATAATCCCCTGCAGTACTCATTGTAACCGTTCTGTGATCCAAATCCTCCATGAACATGTAGTCCATAAAATAATCCAATACACTTACTAGGAAAAAGAAACAACTATGATAAGCTTACATGCAAGAGACAAACATAAGGAAACTCAGGGGGGAATAAGAAAGAGAAGAAAAAAAAAATCAAACAAAAAACAAAACAAAATATAATTAGCAGATTGGGACATTAAAAAAAATGGGCAAAAAAGCAAGGGAAATGCCTTTAAAAAAAAAAATATATATATATATTCTTTTTTTTTTCCTTTCTCTTTTCTTTTTTTTTCTTCCTTTTATCACTGTGTTATCGGATGTCCGGTGTGCCGTGAACCTTCCCCCCCTCAATCCCCATTGTCTCCCAATTTTTCATTTAATTTTCAAAGAAGTTTTAGGTCACAGCAAAGTCACACACGGAGTGCTGGAGACTCCCAGATACCAAACCACCCCCACTTCCCCACCCCATATTAACCCCCCCCCCGTTTTTTTGGATGTTAGCATTGTTATAACTGTTATACAGAAAGTAAAATATAGCAACTAAACATTGTCAATGATTTACAGTATAGTTTACAATTTAGATGATACAGTTTAATAATTTTGATATTTACCATGTCCTGTGTCCATTACTGTAAGGTAAAGAAAAACCTTCCCCATGATCACCAAACACCCCATTAGATCTTGACTGTTCCCTTCCCCACAGCCCCCCAGGGCCCATGATACCACCCTATCCCAACCCATGGAATGTGAAGATTCACAGTTACATGCCCTGGGGATTTGAACCTGCCCTTCCTAATCCACCCACCTGCCAGTGCTGCACCACCAAACCCAGGAACACCATCACTCATCTGCCCCATCCCCCAACATGCAACCACACTCTATCCCTTTACCATAGATTATGTCCATATGGGTGATGGCTCAAAGCCTGCTCTTCTCTTACTCTCCCTTGTTAACCTATCTTTCAGACAATGGTTCTCAGAGACTGCTCACTTTCCTCAGTTCAAATCAGTGAGGTCATATATTGTTCATCATTCAGTGCCTGGCTTGTTTCACTCAACATAAGGTCTTCAAGATTCATCCACGTTATTCCATGTGTTAGCACTTTGTTCCTTCTTACAGATGAGTAATATTCCATTGTATGTATGAACCACATTTTGCTTATCCATTCATCTGTTGATGGGCACCGGGGCTGATTCCAACTTTTGGCAATGGTGAACAATGCCGCTATGAACATTGGTGTGCATATATCTGTTTGTGTCTTTGCTTTCAGTTCTTCTGGGTATATACCCAGCAGTGGAATTTCTGGATCATACGTAAGATCTATTGTTAGTTTTCTGAAGGACCACCAAACTGTCCTCCACAGTGGCTGGACCATACCGCAGTCCCACCAGCAGTGGATGAGGGTTCCTATTCCTCCACATCCTCTCCAACATTTAGTGTCTCCTGTTTTTTCAATAGCTGCCATTCTGATGGGTGTAAGATGGTATCTCAATGTAGTTTTGATTTGCATTTCCCTGATAGCAAGTGATGTTGAGCATTTTTTCATGTGCTTTTTAGCCATTTGTATTTCTTCCTTGAAGAAGTGTCTTTTCAGGTCACTTGCCCATTTTTTAAATGGGTTGTTTGTCCTTTTATTTTCAAGGTATAGGATTTCTTTATATATGCAGGATATTAGGCTCCTATCAGATATATGATTGCCAAATATTTTCTCCCATTGGGTAGGCCGCCTTTTTATTTTCTTAATAACAATTTGAGGTGCAGAAGTTTTTTATTTTGATGAGATCCCATTTATCTATTTTTTCCCTTGCTGTTCGTGCTTTGGCTGTGAAGTTCATGAAATCATTTCCTATTACAAGGTCCTGTAGATGCTTCCCTACATTATCTTCCAAGGTCTTTATGGTTTTGGCTCTTATATTTAGATCTTTGATCCATCTTGAGTTGATTTTTGTATAAGGTGTGAGATGGTATTCTTCTCTCATTCTTTTGGATATGGATACCAGTTCTCCAAGCACTTGTTAAAGAGGCTATTCTCTCCCAACTGAGTGGGCTTCGTGGCCTTGTCAAATATCAGATGACTGTATATGCGAGGATCTATATCAGAACTCTCAATTCGGTTCCATTCGTCAGTAGGACTATCCTTGCCAATACCACGTAGTTTTGATCACTGTAGCTTTGTAGTATGTTTTAAAGTCAGGTAGTGTGATACCTACAACTTCATTTTTCTTTTTCAATATGTCTTTGGCAGTTCGGGGCCTCTTGACTCTCCAAATATATTTTGTGGTTAGTTTTTCCAGTTCCTTAAAAAATACAGTGTTGACTTCTATTTGGATTGCATTAAATCTGTAGATTCGTTTGGGTAGGATAGACATCTTGATGATGTTTAGTCTTCCTATCCATGAACAGGGAATATTTTTCCATTTATTTAAGTCTTCTTTGATTTCCTTTAACAGTGTTGTGTAGTTTTCTGTATATATGTCCTTTACATCTTTTGTTAAATTCATTCCTAGGTATTTGATTCTTTTAGTTACTATTATAAATGGTATTTTTTTCCTGATTTCCTCCTCAGTTTGCTCGTTATTGGTGTACAGAAATGCTACTGATTTTTGAGCATTGATCTTATAGCCTGCAACATTACTGAACTCCTTTATAAGTTCTAGAAGCCTTGTTGTAGATTTCTCAGGGCTTTCTATGTACAGGATCATGTCATCTGCAAATAATGACATTTTCACTTCTTCTTTTCAAATCTGGATGCCTTTTATGTCCTTGTCTCAGTGCTTGTGCAAGGACTTCTAAGACAATGTTAAATAGGAGTGGTGATAGTGGGCATCTTTGTCTTGTTCCTGATCTCAGAGGGAAGCCTTTTAGGATTTCACCGTTGAAAATGATGTTAGCTTTGTGTTTTTCATATATACCCTTTATCATTTACAGAAAGTTTCCGTCTATTCCTATCTTTTGTAGTGTTTTTATGAGGAAAGAGTGCTGTATTTTGTCGAATGCTTTTTCGGCATCTATAGAGATGATCATGTGATTTTTTTCTTTCAATCTGTTTATGTGGTGTATTACATTGATTTTCTTATATTGAACCATCCTTGCATACCCGGGATTAAACCCACTTGGTCAGGATGTATAATCCTTTTGATATGTTGTTGAATGCGATTAGCAAGTATTTTGTTAAGGATTTTAGCATCTAGGTTCATTAGAGAAATTTCCTTTCATGTGGTATCTTTATTTGGTTTTGGTATTAGGGTAATGTTGGCATCATAGAATTAGTTAGGCAATATTCCTTCTACCTCTATTTTTTGGAAGAGCTTAAGTAGAATTGGTGTTAGCTCTTTCCAGAAGTTTGGTAGAATTCAGCTGTGAAGCCATCTGGTCCTGGACTCTTCTTAGTTGGGAGGTTTTTAATGACTGAGTCTATCTCTTTACTTGTAATTGGACTGTTGAGTTCATCTATTTCTTCTTTCATCAATGTCGGCTGTTTGTGGGTTTCTAGAAACTTGTCCATTTCCTCTAAATTGTCATTCTTGTTGGCATATAATTTTTCAAAGTATCCTCTTATGATACTCTATATTTCTGTGTGGTCAGTAGTGATAGCCCTTGCTCATTCCTTATTTTATGTATTTGCATCTGTTCTCTCTTTTTCTTTGTTAGTCTGGCTAAGGGTTTGTCAATTTTATTGATATTCTCAAAGAACCAAGTTTTGGTTTTGTTTATTGTTTCCAGTGCTTTCTTATTCTCTATTTCATTTAGTTCTGCTCTAATCTTGGTTATTTCCTGTTTTCTACTTCCTTTAGGTTTAGTTTGTTGTTGTTTTTCCAATTCCTCCAAGTGTGCAGTTAGGTCTTCAATTTTAGCTCTTTCTTCTTTTTTAATATATGAATTTATGGCTATGAACTTCCCTCTCAGGACTGCTTTCGCTGCATCCCATAGGTTTTGATGTGTTGTGTTGTCGTTTTCATTAGTTTCACGGTAGTTACTGATTTGTTTTGAGATTTCCTTTTGACCCACTGTTTGTCTGAGAGTGTGTTGTTTAACTTCCATATCCTTGTGCCTAACCTGTTTCTCTGGCCTTAGTGATTTCCAACTTCATTCTGTTGTGGCCAGAGAAATTACTTTGTATAATCTCAATCTTTCTTAATTCATTGTGTGTTGTTCTGTGGCCTAGCATGTGGTTTATTTTGGAGTATGTTCCATGTGCACTCAAGAAGAATGTAAATCCCACTGTATTTGGGTGTAGTGTTCTGTATATGTCTATTAAGTCCAGGTCTTCTAATATATTGTTGAGTGCCTTAGTTTCTTTATTGATTCTCTGTCTAGATATTCTAATGATGATAGTGGTGTGTTGAAGTCCCCTGCTATAATTGTAGAGGTAATTATTTCTCCTCTTAGTTTTTCCAGAGTTTGCCGCACGTATTTTGAGGCAACCCGGTTAGGTGCGTAAATGTTGATGATTGTTCTCTCTTCTTGAGAAATTACTCCTTTTACTAATATGTAGTGTCCACCTTTGTCTCTTACAATAGTTTTGCATTTAAAGTCTATTTTGTCTGATATTAGAATACCTATTCCTGCCCTTTTTTGTCTATTGTGAGCTTGTAAAATGGTTTTCCAGCCATTCACTTTCAGCCTCCTTGAATCCCTGGGTCTAAGGTGGGTTTCTTGTAGACAGATATAGATGGATCATACTTTCTTATCCATTCTGCCAATCTGTGTCTTTTGATTGGTGAATTTAATCCGTTAACATTCAGTGTTATTACTCGTAACAAATTTCTTACTTCAGCCATTTTTTCTTTGGGTTAATGTATGTCATATGTTGTTTTGTTTCTCTTTTTGTCTTTTCAGTTCTTTTTAAACTCTCCTCCAACTCTCTCTCCCTTGTTTTTTCCTTTCAACTTGTAGAGATTCCTTTAGTATTTCTTGAAGTGCTGGTTTCTTCTTGACATACTCTCTTAACTTCTGTTTATCTGTGAATATTTTGAACTCTCCATCATTTTTTTTTTTTTTTTAAGATTTTATTTATTTATTCATTTACCCCCCCTTGCTGCTTGTGCTCGCTGGGTCAGTTAACCACGCCATGCGGGCGGGCCTGCTTTCACCAGGAGGCCCCGGGAACCGAACCCGGGGCCTCCCACATGGCAAACGGGAGCCCCACTGATTGAGCCACAGCCACTTCCCCTCTCCATCATTTTTGAATGCCAATTTTGCTGGATAGAGAATTCACGGCTGGAAGTTTTTTCTTTTAGTGTTTTGACTATGTCATACCACTGTCTTCTTGCCTCCATGGTTTCAGCTGAGAAATCAGCACTTAATCTTATTGTGCTTCCCTTGTATGTAATGGTTCTCTTTTCTCTTGCTGCCTTGAGTATTTTCTCTTTGTCTTAAGCATTAGAAATTTTGACAAGTATATGTCTTGGAGTTGGCCTGTTGGGATTTATACTATTTCAGGTGTGCTGTGCTTCCTGGATCTGCACATCCATCTCTCTCAATAGAGTTGGTAAGTTTTCAGCCATTATTTCTTTTAACACTCCTTCTGTTCTCTTTCCCTTCTCTTCTCGTTCTGGGATGCCCATAATGCTTATATTTGTGCGTTTTGTATTATCGGTTAATTCCCTGAGTCCATGCTGGATTTTTTCTATCTTTTTGTCTATTTGTTCTACAATCTCTTTGATTTCAGCTGTATTGTCTTCCATATCACTAATTCTTTCCTCTGCCTGTTCAAATCTGCTGTTATGTGAGTCCTTTTTCATTTCTTGGCTTGTGCTATTGTTCACCATCATATCCATTACCTTTTTAGGCATGTTTGCTATTTCTTCAGTATGTTCTCCCAGTGTCTTCTTTATATCCTTAATCTCTTCCTTCAGTTCTTTAAGTTGGTCCATGATATTTGTTTGGATAGCTTTGATTAGTTGTTCGATGTTCTGCATTGCTTCCTGGTTTTTATTTTGTGCATTGGACTGGTTCATGTTTTCCAGTTTCTCAGAGTCATTTGTATTTTTTTTGTTGCCCTCTGGTCATCATATTATCTTGATGGGTTTATGCAGTTGATTAGCTTTTCTCTATGCTCTAGAGTTTTATTTAGCTGTTGGTTCTGGATGTGAGTTAAGTTTTCTCTTTGGCAGTTTTTCTTCTTATTTTATTTCCTTACTTCTTTCTATGTTCCCTTGAAGGCAAAAGGTTAGGGCCAGAGGAATCAAAAGATGTAAGGAAGGCAGAAGGATAATAGTACTATTGATAAAACTTAGAAGAGGGGCAAAATGAGACTTAATGAGATGAATATTTAACTTTTGTAGGCAGTGTAGAGTACTAGGGAAAAAAATGGAGTTCCTACAATGGACTGGGAAAACAAATGGAGGAATATATACATATAGTGATTTAGAAGGCTAGAATTTTGAGGAAGGAGAGAAATAGTAAAGAAAGGTCTGAAGGGAAAAAGTTAATACTAATAAAAAAAAAGAAGAAAACAAAATAGATGGAATAGAAATTGACACCCATAAGTTGTGGGCCTATGAAAAAATGTTGTATCTAAGAGCCACAACAGAAAATAGAAGGCAGAAAGATGCAGGAAGGATAAGTGATAGTTTGTAATACAGAATCAATATATACAGAGAGTGGGAAATTACTGAATAAGAAGCACAGCAAAGAAGCGACAAGCTAGCAGCACCTAATTTAAAAAAAAAATGGAAGAAAAAAGAAAGGGGGGAGGAAAGAGGAAAGAAAAGCAAGGGACCAGAAAGAAACAGAAAGAAACCAAAGATCCACACAAGCAAGCAGTCAAGCAGAGCTAGGGGGGTCAATGATTTCCCTATGGTCCACGTGGATCCTTCCTGCCTACTTGTGTTTATCAATCAATTTCCCCACAGGGTTCTATATGCAGGTCCTGAAGCAGCTTTTAGCTATTAAACTAAATTAAAAAGAATTTAGTTTTCATTTATTGAAGTGACCTTCTCACTTTTTTTATTTTTTTATTTTTTTTAGCGAAATGTAGGACCCAAAATAATTCCTCCTCTAGACCAACCCCCTTACAGAAGGACCCTAGCTGGGCCTGTGGAAATTAATCAAGCACATCCCACTTTCTGGACTCCCCAGGGTAGCTGTAGCTCTGATGTTAGTCAGTGCTGAGTGCTAAAGACGGCTGATTCCACCCCTTCTGGAGCCGAGCTTGAGCGTCACTGGTTTGCTAAGTAAATCAGTTTGAGTGTAGATTCGTGTCTGCTCTCAGCCTGATGCTGCTTCAGGTCGGCTTATCTGCTCCCCAAAGCTATGGGGTGGTGCAGGCAGCCAGATCGATGTCTAAAAATAAAAAACACCCTTCCCTGTCCTCCAACAGAACCCTCCCTCTTTTGGGAAGTGTCCCTTCCTCCCGGCTCCGCAGCGGCCCGGGTCTTATCCCTGGGTTGTTAGGGAAATCAGCTCCGTCCCCCGACCAGAATCCCCCCTCTGGTTCACCGGGTGCTGATTAGCTCGGTTGTTCTGTTCACACAAGGTCCAAGGGGCGCCAGGCAGCCAGATCCCCAGAAAATAAAACTTTCTCGCCTGCTCACGGCTCCAAGTGGCCGTTTTATTTTATTTTATTTTTTCTCCCTAACCGCGGGGCTCAGCCGCCTGTGCCAACCACCACCGGCAGCCTTAAAACTCACGAATCTCCACCATTCCGTCCACGCCATTGATCCGCGCAGATAGATGTCCCAAGCTTCTCACTCCACGCGTGCACAGCACAGACCCCCGGGGCAGGACGCCGTCCACAATCCGCCTTGCTCTGGGAGCTTGCAGTGTGTGACCTCCTACACTAACCCCATCTTGGCCCATTGTCTCAAGGCTATTATTTTAAAAATGAAAATCACAAGTGTTGGAGAGGATGCAGACAATTAGAACTTTAATACATTTTTGGTGGGTATATAAAATGGTACAACCTCTGTGGAAGGCAACATGATGGTTCCTCAAAAAGTTAAATATAGAATCCCTTTTTGACCTGGCAATCCCACTTCTAGATACATAACTAAAATAGAGTGAAACAGGGTCACAAAGATACAAATGTTTATAGTTACATTACTCACAATAGCCAAAAGCTGGAAACAACCAAGTGTCCATCAATAAATGAATGGATAAACACATATACACAATGAAATATTATTCAACCATAAGAAAAAATTAATTTATGAGGCATGCTGCAACATGGAAGAACCTTGATAACATTATGCCTAATGAAATACTCAAGACATACAAGGACAAATATTGTATGATAATCATTTATAAGATATGGAATAGAGATAGCAGAGATAGAAAGCAGGTTAGAGGTTACCAGGGGAATGGTGAGGTCAGTGGAAGGGGGACTGCTCTATTTTCAAAGTAGGAAAAAATAATAATAAAAAAAGAAGAAAGGAAAAGATGTGCTTGAAGAAGAAATGAAAATTATTAAATTTATTATTTTTTTTTAGTTAGAGAAGTTGTAGGCTTATGGAAAAATCATGCAGAAACATAGAGTTCCCGTGTTATTAACAGCTTGCATTAGCATGGCACATTTGTTACAACTGATGAAAGAATATTATTATCCTTTTACTATTAACAATAGTCCATGGTTTACGTTAGGGTTCCCTGGTTGTGTTGTACTCTTCTATGACTTATTTTTTTTATTCTAGTAACATATATACAACCTAAAATTTCCTCTTTTAAGCACATTCAAATATATAATTCAGTACTGTTAATTACATTCACAATGTTGTGCTACCATCACCACTCTCCATTACTAACATTTTCTATCACCCCAAACAGAAATTCTGTGCAATTTAAGTATTAACTCCCCATTCCATAGCTGTGCTCTGGCCCCTGGAAACCTATTACATCTTGACCTTTGAACACATGTCTTTTTAACATTGTTTGCTTAAAGTACTTCTGCCTATTGAAGTATTGTGGTTGTCTTGAGAATAACTACTTATTCCATTGCTTGAGTTACAAGCTGAAAGAGTTGCTTTTTTTTGGTGAAATACCATTTTTACTTGAAAGAACAACTGGCAGACAAATATGGTTATTCAGACTTGTATTTGACATTTTATAAAAAATGAATGAAGTGTGCCTGTCACTTCAAGAAAAACAAATGATGGTATTTGTTGCCAATGATAAAATGTTATTTTCAAGGGAAAATTAGAATTGAGGAAAATGTGAATCTACCACCATGAGCTTGATAATTTTCCAATAGGTGACACTTTTCTCATGAGACTGGTAATGATGTAAATGGATGTGACTTTTTGATATTGTACAGTTTTTCAGATGACCAAGAACTGATGTGCTAAAGTCATGTATTGGTAAAAATCTGTTCAAATTGGAAGAAAGACCAATGGATTTTACTGTATCTGAGTATAAAAAGTTCACTGATAGGGCTTCACATTCCCCATTGCAAATAACCTTTCAAGAATAACTATTTTTTCAGTATCAACTTTGGAAAGGAAGGGAAGTGACTAAATCAGAGAAGGGTGTAAAAGGGGCTTTACCTCTATATTTTATTTCTAAAAATTAATATTTTTCTTCTTAAATTCTATTTAATTTGACATTATTAACGACACAGGGGCATTCATTTAGTTGTTTCCTTATTTTTCTTCATTTTCAACTTTTAGTTTATTTATTTGGTTAATCTTGTAGATCTTATTTTTATAGGGGAGTATAATCAACTACCACTTAAAAATTGCTGATGTATTTAAACTATCTTACATTGCTTGTCTTTCAACTTGCTTTATTTTTCCTTTTTCCCCCTTTCTTCTATTTGATTGATAAAATTTGTCTCAAGCCTCCTTTCTCTATTGGCTTGAATATAAAGATTCCATTTTTATTTTCTTAGTGATTACTGTTACATTTTAACATATATATTTAGTTTTTTTCAAACAATGACTAAAGGTATTCAACATCTCTATCCTTCTGCAAAAATAGGACAAAGAACTTAGCATTTCCAAATTTTTGTCATTCACAATTATATTTTCAACATTTTTAGATAAAAATAAATTTTTAATGAAAGTTTTTAGATTTTTCAACATTTTCAAGCTAATTTATTTACTCTCTGTAGCTTTTTTCATCCAAGTCTTTCCTTCTATCATCATTTTTTCCCCAACTGTGTATTCAGAAAAGTCTAATTCCTTTCATAATCCTTTCACCTGGTTCTTACCCTTTCCCTCTAGGAGAACTTTAGTTTCTTTATTTGTTTCTGCTTTAATTGATTGTATATATCTTTTTGCAAAAACAAACGTGTGTGTGTGTGTGTGAATGTTGCATGTATACATAATTTCCTATCTTTCTAATTCAGACATTGTATTCTATCTATACCCTTAGTGCTGTTTTCACTTAACCACACATTCTGTCAATCACTCATCAGTTCATAAAGATCCTTCTCAATTTTTCTTAACAGCTACATATTATTTCATTCTGTAGATGAGCCTTACTTTATTCATCTAGACACCTAGGGAAGGACATTTAGGTGGTTTCTAATATTTTGACATGACAAAAAATTTCACCATGAATAAGCTTGTGCATATATTGCTTGAGTATGTTGAGGTGTATCTTTAGGGTGAACTTTTAGTAGTGATTGTTGCAATAAATATACATGCCTATTTTATGGCTTTATTATTTTAATCAATCTATTGTCACATTATGTTTCTTGAATCTGAGGATTAGTGTTTTTACTTTATTCTTTAAAATTCTCTGCCACTATTTTTTACAAATACTAGTTCTGTTTATTCTTTAAATTCTTTATTTTTAAAGAAGCTTTAGATTACATAAATGTTCCATAAAAAAGATAGGGGATTCCCATATGCCCCACCCTCCACAGTTTTCCACATTAGCAAAATCTTTCATTAATGTAGTATATTTGTTACAATTGATGAGCATATATTGAAGCGTTGCTACTAACCATGGACTATAGTTTACATTATTGTTTACACTCTGCCCTGCACAATTTTATAGGTTATGATAAATTGTATAATGGCCTGTATCTGTCATTGCAATGTTATGCAGGACAATTCCAATGTCCTGATAATGCCTCCATATTACACCCATCTTCCCTCTTCCTCCCCTCAGAACCTCTGGTGGCCATTGCCTATATATCAGTGATAAAAGATCTTCCATTGTTAGAATAATAATAAGTCTACTTTAGTCCACTGTTCATTCCCCAATCTTCTGGATTTTTGGATGGTGATGCCAACTCTGTTTCTAATTGAGAAGGGGCTTAGATCCCATGGGGCAGATGGCTGGAACTGTATTGCTTGCAGTTGCAGACAATGTCTGTTCCTTGGGATGGGCATTGCCCATCATCTCCTTGTTAGTTGTCCTGGGTGTGTCCAATGAACTGAGAGTAGGTGTTGCAACTCTGCTCAGATACAGGGCTCAAATGGCACATGAATCGACCAAAGATTTAAGTCTCTGGGACATATATTTAGCAAGTATTGTGCTAACTATAGGTTCAAATAAGAAGGGCAGAAGAACCATGTATAGGGAAACTATACATGAGTCTAACTCTGTTACACTGGGGATCATAAATTCCAAATTAAGGCCCATGGACAGGGTGCCAAATTCCTGAGTTTGTCTGCCCTGCTTATAGTATCTTGAGGTCTTTAGAGCCCTCAGGAGCCTGCTGTTCAAGGCACGTTTATGGTGGCAGTCAATAAAATCCTGCTGAGACTTGCATAAGCATAATCTTTGGAATGACCTCCTGACTCACTTTGAAATCTCTTCACTATAAAAATGCATTTGTATTTACCTCTTCCCCCTTTTGGTCAAGGCCTTTTTCCAGATGCATTGCTAGTTAGCACTTGATAATAATCCCTTCGTGCCAGGGAGGCTCATCCCTGGGAGTCATGTCCCACGCTGGGGGGAGGGGGGAGGGTAGTGTGTCTATATGTTGAGTTTGGCTTAGAGAAAGGCCACATTTTAGCAACAAGGGGGCTTTCAGGAGGTAACACTTAAGCAATATATAATACTAGGCTAAATTTCAATTTCACAAAAAAAGTTCATAAGCACAATCATCAATATCAAAGGCCTGGCATAATGGTCTGTCTTCATTCACTAGGCACTGCCCATGTACTTGAGAGATTCTTACTCTTCTGTTAGAGAATGCAGCAGGACTCCCCAGGAGGAGAATTCAATATTCTTTTGGTTACTGTGTGGGTCTCCACCCACCGAGACAATGCCCCAGGGCCACTTAAGCATATTCCTATGCCTTAGAGGCATGCTCCAGGTGCACCCCTCCCCACAATTCCCGCCATCACTGATACCCCACACCCATGATCCTCCCCTGACACAGCTGATACCTTTCTGTGATCCAAAATCTTGAAAAACAAAACCAAAAAAATAACCAAATAATATTAAGAAAATAAAATAATAATAATTTAAGAAATAACAAATAAAACACAAAAATTAAAAATTCAAAAATTGAAATAATATAAAAAATTTTTATACATTGTGTCTTTCATCACTGTAATATCTGTTAGCTTGCTTATACTTGAATTTACAATGTTAGTTTTACTGATACTCAGCTTTTCTTTCAAAGTTTTGAGTCTATTGTCTCTTTGAAGCGTGTATGAGTAAATTTATTGGGATTATCTTCCAATTTGATAATTCTTTTACAATTGTGTCCATTCTGTACTATAACTGCTACTAGGAATACCATTATTCTATGTCACTGATTACAATTTTTTCCAGTGGCTACACTTTTTCATTTTCAAAATTTCTATTTGACATTGTGGTTTCCATCTATCAGTGCTTGATTCATACCTGCCTGTTTTGGTTTATAACCTCTTGTCCTTTCTAAGAATTCTGTTTGTCTTTAACTCTTTCAGGTTCTTAAAAATGTGTATATTAAGATTATTTACAAGTTTCTCTAACATTTTCATTTCCTAAGGATTATTCCACTTTGTCATTACTTTGGCTATCTTCCTTGAATTAAACTTTCCTCCTGTTCTTTAAATATATGTTATAAGCTAATTCTCAGTAGAAGGTTTATTGTTACTTGCTTTTTCTCCTTTGTTTTCTCCAACCCTTCATTGCCAGACATTTCTGATTTCTGTGACCCAAGTTTTTGGGATTCCTGTCCCAAAATATGTCTTCTATTGCAATTTGGAGGCTTTCACCTTGTTAGTATATTACCGGAGTGCATAAAATTACGCAACCTTTTTAGAATTCTCTTTTTCATCTACAGAATGTGAATAATAATAGCATAAAACTCATGGGATTGTTGTAAAGATTCAAATTGTTAATATACTTAGAGAACTTAGAACAGTGCCTGCACATATGGAGCACTACATAAGAATTAGCCATAGAAGCATCATTATTACTACAATGCCTGGTGTACTTCTGGCATAGAACAAATGTTTCCCAGTGGGCATTGTGGTTGTTATTATGATTCCTTGGACTTTTGGCATCCTTCTAGCTTCCATGTCCTGTCACTGTGCCTTTTAAAATTACTATTATCACATATTCTCTCTGTTCCTCGATGAATTATGCCTGATGAGACAGATTAAGTGGTTTCAGGGGACTCACCCTGGGATATTATTCCCTTTCCCTAAGTGAATTCCTGCCATCAGGAATGGGATAATATTCTTGATAGCACTGAATCAAAACTCTCTTGCTCTGTGAACCAGCTTAAATCAAGAGCCATTGATCAGCTAGTGAATGAAGCAAATGAAGAGCCGGTGATGATAGTTGGAGACAGATTCTCTTTGGCTTCATACATCTTCAAGTCATGACTTAGTGCCTATTGTATAATTAGAACTCAATAGAAGTTTCCATCAATGCAAGTAGTAGGAATCAAAAAAATCAAAAGTCCAGAATCAAATACCTGGCCTTACTAAAATCGTCAGGTTGGAGACAAAATGAAACAATGATTTACCATGAGGGTACTAGTTAAAGACAATGAGATATAGAACTAGTGTTCTGGGGTTCAAAGTCAACTCTTCTACCTATCAGAGGTATTCATTAATTCTGTCTGTATTTTCTCACAAGTAAAATGGAATTGATAATAACGTGGTTATTTTGAGGGTAAAATACACAAAGGTCTTGGGAAAGTGTCCAATGGAAAGCAAACACTCAATAGATGTTGACCACTATGCTACCATGATTATCAGGCCAAAGGAGGGTCTTGCAAAAAATGTAGAACTCTGAAAAGGAATTCCAGAGATAATAGCTTCATTGATCAGAAGCATAACCTGTCAGGTTAGTTCAGTTGTGGATAACAACAAGAAGTCTAGGGTGCACTGGACTGCTGCTGCCTGAGGACTGCTGCTCTCTGATCCAAGTGTATGAGACAGATCTTTTCCAGTTAGAGGGACATCAGTGGGGCAGGGGGCTTTACCTTGCTCTGTGCACCCCTGGGTGACCTCTGGAATTTTCATCCTCATCTGTACTTTCTTTCCTTTCCTGGGGTTGGCTCTCAAGGCCTCAAGTCTAAAACTCCTTGCATGTTGAACCAAATGATCACATCCCAGAAATACCAGATGATGTGGGGAAAAGAGAAATGACCAAACTCAGTGGCAAATGGGAAGACTGAAAAGGACACAGCAGGAGGAGACCCGGCCCAAATCTTTTGAGGACGACTTAGACAACTCCTTCCTCTGGGCCACAAGGTCACTGGGGGCAAACAGTGTTTCTTCTTCTCTTCTTTAAATTTATGGCATGAAAATTTGTCAAATACTTATAAATGCCAATTTCTATGCAACTGAAACCCTTCTACTGAATATCTAGGATAGACAGTAAATTTTAATATATAATTTACATATCTCCAAGGGAAAGTTGAATCATCTTTGGGTACTAAATTTTTGGTATTCTAAAGTTTTCAGCATTAGAATTTAGTTTAGCTTGTTCAATAGTCAGTTTGCTTTCCAACTGGAAGGCATGATGGAGGAGATTATGTATTAATCAATATGACAACATTGTATATGAAGAAGTACCATGGTGAAAAATGCATGAAAGGAGTTAGGCTTTAATAATCCCCTAATTTGTGGGCTGATGCTAAGCCTTCAAATTCCAAGATGCTAAAAACATCAAGTACTTTCTATGACATAGGTCCAACAACCTCATTCATATGTAAGTAAGCAGATGCATTCTAGGGCCAAATGTAAATGCTTTTGGATTGCCCACTCAAACAGAGTTGACCAAGCTTTTCATACTTTCCTGGGATTGATAATACTATTGAAATAAAATACCCCCCCAAATAAATACTCTAAATCCCAGACTGTTTCCAGAATTAAGTAACCAAAAAGACACCCACACAGATTTTAAAAATGCATCTAATAACCACTAAAGGTTCATGCTGAAAAGTTGGAATTAATGCTTGTTATTCTTAGAGGGAGAACCAAAGCATTTTGGCAGCTTTTGCTTTAGCTCACCAACTGGAGAACCTGATCTCTTTGCCAAAGAAATCTGCAAATGTGTGTTTGATTAGATAAGACAAAAACTTTTTTGCTGAGATATGGTTTTTCTAACTTCATTCATTTTATGCTCACTGAACCAAATCTAAGACCTCCATGACTTTTAATAAGACAGTAACCCTGTTTCTAAATGAACTCTCTTAATGCTGTGAGTTCACTGAATTCAAGATACAGGATCTATGGGTGAACCTTCTATCATTTTCTGACGTGTGTATATGTTGGGAGGGCATGGATACACTTCATGACAAACGAGAAAAATCCAACTTGTCAAAATGACATGTCCCGCTGTTTTATCACCATAACTGCACTGAGGTTTTACTTTAGAGTACCCTGCATTTTAAATTGAAAGTCAAATATAATTTGACACTAGAAGCATGAAATGAGTGACTAGAAAGACGCTAGTAAAGTCCAGCAGGAGATGGTGATATCTCTGTGATAACGAGCCTGCCCAAGTGGAGGGTCATTGGGACGAGTCCTCGTGGTAGGAGAAGACTGGATGGCCCTGGGTTAGTGAAAGGGTCACTTATTTTGGACTGGGTCCAAATGGTGGGATGACTAAAACCAGACAGACACCATTCCATTTTTTTTCCTTGTTGGGAAATAGCAGTGTTATTTGAAATCTTATGCTGTTGTACAAACTTTCAGTGAATATAATGTAAAATCAAATGGTACAGCTGAAGAGGAATAAAGTCTGCTTTGGGGAGAGCACTTTAGGAAGCAAACTAATATTTACTGAGTGCTAACCTGGGCCTGGGATTGCAAAAGGCATTTTACATATATTTTCTTATTTAATGCTCACAATAGATTTCATTATCTACATTTTACAAATGAGGAAACTGAAGCTCTGAGAAACAGCATCTCACAGAAGGTCACATATTTAGGGCAAAGTGAGGAAATTAATTTTCATTGAGCGTCTACTAGGGTGGCACCTGATGCATTCTGTGCCTGGTGCCTGCATATACTATACCTCAGCTTCTTTCTTACCACAAATATTAGGGTCTTATATTATGGGTGAAACAACCAAGTCTCAGAGAAGACAAACTAACCCAAGGCGAAGGAAGCCGGTTAGTGGCAAATTGAGGCTTCGAACCCAACTTTACCTGATGCCGAAGGCCATGGATCTTCCACTTCCATCTGATGTTGTTCAAGAAAGTATTGTAACCTGAGAGATGAACTGGCTTCATTGTTGTCGCCAGCTGTTGCCGGCGTTGTTTTAGGGTTTGCCGCCTCCGGGTGGTCTCCTGGTGGCTCCACCGCCAGTCAGGAGACGAGAGAGGGGGAGGGGAGAGGGGAAGGAGTTCTCGGGAAGGAGTCTTCGCCTCCGGGTCTGCGTTGTCAACGTTGCAGACGAAGGTTGGGGTAGACGGTCTCCATAACGAATACGGAGACCACACACACTCCGGGGACAAGGTTGGGTTCCAAGTCCGAGTTTATCAAGCAGGTTTTTTGGTATTTATACCAGGTGGAGGAGGGGGGAATGAGGGAGTGTGACTGGACAGTTTTTGATTGGTAGGGACAGGTTTTATGCCCATAAAAGGTTAGGAGGGAAAGGGAGAGGCGGAGCTCTGCCGAGGCGGCCATCTTGTGGTGAAGGGCGGGGAACAAGGGGCTATAACAGGTGTCAGCAGCTGATTGGCCGTAGTTCGGGAGGTTTCTGCGTTTTTGCTTTCTCCCACCAGGCGTTGGGAGTTAATTAGACCGCCCTCGTTTTCCCTACAGCTTCGTGAGATGAGGTACACCTTCAACGCTGTCCTGGAGATCTCTAGTTTCTCTCATAAAATAACTGGTTACTGGATCGTTTCTGGTCCTTCCTTTTGGGGTGCCTCACCACATAGGCTCACCTTGTTGCATCACACTTTTATAGTATGCTTGACTTGACCCTAATATAGATGGCAATGATACATGTTAGAACTCTATTAACTTATCCCTCGGTTCACCTTGGGAGACAGACTGAAGCACTGTTCTGCCAGTTTTTGCTTACTGACATCTTCCTGACTTCTTTTGGTAATCCACAAATTGAGATGGTATGTAACCACCCTATTCACATATTTAATATTCAAAGAGCATTTTTTTAGTCATCATGACCAATGCTGAAGAGACAGGGTGTGTAGTTGCCCCAGTCCCAAGTAAGTCATTTGAAAGTCTTGGTTATGTGTTAATAAGGATGAACAAATTCTGTTTGCTGTGTGCCTTGCAGGAAGCCATCTGGGAATGTTGCACATAAGCATAAATCTTCTCTAATTTTGGAAGCATCTTAGTGGGATTTGTCCTAGTGCTGAGAACTACAGGTTTATGCCTCACTTGTGATTGCTGATAATTCAGCAGGCTCTTTGCTAGGAGTCATTTAAAATATATCTAATGACAAGTGCAGAACTCAAGCAATAAAAGAGATGAAACATGAACTTTACCATAGATTGTCCCTTGGGTTTGAGAATGATATTTCACTCTCCTCTTACCAACTTGGGCTTCAGCTCTGGAGAAGAGGGGCAACATGGGAAGTAGACAAACCCCTAGTATTAGAGTCAAAGAGCTCTGGGTTCAACTTAGATTTCTTCACTTCCTGGATTGCTGGAATTTGAATAACCTAATAGCTTCTTTGAAATACTATTTCCTCACCTGTAGAGATATATATCATTAACCCCATTTCAAAGTTTCAGAATTAACATGATACATAAAATGTGGATACAGCTAGCAAAAGATTCAACACATATTAAAGGCTTGATGAAGTGTCTCCTATTTGATGAAAGCTTCCCTTGCTACCTGTGTGGCCTTAGGTAAATTACTTAATCTTTCTGAGATTTAAGTTTATATCCTGTAAAATTGGTAAAACAATATGTATAAAGAGATGTCCACCTGTGAGTTAGAAACCAAATACACAGAAAATACACAGGTAGAGTTTTGGGTGAGGTGGATTTTCCTTCTTTGCTATTTTCCATTTGCTAGCATCCATTTTATAAAAGCACAGGGTTTTTTGCTTTGCCTGCCCCAATTCAGCTCTTCTGTTTATCTATTTGGGGAGCCTATTAGGTGTCTTGTCTGCCTGCACAGTTTGCTGGACTTACTAGTGACCCCAAATAGCCTGGACATCCCCTCACCCATCCCCTCATTCCCAGCAAGCATTCCTCCTCTTATTTTTGCTGCTGGAGCTCTCCTGCTCGGCCATATGACCCTTGCATAGGGGTGGATTGCTGGCGATGTTAGCAAGCTCTTGGCCCATAGCTACAGGAATGTATGACTCCTTGCTTTGAGTTGGGGTGGAATATATGTATTCCTAAGCAGTACCTTGTCATTCTCCATTGTCTCCATCACGTCCTCCCACTCCACCATATCCAATGCCTTCCTCAACTATGGAGAAGCAAATGAGAAACCAGAGAAACAAAATGATGGTCTTTTTTGCACTGGGGAACCAGCAAAGTTTAAGGGAGACCTGATGGGCAACTTCTAGGAGGGTGCAAGTCATCAAGAGGAATAAGTACTTTGCTTTCATTCTCCACAAACCCCTGCCCTTCTCTTTCTCCTTTTCAAGCAACTCCAAACCTCCTCCTCAGGGAGAAGAGAGAGAAATCAATCATCTTGGAGTCAACTCTCTCTCTAAAGATCGTTGTTTCACACCTGGTATGCATCCTTTAATCCATTCCTTTGTAATGTTGGCTATCATTTTAGGAGTCACCATGTGGAGTAGGTAGGGAAAGGAAAGGTTAACTCATTATTTCATGTGCTTGCATGAGTAAAAATTCTGTTAGGCACATAATGGGCTCTTTCTTTCATTTCCTTCTGCACAATAAAGACAAATAAGTAGATTAAATATATACATATATAGTGAAACATATTTCAAAAATACAAAACAAGTATTTGAAATACAAGTGCCTTTATATAAGGGGTTGGTGAATGTTAGGTGAAGATAATATAAATTTTAGGCTTTGCAGGCCAATTCTGGTCCTGTAGTGTAGTCATCATCATCTTCTTTTCCTTCTCTTTCTATTCTTCCTCTTTTTAACAAAGCTTTAAAAAATGTAAAAAACATTCTTGCTTATTGGCTGTACATAAACAGCCAGTGGACTGGATTTGGTGCATGGGTTGTAGTTTGCTGATCTCAGGTATAAAGGCTAATACTAAAAAGACATCAAATGTCCACCACCGGTTTAAGAAATGGAGCAATACCAGTAATTTTGAAGTTCATTCTGTGCCCCACATGGGACTATTCCTTTTTTTTCCCCTAAGACCTAATCACAATTCTGATTTGAGTTTATCATTCCTTAATTTTCCTTTACAGTGTTACCTCATATCCTTGTATCCCTTAACAATATAGTTTTTACATTTTCATGTATGACATTTATTGTATATTTCCACGTTTCTTTCCATGATTCTGAATCTAGTAAAGATTTCCATGCTCTACAGTCCATGGCTATCTGCCATGGTCTGGAGAAAGGTGATTCCTCCACCTATAGTATGATAACCATCTCCTTAGTCCTCATTACCTGTTCCAGGATAACCCTTTCTCTCAGGTAATGGAGAGTGAGAATGGAATATCAACTCTCTTCCAAGGAAATTTTGTCCTATAGGGATGAAATATGCAAGAGTCCTTTGAGCCGAAGAATACAATGAAATAATAGCCAGCGTGATGGTTTAGTTCATGTTCCCACTTGGCTAGCTCATGGTGCCCAGTTATTTGATCAAACAAGCACTGGCCTGATTGTTACTGTGAGGGTATTTTGTGGATTTAAATAATCATTCAGTTTATTGCATCTATGAATGATTACATCTACAAACAACAAAGGAGATTGCCTTCAGCAATGGGAGCAGTCCCATCCAATGAGTTAAAAGCCTTCAAAAGAGAAGTGATGATTTCAGCAGTCAGAAAGAAGAATTTCTAACTCTGCTTCAACGAGCCACCTTCTTCTGGGGAATTCATTAAAATCTTTATTGGAGGTCCAACTTGTAGCCTCCCTACATAATTCAGCTTTGCCAATTCCTACAGTCGCATGAGCCTATTCCTATAATAAATCTCATGATGTTTACATATATATATACATATATCCTGTCAGTTCTGTTTCCCTGGAGATCCCTAACCAATACACCCAGGAATTAGTTGTCCAATTTTACAGGGTCCTGATATGTTTGGTCTTAAATAATATGAGGTATATAGGATGTGTGCATTACAACTTAGCCTGGGTTGACCTGTGAACATGCTCAGTCTGATATTCTTCCCTTTTATAGTTTTTCCTGGAACATAAAAGATCAGATAGACTCGACCGTCATTTTTTGTATATTCCCATTCCAATACTACATTGTTTTAATTGTTGTACTTGTTACAACTACACAATATCTTTTAATATTAGGTAGGAAGAATCCCTTCTCATTAGCTGTCTATTTCAATGTCTTTTGAAAATATGGAATCAATATATTTTTTGAAATGAACATTAGTTTGACTTTTTGTTTTCAAAGTCATCATTTGTATTTCCCTGAATTTATAAATTTATTATACTCCTATAATATACTCCTTCTGCCCTCCCTGTTTTTTCTCCCCCATGGTGAATCTCTTCTGATACTTGACAACCAAATTGTCTATACTGCGCCTGGAGTTGTTTTCTAAGCCAGACGTTATAGACCTCTCAGAGATCGACAAAGATTGCCCTATTAAAAGGATCTTATGGCAAATGAACAAGGCTGCTTCCCAACATCAATGGACTCCTGTCCTTCTGTTTAGGTGACTCAGAGGGTAATTTAGGTTCCTAATCAGCTCAAGCAAATATCAAAAAATGGGTTGGCTCCAGCAATGGGAATTTATTAGCTTGTGGTTTGAGGCTAAAAGAAATACCAAATCAAGGCATCATCAAGACAATTCTTTCTCCTAGAAGACTGTGACATTCTGGAACTGGCTGCTGGTGATTCTCAGTCCTTGGCTTGTCACATGGCAAGGCACATGGCAGCCTCTCCTGGCCTCTCTGTTCCCTTCTGGGTTCCATTGAATTTTAGCTTCTGGATGTTTCCTGTGGCTTTCTCACCATCTGTCTAAATTTTGCTCTGCTTATAAAGGATTCCAGCAACAGGATTAAGACCCATTCTGACTGACATAGGCCACATCTTAACTGAAATAATCCCATCCAAAGATCTTACTTACAATGACTTCCCACCAACAGGAGTGGATTAAATTTATGAAAATGTTTTTCTGGGGTACATAGCTCCAAACCACCACAGAGGGGTAAGATTCATGTAATTAGCTTCTCTCCAGTAGCTATTTGTTTCCTTTTTTTTTTTTTTTCCAGACAAGTAGAAAGGGAAAATTTTTGACCTGTGTGATCTTGACATCTACAGCCCTGTGCACACACAAGGTACATATTAAATTCATTAGGAAAGTTCTTATGACATTTATGTTATCAGAGTTCCAGTGTTGAACTCATCTAAGATAGGATTTACTTTTCTTTCTAGGAGCTAAGACAAAGTCATGTAATTTTTTTTTTAGGCCCAAATGAATACCACTCTACCTCCTCTCATGCTACTTCATCGCTGTGACATCTCTGCCTAAATATTTCATAAGGCAATGCAAAGATTTGAGATGACCATAAAAGTCCAAAACCTTAGAAACCTGGAATGTCACAACTATGGATTTAGGAAAACCCCTTCTACCAGCACTGGAAAGCAGAGTTCCTTCTTATCTCAGTTCACGCTCATGCTTACTTTTGCACACTTTCTATCACTAAGGTAACTATTGTCATCATGAACTGACATTCATTTCCATATCAAAATAGTGCTAGTTAAGAAATAGGTGTGAATGAAGGAAACCCTCACATTTTTAAATCTATATCCCAAATGTAACTTTTTTTGGATGAAAATTTAAACACCTCTTGGATTTTTTCCCCACCTAATATTAGCAGCAATTCAAACACCCAGTCTAACAGGGCAACCACAGAATAAGCCAGGGCCTGATACTATAGCAACTAAATATGGAATTCCTTCTAAAACAAAAGCTTATTAACATTTAAAAAGAACTGGATCCATTTATACTTTGACTATAGAGTCCAATGCCTGCTGAGTGGAACTCACTGTCATTTCCAAAGTTTCTCCCTCTTTTGCATTAACTAAGGCCCTTAAATATCAGCAGCACTAAAAATTCTCACATAAATGAACCAAATGAAATCCCATCTTCAGCTTCAGCCCTCCCAATCCATTTTCCCCCATGCTCATATAACATTGAGGGACTGCTTTTCAGTAGATTGTCAAAACGAAAGGTGACAGTCCATTTAGCAGTCAGCTGGTTGCTAATTAGTATCCATGTAAAATGCATCAAAATTTAAGCACTCCCAATTGAACACTTTGAAAGATAAGCATTCTACTAATTTAACTCTGCTATAGGTTGAGCCCTGATTGAATTCTTTCACGGTGAGATGAGCCATGTCCCAGCACTTTCCAGCATTGATTCTTAGCCCAGAGCTAAAAAGACTATCATATATGCATGTAGTTATTTTGCTTTTTAGGTTGTCTAATGCACAGGGTACAAATATATGAAACTGTAGGTAGTTGGGTCCTACACCCTGACATTGGAATTATAAAGAACTCTCTGGTTCCTTTGTGAGACTTCCCATATTAAAAAAAATGTTGGAGAGGTAGAAGAAGGCATAAATACCAAGAAGACATCATTGTTTTAAGAAGTGGATTGTGTAAGTGCAGATTTGTCATCAAGAGAAGATGAACATGGCTTGGTCTTACCAGAGATAGTTATGCTCCTTCTCGAACATTGATGTGTTCAGGCTGGGAACTATATCTACCACTGGGACCAGGCACAAACCTTTTTCTGCAAAAACATACAGAACTTCAAACAGACCTTGAAGACATTTTATCTCAATGACTTCAATGAGCACTTTTCCCAGTGCTCTATCAAGCAAAAATAAAGGGAAAAGTATTTGTAGGCACTTATTATTTACTAAACACTTTTGAAAAAGAATTATAAAAAGTAACAACTTTGAGATGCAGATGGTGGTGAGCCTGGGAACCTGGATTTGCATGACGCATTCTGCCTCTGCATCTTATGCTCTTTCTCCTATTTCATACCAAACTCTCCAACTCTTAGTGCAAAGAAACCCAAAAGGACCAATGGTATATATTGGAAGAAAATAGTCTTGTCCTAATTTTTTTAAAAAGAAGAGGGAAATAGGTCAAAAGGAATCTTCTAAAATCACTGAATTGTAACTGTTCAAAGATTTTTGAGAAAGCTATGGAGAAGGTTCAGACTGAGCTAGCTTTAATAATGCTAAAGTGACCGTGCAAATCTAATTTGCCAGAAATAATATATCAGATCTGAGAAAGGTACATTACTCTCTTGTAGCTGTGGTGCTTTAATGCCATAGCTGCTGTGGCAACATGGTGGGTGAGGCTGGGGGGTGCAGGCCTTTTTGGAGAATTAACAAAATCAATGTATATTTTTAGAGGAGTTGGATTGAGTTTTTTTAGGCATCTCAGGGTTGCTGGAATAGATACTTGCAGAAGGAAGATGTGGAAAATATAAAAGGTGAAGTCTTTGAATACTGTAAAAACAACCCCAAACTTTTCACCTTGGTCAGCTGCCTATTTTCCAATTTTGCCTCTGGGCAACTGTGGAAAAGAGAAGAAAGAGAAAATAGGATCTCAGAAGCAGCTGGATTTAAAAAATATGAGCATACAACTTCTACTTCCTTGACCCTACTCTTTCCCCTCAGAAAGATTTCTTTAGGTCTGAGAAGCAAGACCTGGCTTCTACAGCTCTCTGTAGACATTAAAAAAATAATTTCACTTCTCTGTGGTTGTGCTCTTTATTGGATTAATAAAAAGATTCAACTTTCTCTATTTAGTTTTAAACTACTAAGTGTCTGTGATTTAAATTTTCTGTTAGAATGTTCTTCTCTACAGAGGACAATGAAAAGAAGGTTCCCAGTTCAATATGTGAAACATAGTTCATACTTGATGGGAAACAAACAGTGGATAAATGAATGAATGACATTTTTTGTGATTTAGTCATGTTTGTGAGTGTTCTAGATAAGAGTGGGGTAACTCATATTGAATGACTCGATTCCAACTGTTTGTGTATAAATTTCAGAAATACCCATAGGCAGCCATGATATAATGGACTTACTCTTGTAGATGACCTTGAACTTGTACTCTTTTATTCCATAACGCTTTAGGTCCCAAGCAAAGTATCCCTAGAGCTAGTTCAAACTAGGAACCATGAAAGTGAAAGGGCAGTCAAGGAGAGTGATGGAGGCAGCATGGGAGAGTGAATAGAGCCCAGGCATGATGCCATCAGCCTGCTGGGCAACTCTGCTTGGACCACATATTCTGCCTGCACTCACATTCTTTATCCTAATATCCCATCTTTTCTACCAGTCTGTCTTACTGTGGCATTTTAAATAGATCATGTTGAAAGCCATTGCAGTGGCTCTGTTTTTCTGCTTGCTAAGTTTAGACCTTTAATGCTCTGCAGAGTCCTCCTAAATTATTTCTGGAGCTTCCAGGGATGGTCTCATGCACTTCTGAGCACCACCATTGCTACCACATGGCATCTGCCAGATCTGCCACTTCTCTTGGCCACCTCTCTTGCTTCTATTATGTGTAACCTTGTCTGATGACATCTGCCACTTCCCTTGGGACCTACTACTCAGTGCTGACCCAGTCTCTAGGTATCCCTGTCTGAGCTCTGGCTGGAAATCTCCCACCTCTGCTAGTGCTCTAGAACTATTGAAATACCAAAGCTGCATTGTGTTCTCTAAAGCCCAAAACATGCTTTAAGGGGAATGCTTCTCTTCTCATCTGTGTGACTCTTTGTTAGAAGACTATCTGAAATTTTAGGAAAGTAATTTTGTTTAGTTTTACTCTCTGTCCTGTCTTTTCTTGGGACCCAGGCATGCATCTACAGGATTTAAAAAAGACAAAATTTGAAGGACAGACACCTAGTGGAAAGCAAACTTGCTCCTCATTTCTGACACTGAAACTTCATATCCGACCAGTCTCGCCTCTTTCACAGATTCATTTCAGGATCTGCTCATGCAGTAGACTCCTGAAAAGTCCACTTCATCATCCATCAGGCACACCCAGCTTGCCTAAATCTCAATGGCTAATGTTACTATTGCCTGAATTGAGATTCCTGCTATATGTAAAATAGGTATTAGTAAGAATATGTAAAAATATACTTCATTAAGATGAGTAAAAAGAAAATTCATATGATCTATTTCATAGATATAAGAAAAGTGATAAATATCATTTTTTAAATAAAACAAAAGCATAAGAACAACAGATTAGTGGTAGAAGGGGTCTTCCTTGATCTATTAAAAGTTACCTTAAAAATCCAATAGCAAACATACTTGATGGCAAAATGTTAAAATCTTTTACTTAGAAACTGGAAATAATACAAGGATGGCACTACCACTATTTGTATTTGTCATTGTACTGAGCTTCCTAGTCAATGCAACAAGGCTAGCAAAAGTCAAAATATATAAAAATTAGAAAGGAAAAATAATGGTATTGCTATTATTCTATGTTTGTATACCTAGAAGATTCAAAACAATCTTTTGCAAGTTTGCAAGTTTGCTAAGTGAAAGCTGATATATTGTTTAAAATATATTTTTGTATATCAGCAAGAAACAGGTGACAAAATACCATTTAAAATAGCATTAAAAATAACAAATGCTTAGGAATCAATTTAACAAATGAAGTGCAAGATCTCAGTAAAGGAACTATAACTGAAAAAAATTAAAGAAGATCTAAATAAATGGAGAGGCATATTATGTTTGTGGAGTGGAAGACTGATTACTGTAAAGCTGTCAATTCTTCCCAAATTGATATCTTGATTTATTGTAATGATAATCGAAGTGTAAGCAGATTTGGGGTGTGTGTGTGTGTGTGTGTGTGTGTGTGAAAGAGGCAGAGAGAGAGGGAGAGAGACCATGAGAAAGAGAGGGGGAGAAATGACAAGATGATTCTAGAATGTACTTGAAAATGCAAAGGGTCAAATATAGACAAGACATTCTTGAAGCAGAACAAAGTGGAGAAGGGCCTGCACTTCCGAATATCAATGCTTAAAGTTACAGCATTTAAACACTGTGATTTTGGCACAAGATAGACAAACAGGACAGAGCCAAGAAAATGACCCACACATCTGTGAACTCTTGATTTATAATAAAACTGAAAGTCAGTGGGAAAGGATGGACTTCAATAACGGTGCTGGGACAATCTGATATTGACATTTAAAACAATAAAACCTGGCCCTTATCTCATGCCACAAAAAGTTTACTTTCAGATGGAGTGTAGGCTTTGATGTGAAAGGGAAAACAATAAAGCTTTTAGAAGATAATTTAGGAAAATATCTTCATTACTTTGGGGTAGGGTCATAGTTTTAAAATCAGGTAAAAATGGTAAAATACCGACTCAATTAAAATAGAGAACTTTGGTTCTTTAGAAGAAACCATTAAGACATTTAAGAACAAAATTAAAGAGTGTGAGAACATATTTATAATTACATTTTTTTTTAAGAAACTGGGGCTGGGAATTAAACTGGGGACTTCATATTTGGGAAGCCAGCCATCAACCACTGAGCTATACCAGCTCCCCCATTAGTTTGAGTGTTTGTTTGTTTGTTGTTTGTTTTGTTTTTAGGAAGTACTGGGATCGAAACCAGGACCTCATACATGGGAAGCAGGCACTCTACCACTTGAGTTACATCTGCTCCCCTGTAATTACATTTTTAATGCAGCATTGTGTGAATCCAGGATATATAAAAACACCTACAAATTAATAAGGAAAAGATATAACCTATTATAAAAATGGATAAGAGACTTTAAAAGGCACTTCCAAAAAAGAATATCCAAATGCCTTGTAAACATTGAAAAGGTGCCCACCTTAGGAGTAGTCAGGGAAAGAAAATACGCAGCATGGCACGTCTACCAGAATGGCTGAAATGAAAAAGACAACGACAAGTGTTGCAATAATGTGAAGCAACAGGAACTCTCAAAACACTGCTGATGTAAATTGGTGCACTATTTAGAGAAGAGGTTTTCATTATTCACTAAGGTTGAAAATGCACCTGCCGATGATCCCCAGTTCTGTCACTAGGTCTATACTCATTAGAAATGCATATCCATCGGCCTCAAAAGACACATGCGGGACTTCTCAGAGCAGCGTTATGCACAGTAGTTCCAACTCGAAGTCCATCAACAGTAGAATGGACAAATTGTGTTATATATTGTAAATATGATAGCAATAAAATGAACAAACTGTGGCTACAGACAAAAAAGGTGGACATCATAAGCATTACTTTGTGTGGAATGAAAGAAACCAGATACAGAAGAATGCTTGTTGTATGGTCCCATTTACATATAGTTCAGAAACAAGTTCAACTAAACTATAGCATGGGAAAATGTATATTTATGTGGAAACCATACAAAGCAAAGCAAGAAAAGGATCGCCATGAGTCCAAGTGGTGCTAAACTTTTGAGGAGGGGGAGGTGGTCGTGAAGGGGACAGCCTGTGCAGAAGCCTTCTGAGGTTCTGGAGATAATTCTATCTTATGACCTGAGTAAAGTGACAGAAGAGTTTGCTGTTTCTGTACCTTTCTATATTTGTGAAATTTCACAGTTTTAAACAAATGTAAGTAAAATTCCAGGACCTTATTAGGTGTTGCATACATGGTAGCTACTTAGCAATCTTTCTACCTCCTTCTTCTCCTCTTGATTAACTTTGCACACCGAATCTTCAAGAGCAATAAAAAAATCTTAGTGTGAATGCACCACACAAACACCCATTCCCAGGAGAAAAGCTGCGGAGCATTAGCAGATTGCAAAGTCAAAAGGTGTTCATTCCTGCCTTGTCTGACTGCTTCCTACACTAGCACCAGACTTGTCACACTGGTGACTATGTTTCAAGGCCAGTGAGCACCCCGATGCTTCATAATTACTGAAACACATGTGTTAAGTCACTTTTTGCTAAACCACGATGAGAATTCTGAGTGTTCAATCGCCCTCAAAATTTCTCATCTCTTCCCTGGTGTGAGGTGCTTTGGTTTAGCAGCTGCACATGGGAATTGCATTTAAATCATTTAAGGTTTGGTATTCACTGTCTCCTAAAAGCATCTTCCCTTCTTTTGGCATTCCTCATCAAGCCACCTGTGTTTCTTTACTTCCTCCTAATGGGGAAGGATCCTTTAGAAAGACATTAACTCCTACGGTGCACAGTACTTGGTGATGCTTTCCGCTTGCCTCTTCCAAGAGACGATTAATCACTCCTTGGCAATCATTCTTTAAAGTCATTAGTCATCCATTTGACATTTTAGCAGGAATCACAGTACCACAGTAAATCAGGTATGGGAATAGCTAAAGGTCCATAGAAATAGTAGGGGAGGAGAGTTAAGAGAACAAGCAGTATACAAAAAGTCAAGGAAGGCCAAATTTACATTTAAATAAGGTAGCCTTATTTGACAGTTTATAACATACACAAGCTTTCTCCCTGAATTCCCCCCAGTTGCTGAGTTACTTGTACAGGTGGCTAAGCTTTCCATGAAACAACTAGTTATGCATTAGCATGTAAATTTCCTTGGAATCCATCAGTTGACAAACTTATGCTATGGTAATGATGAAGGGTGGAGAGCCATTTCTGATAGTATGTTTTCATAGAGAGGTGAGAGGGAGCAGCTGATGTTATTTGTAACTGATGCAGAAAGGAAATATTTTGGAGGTCTCAGACAAATTCCACCATTTCATGATTGTACCAAGACCTAACTCTGTTATCTTTAATTCTAAAAACCGCCTATTTCCCCAGCTGCATTGACGTATAAGAGGTCAATTTCAGTTAGCTCAAGATTAAATCAGGAATTTGGAACCATGGAAGGGGACTTGGAGCAACAGAGACAATCAGCATGAACGAGATTTAGCTTTTTATGTTTAAAAGTTCTTATTTTTCACAAAATGCTATACACAGGTGAAAGAACCAGTTCCCATCTGTGTTTTTCCACAGAAGTGAATGACTTTTAAATGCAATGTTTTTTGATGAGTACTTATCAAGCACTTTTCATGGGCAGGTACACATTGCTTTTTATAGAGACTTCTAGAACGAGTGAATGAGTCTGAGTCATTGCGTTCCATAATCAGAATTCACTCAGTATCTAGGGCGTGTGAAACTGCAGTACTAGACACCACAGGCCTGTGGGGACCTTGGATGGAGATTGTTAGAGAATAGGGGAGGTTGGAGTCTCCCCAAAGTCAATCTGCAGGTCTACTTCCCAATTTCGACAGACAGCTCATTCATCTCAGGCAACTCTTTTGGGTATAATTTGCCAGTCATTGAGGACCCCATTTTTTTTCTTTCCATATGGCCATCTGCAGCTGTTGAAAAACGACCTATTGAAGCCAATGAACATTTCCCACCTCTTTGCCTCTGACTTCACACAGCTGTGACAGACGGTGCGCCAGCTGGGGCTATGCAGCTCAGCTGCCAAGTAGGAGTATGGTTATGAGGCTCCTGTCTTCAAGTCTGGGGTGTGAGTTCTGTTTGTACTAGCCACCCCTCATTAACCCTTAGGAACTACACACAGTAGGAACTTGGCAACACAAGTTGTTGACTGAAGGACTGGCAAATCTTTTAATTGCTAATGTTATAGATATGAAAGAGCCTTAAGGATCATCCATCCTAGTCAATCTTTTATATCTTAGGTAGACAGAATCTAAGGTACAGAAACTTAAGGTCATGTAGTTATTTGGTGGGAAGTTAAGATTAGGATGCAGGTTCCTGCTTGGTGCTATTTCCGTTCTGAAAACATTTTATTAGGTCATGTGTTTTGCCTATGGAGTTTGCTGAAGAAAAATTTATCTATTTTTCAGAAACTTTCTGCTCAGTACTTTAGTCCAATTTAATCCTCACATTAGCTACAGTCATTGGCCTTTAGTCGTTAGGTTAAGAACGTTTTTAGACTTCTTTATATTCATATGCTATGTCTTTCTGTCCAGACTACCTTAACTCAGAGCAAGTAGCCAACACATCATGAAGTAGTGGAAAAAGCTTGAACTTTGGGCTCTAATATACCTAAACTACCATTCTGATGTCCCATTTACCAGCTGTATGATCTTTACATGACCTTCAAAGAGGAAATGTTTTAAATTTTGGTGAAATCCATTTTATCATTTTTTTCTTTTTATAGTTCATGCTTCTTGAGTCCCATGTAAGAAATATTTACATAAACCAAGTTTACGAAAAATTTTTATTTTTTTCCTAGAGGTTTAATAGTTTTAGCTCTTACATTTATGTCTGTTATTTATTTGGAGATAGTTTTTACATAAGGTGTGAGGTGAGGATTGAGGTTTATTTTTTGTTTTCTATACAGATATCTAGCTGTTCCGGCATAATTTGTTGAAAAGACTATCTTTTCCTCATTGAATTTACTTTCGCATATTTGTTAAAAATCAGTTGACAGTAAATGCATAGGTCTACTTTTAAATTTTTTCCTTATGTTAATATCACACTCTAATGATTACCACAGTTTATTGTACCTCTTGAAAGCAGGTAGTGCATGTGTTCCAACCTTATTTTGCTTTTGTGATTTTTTTTTTTTTTTTTTTTGCTTTTATAGATCATTTCCATTTATATAAATTTTAAAATTAGATTGTAAGTTTATTCAATTACATCTGCTTGGATAGGATTGGGATTACATTGAATCTACATATATTTTTAGTGGAGAATTGCCATCTCAACAATATTAAACTTCTGATCTATGAGCATGGTATATATCTCAATTTATTTATGTCTTGATTTTCGTGTATAATATTTTCTAGCTTTAAGTGTGCACTTCTTGCGCATTTTTTGTTAACTTTATTCCTGTGTACTTTTAATGCTATTGTAAGAGAGTTAATTTTTTTAGAAGTTTCTTTTCTAATTATTCATTCCTAATATGTAGAAATTAAGTTGGTTTTGTTATACTGACCTTGTATCCTGAAACATTACTTAAGTCACTTCTTTTTTTTTTTTTTTGGCTTTAAATAAACAGCTTCCTTTGTTTTTAATAAATGTAAACAGTTCTGGGGGGGGGAACCCCAAATGAATATTAAACTGAATAATGCCATTTCAGATACAAAATATATCAATAAACATATAGATTTTTATAGTTGTATTTCCTATTTAGTTTACCTATACTTTTCATTTATTCCTTACTTTTTTTTTTTTTTTTTTTTCCTTTTTTAAAATTTTTATTATGGGTAAAAATCAAAATTCTCACAATACATACAAACACCTGCAAAATGATATATAAATATATATGCATATATGTGTATTTGCTTACAAAAATGTTATTTACATATATATATATACATATATTTTAAGAGGTGCTTTGATTACCCAAAATACTACACGGAACCCACTGGGATTCCCATGTTGCCCACCTCCCACACCTCCCACCACATCCCACACAAACATCTCCCACAGTGTGGCCCACCAACCTCAATGAACTTACACATCCTGGAGCCTTGCCACCAACCATAGACCACAGTTCACACTGTAGACCACACTCTCTCCCACTCAGTTCTGAGTGGTGTGTGCTGATTTAAAATGGCCTACATCCATTGCCACAACAGTACTCAGGACAACCTCCAACTCCCAAAGAAGCCCCTGTATTTCAACTGCTCATCCCCTCCCTACCCAAAAAACTGTCAAGTGGCCACTGGCTCCACCTCATTGTTATAATTTCTTGCATTGCAAGAATCACCATATGTGAGCAAGAGAATACCATCAAGTCCACTCTAGTCCATAGTTCTTCCCCCAATCCTGAGGCGACTGGGATGGTGATGTCCACTCCAACTCCAAGTGAGAGAGGGCTTATATCCCATGGATATGGTGGGTGGGATGATCCTGCCTGCAGATGCAGGCCCTCTCCATTCCCTGGGATGGCCATTTCCCATCGTTGTCTCCTCACCAGGTGACTTGGATGAGTCCATTGACCTGTAGGGTAGGAGTTGCAGCTCCACCTAGATTTCATGCACACCTGGCACATAGGTAGGCGGGAGGCTGCAGTCTCTGGAAGTATACCTAAGAAACTCCAGCATCACATGTAGGTTTGAATAGAAGGGACTGGTGAACCATGTGCAGGGAGGACTTATTTGAGTCTAATTCTGTCACTCTCAGGAGCACAGATTCCAAAATAGAACCCACTGATAAGGCATCAGTCTCTGGGGCTATCCCCCCTTATATAAGACCAGGGTGTCTCTGGAGCTCTCAGGAACCCCACTGAGTGGGGTGATAGGCACTTAGATGTTCTATGAGCTCCTACTGAGGTGTGTGTAAGAGTTACCTCTGGGATGACCTCCCGACTCTCTTTGAAGTCTCTTAGCCACTTGAACTCATTTGTCTTTACCGTTTCCCCCTTTTATTCAAGGTCTTTTTCCAGTTGTGTTGCCAGTTGGCACTTGGGAAAAGTTTTCAATTAGCAATAATCGTGCCTCGGATAAACCTCATTGGCTACGATACTGCCACTGCCCAAAGCTGCCAGTTGGCACTTGGTATTAATCCCTCGTTGTGTTTTCATGTGTTTATTAGTTATTTGTATATCTTTGGAGAAATGTCTATTCAAGACCTTTGCCTACTTTTTAATTGAGTTGTTTGTCCTTTTGTTGTTGTATAGTAAAAGTTCTTTCTATATTCTGGATATTAAACCCTTATCCAATATATGGTTTGCAAGTATTTTGCTCCCTTCTCTAGGTTGTCTTTTCACTTTGTTGATAATTATCTTTGATGCACAAATGTTTTTATATTTGGTGAAATCAAATTTATATATTGTTTCTTTTGTTGCTTGTGTTTTGGGTGTCATTTTGAAGTCTATTGCTGATTCCTAGGTATGAAGATTTGACCTTATGTTATCTTTCTAACATTTTATAGTTTTAGCACTTATTTTTAGGTTCTTGATCCATTTTTGTTGATTTTTGTATATGGTGTGAGGTAGGGGTCTAACTTCATTTTTCTGCATGTGGACATCCAGTTTTCCCAACACAATTTATTACTTAGTACCCTTGTCAAAAATCAGTTGGCCACACATGTATGGGTCTATTTTTGAACTTTCAATTCTGTCCAACTGATCTATTTGTCTATCTTTCTACCAGTCACTTTGTAATACAATTTGAAATCTGGAAAAGTTTGAGTCTTCCAATACTGTTCTTTTTCAAGACTGTTCTGGCTATTTGGAGCCTGTTCAAGTAAAGTAAAACTGATTTTGTTTGTTCATTTGTTTGTTTTTTTGCAAGTTCATGACTGAAGAGAATAATCACTAGTACTGCTTGTTGCCACTGCCCTGATTTCTACTGAGGCACCAGCTGTTTAAATCATCACTGTTTTGAACTATCAGTGTAAATGTCAACATATATAATACAAAATAGCATTTAGGCATTATTATGAAAATAGATTTGATCTCATGGATACCCTGAAATAGTCACAGGAACACCCAGGGGTCCATGGACCACACTTGGGGAACTGCTACACTTACATTATGGGTTTAAGCCAAGTTCCAGAGGTAGGGAATAAAAGCTATCCCACACACACACACACACACACATACACACATTATTTGTTTCTGATAAATGAGTCAAATTTAGCTTTGAAGTTAATCCTTTGTGTGTGTGTTTTAATCTTGCCTATAAAATGTCATAGCTTCCTCTTCCCTTTGGCCCTGCACCATCTTCTTTCTTAAGATAAAACCCCATCTCATCATCAGTCATGCTCACCCTATTGTGACTCACCTGCATATCTACCAATAGCTACATTTGCTTTGTCCCTTTTATACTGCAGTAGCATTTCTCAGATCTGGTTACTTTAATGATGGTTTCAGAAGTGGACATTTTTTTTTTCCCAAAACTGGTGTTACACATAGTCTCCAACTTGCAAACATTGGCCCAGAAGTTACTCCTACCCAAAAATGGCTACCAGTGCCAGCTCTTCCACTATCAGACACTCAATTTCCTCCCATTTGGAAACTGCTATAGGAAAAAACAACATTTAGAGGAGCTATAGTTTCAGAATTGGAAGTAGAAAGGTAAATATTTTGAACAAATATTCGAGTGTTTAGTGTTGGTTAAATTAATTTATCAATGAATAAATTGAATATTACAAATCAGAAGCATCTTGAAAATGAATTTTATTATAGTATTCCAGGCAGTGCTGGCTTGAATATGTCCTGCATCCCTCTGCTCCAAGTCAGCACCCCCCCACACACACACACACACACGTGCTCGTATTTCCACGTGACCTCATAGCTTAAAATCCCCCCAATCAGAGACCATCAAGGTTGAGATGGCTTCTACAGTTAAAATAAGCAAACACATCTGGGATGACATGACTGTAAGTCTTTCTTCTTTTTGGGTTGACGGGTGATAATGAGGAAGGTGTCTAGAAATAGGTAATTATAGAATGTGAAAAGAAGAGAGTAAATGTACAGAGAAATTGCAGTACTGGAAAATTAGGCAAACTAAATACAAAAAGGAAAGGAGAAGGAACAAAACATATTTTCTCTTCTCAAAAATCTTACCTTAAGATCTGACTGGATGTTGAGAAATCGAGGGGAAGAGGGAGGATTATCTCTCTTTCTCTTTCATTTTTCCTTTCTCCTCCTGACTCCTGAACTGGAGGACCTTGACTGCAAAACACAGAGCTCAGGTCTCTGCCGTCAGTCTTCAGTCATGTGAGGGTTAGAGGTGCTTTGAGTGCCACACCTGAACCAAATTTGTTCACGCAAGTGTGTTACTGGAGAAGACAGACTTGTGAAAAAAAAACATTTCAAAGCCTATAATTGACAAAGGACTAGTGTACAAAATGTTATGAATTCCAAAAAACTGATTTATAACCATAGATTATGCACTTAAACCCTTTGTTGTTTGAGCTTTTTCTCTTTAGCGTGGCTTTTTTTTTCCTTTATCTTTTTCAGTTTTCTATAATTGAGGGACCATCGTGTGCTAGGAAACTTGATGGGTGCTAGATATAAGTGGTCGAGTAAAACATGTCTCCTGCCCTCAAAAAGACCTCACGATATAGCAGAAGAATTAAGTGTTGAAGCAAAAATTACATGATGAAGGAGAGAAGAAAATAGGAAATGTATTAAAGAACAAGAATTCAGTTGGGTGTGTGTTTTTTTTTCAAATGGGTTGTCCAGCTTTTCACATTACTTTCAACTAAAATTTTGATTTCATTGAGAAGGTCCTCAAGAATTTTTTTTTAAGTTAACGAGATATAAAAGTAATTTTTCAAAGAAGTCTGCCTAATGAATTCATCACCACCACCATTTTCCTCTCAGAGTCAGCTGACTTCTTCATGTTTATGTATTTACAGGGCTTATCCTCTGCACAAACATGCCACGCACAGCCATTAAAGTGTCACTGTTCTGCCCACACTCCTTACTCTCCTCAGAGACAACGCTGTTGGCAGTTTTTAAAATGGTTGATGTTGCATAATCACTCTTCAGAATTGCTTAGTCCCCAGTGTAGCTGCTTGCAATACTCCAGAGTCTACGCTTTGTGAACTTCATGCCAAAACATTCTGCTTCCACTGAGTGCTTAAATACTCTTAGCAGGAAGAATGGATAAGATCTGTTCCCCATCAAGGATCTGGAAATAAGTAGAATTGCAAGATGTGAAACCTCTCCAGTCAGCAATCTGTGCTTAGGAATGCGATCTGGACCAACAGGAATTTGTTAAATTTACTTTCACACTCTATATGTTTTTTAAGGTTTTTCTCATGTGGATTTACAGAGTTGTCATTTGATGTATAACCAGCCCTCTCCCATTTTTTTTTCATTAAGGACTATTGTACTTTGTCTCCAAGTAATGACTGTCATGATCACAGGCTGTGGTGGTATAGAGCAAAGTTAAATGCCTTAAACTTAATCCATTTCTGTGAGTGTAAACCTATTTGATCAGGTTACTTCAGTTAAGGTGTGACCCACCTGAATCAGGATGGGTCTTAATCCTATTACTGGAGTCCTTTAAAGGCAGGATGAAATTCAGACACATGAAGAGAAAGCTGCAGGAAGAAGCTGGAAGTCAGTGGAACCCAGAGAAGACAGGAGAGACTGCCATGTGCATTAACATGTGATGGAAAAGCAAGCACCAGGCATCACTCATAGCCATGGTCTTCGGAAAGAAAGCATCACCTTGATTTTGGACTTCTCCTGCACTCAAAACCATGAGCCAATAAACTATCATTTAATCCAACCCATTGCATGGTATTTGTTTTAGCAGCCAGGAAACTAAAGCACAGTCTTTGTTGAACCAACCCAACTGGGCCACAACTGTTTGCTCACTTTGGTGAACCTGATAATGCCCATCTTCCATCAGCTTCTCAATTCTGATCTCAACTTAGACATTTTTGGAGCAACCTTGGCCAAACCCAGCATCATCCCTTGTGTAGTTTTAGCCCTGATTTTGGAGAACATTTGCAAATGACCTTAGATCTACTATTTCTCTCTTTGGATTGCTCTCCAGGTTTTCCAAACCTGACTTCTTTCCTGGATGCTTCCTCCCTGGACTTCTGGAACAACTGGAAAGCTCTTAAGATTTTTGCATATGCCATACCAAAATGCAACATTCTGTTATCTCAGTTACTGTTTCTTAAGGAGACTTGTTAGGCAACCCTGAGGTCAGAAACCAAATAGATCTTTATGATTATATCCCCTTCTTTCACAAGTGTCTTGGCCATAACTAATTCAAAAACATTTTCAAAAACTTTAGATACTTAGACTTTACTGAGTCTTTTCAAAACATTCAACGTAGTGTTTTGTGGAAACAGCATTTTTTTTTTAAAGATTTTTTTTTTTATTCCACCCCACCACCCCGCCCCCACCCCGTTGTTTGTTTGCATTTGCTGTGTCTGTTTGTTGTGTGCTCATCATCTTTTTAGGAGGCAATGGAACCAAACCAGGGACTTCCCATGTGGGAGAGAAGCACCCAATCTCTTGAGCCACCTCTGCTCCCTGCTTGTGCCTCTCATTGTTTTTTCCTCCTTGTGTCTCTTTCATTGCATCATCTTGTTCCGTCAGCTCACCGTGCCGGCCTGTCACTTCAGCTTGCTGTCTTGGTCATCTTCTTTAGGAGGCACTGGGAACCAAACCTGGGACCTCCCATGTGGTAGGCTGGAGCTCAACTACTTGAACCACATCTGCTTCCTAGCACTCTTTCTTTCTGAATTCATGTTTCAATGATTTACTGATTAATTGTGCAATTAATTATGTAGTGATTTAATGATTGATTAAAATAGACAAACACAGTAGCAAATACAGGTGGCATAAATAGTTTTGGGAAGAGCCCTGTCAACTTTTGTTGAGACAAACTTTCAACTGGTAGACCAGCAGTTGAGAACCTAATAGCCTCAATCCTAAGTGTAAACATTTCAGAAACCGGAGCATGTTACTTACTCCAATGGATGGTGGTTGAGAGATTTTCTACTGTACTTTCTTTCAGCTTTATTTCTAATCAATTTGTATCTTATGATAATGCTGATTCCTCATGTGTATGTCTCTATTGTTATGATCCAAAAAATGGAAACAAGCTGAGCATCTATGCTTTTACATTTTTACAGATTCATTTGGGTTTCTTGCCTAAATTAGCTTAATCCACCCAAGGGTAATTTGGGGGTAGAGGTGTGGTATACTGGCAGGAATGGCAGCATGTGGTCCCTTGAAAAAGCTGCATTCTTAGGTGCTGAGCATAGGTTGTAACTAGAGTTAAGTCTAGACTAGAAGAAATATGAGACATTACAGCCTAGGCACTTTGGTTTCCATCTGTAACCCAAATGCATGCATTCATTTATTAATATTCAACAATATTTACTGAGCACCTTCTCTGTTTCAGGCACTGTGTTAGCCGATGAGGATGCAGTGATAAATAAAAAAGACATGGTTCCTATCTCAGTGGAGTTTTCAGGATTTAATGGAACCCTCACAGAAACAAATGTTAAGTTGTAACTATGACAAATGTTATAAAGGAGAAGTGCCCTGTGCTTTAACTTAATGTAGTCAGGAAGGTCAGGGAAGGCTTTCCTGGGGATATGACACTTACAGTGAGATTGGAATAGCAGCTTGGTGGCAAAAGGAAAGAAGAGCACTCAGGAAGAGGGAAGAGCACATAAAAAGACTGCTGTGGGAGGAAGCAAAGCAATTTCAAGGTAATAAAGTTATTGATAAAGATAATAAATTGTTTTCAGTCAAAAGGGCCATCCCAGAAGTAATACTGGGCTTTGCCAACAGGCATCTGATACATTATAAGGGGAAACTTACAGTTTCCCTTGGTGACTTCCCCAGCATCTAAACAAAGCAGTAGCATTGAATGGCTTAAAGGAAGCCATTTAAGAAGGACTAAACTCATGTGATCAAACGTTGAGGTATGGAGTAGAGAGGTAGGCAGAAAATGAGAGTGACTGCATAGTTCTAGTGGAAAGGCCACTGGGATGCACGTCAGGAGTGCCCCCGTTTTTCTCCATGTACACATACAGATAACACCTTCCCCATAGAATCATTGTAAGAAGCCAATGACACAATTTAAGTAAAGTGCTCAGGTATAGCAGATTTTGTGCCCTACCCATATCCCTCACACCTGTCAGTGTTCACCACGGGCTTCCAATTGCCAATAACTGTGTCCTGTGCCTGAGGACTCTTTTTGCAAAATCTTGGGAGTCATTCTACCCATGCAAGATTAATACTTCCCCATCCTCACCATCAGCCCTCTGGAGTTGCGCATAAATGCCCCAGCTGTCTCACCCTCTAAATGATATAATTCCAAGGCTTGAGTTTTATACCTATTCCAAGATTTTCCCTATAGGATTAAGTTCCACACATGCTGTGCTTCTGGAATAAGCGACTTAAATTCAAACATTTACCTCGGATTCTGCTGCTGGGAGAACCGAAAAGGAAGACAGTATGACATTGTCACAAATAAGCATTCAATAAATATTTATTTGATGAATAAATTAGTTATTATGAAAAACTATTATACCTACTAAAGAAACATAAATTTTTAGGGGGAACTCTAAAGATTGCTCCAACACAAAACTTGGAATAGAAAGTAGTCACCATTTCTGACTGGTAGAAATAGGAGCAAACCTATGTGAGTAAGGTAAAAGGTGACTAGATGCAAAGCAAATGTCATCTGGACAGTTAAGAAAGCCAAAAAAAAAAAAAAAAAAAAAAAGGAAGATGGCAGTCTATGCTATCTACAAATTACTTATAGACACATAAAGAAATTGCATAGCACCAAATGCTGGTTCTTTCCCTAGTACACAGGCCCCAGATTCCTCTTCTGCTTGGCAACATTTGGCTTTTCCTCCTGTCCTCTAGTAGTTCAGGATAGCCAAACATATAAAGATGCAATTTGTTATGTCAGTTTACATTAGAGAATTTAAGTGCAGTCATGGCTGCTAGTAGGTGTTGGCATGGCTTTACTAATCAGGAAGAGGATAGCTGCATTTTCCAAGCCTATAAGAAACTTGCTTATCTATTATGTCCATGACCAGCTCCACTGGAAATGCCAGGGCTACATTTCAGGAGTAGTGGGTGAGAGTAATGGTAATAAACTCCAGCCTATAAGGATGTCATGCAAAATGGGAGTGGCCATTCCAACTAGGAGCCATGTGGGTCCTTTCAGCCCAGGGCCCACATCCTGGATCTCAAGCTGAGGATCACAATTATACCATTTTCATTCTTTACTACTGCTACCTTAATAATGAAAATGTCTTAGCAATATTTTGGTCAGAAGGCTTTTAGTTGGAGAACACTGGACCCTGTTTCCCAGGGTTTTGAGCATGCCCTCAAGCCAAGAGAATAAAACTGATTCTCAGATTTTAACTTGATCTTCAGTAAAAATTCTCACTGTTTTACTTTGTGGGGGACTTTGGGCAGAATATTTTGAGTGCATTATTTTGTTGATCCTCATAGCCACTTTCTGAAGTCTATCTCAGTTAGTCATTGCTACATAACAAACCATCTTAAAACTTAGTGTCTTGAAACAGTAACCACTTATGATTCCCCATGAGTCTCAGGCCAAGCTGTTCTGAGCCTAGAGGAGCTGATATCGGCTGGACTCAATCACATGTCTTAGCTGGGTCAACCTGGCTGACCTGGCTCTACTCCACATTGTCTGTCATTCTGCAGGAGGCTCACTCAGGCTTGATCTCATGGTCCAGCAGGGTTCCAAAAGCATAGAAGTATGCAAAGCTTGTTGAGATTTGGGCTTGGAACTGGCATTTCATTTTCTTCCACCATGATGTGTTACTAAAGCAAAACCTGACTTAAGAGATGGGGAAATACAAAACCACATTGCAAAGAACATGGTTGCTTGGAAGGGTGAAGAATCGTGGCCATTTTTCAATCAATTTGCCACATCTGATAATTGGTATAATAGAATCCCTGAGCCTGTGAGAAAAAACAAATCGAGTAGATCCTTTGGAGTCTAAAAAGCAAAAGTCTGCAGACCTTTGCTTTCAGTTAGGGCAGCCATTGGGTTAAGATGCCTTAGAACATGTTCTTCATGCAACTCTTCATTTGACTACTTAGATTGCCCCTTCGTTCCTCTGGGAAGCCTCTCCTGAATCCCTGAGACCATTATATATTAGTAGAGCACACCTGAATTCTTCAACCATAGCTCATACTTATCATATTATATTTCTTTGCCTAACTCTCTGACTTCCATTGGAAGGTAGATTTCAGAGGACAGGACCTCTCTCCTGTTAATCATTATACTGTATGCACATCGACAAGTAGAGCATCTGGTGGAGAATCACCACATAATAAATATTGTATTGTTTGCTGAATGAATGAAAATTCCGAAACGTATGAAGAAAAAATAATGAGAGTCACTGTTAAGGCTGAGAGTACAGGGCCAAACACATGGTGACTCATTATTATTCAAGTGAAGAGAATGGATTTACATGTGATAAAGAAATCCCAGTGGTGAATGCTGGGTTCCACACACACGCACAAACTCCCTTCTTGCTCTTTTTTCCTTGAGTAACTCTACTTGCTAGAGAACCATAGTATTTTAACACCATAAAAAAAAAACAGGGAGTCATTTGTCTGCAGGCTCTTGTACGATAGAAAGCTAAAAGTCTATCAGAGGTCCTAAACAAGGGTGCGTTTCTTGATTGGATTTCTGTCTCCAAAGGAGCTTGGAAATAAATTGTCCCCAGTTGTTGGTGAGGTGCACAGATCTGCTGGACCATTTTCCTTTCAGCCATGTTTCCAATCACTAACTAATTATTTTCTCCAATTCCTACCTAATAAAACTTTATTTGGATCAAAATTGAGTAGTATTGGCTGTGTGGAACTAGATCTAGAAAATATTGGGTAGTTGGAGAATATATTAGAAGATAACAACTGCTTTGCTGGATACGATTATCTACAAAATTAGTTTCAGCTTAAAATATACCAACATTTAAAGGCATTTTCTTCAAAAAAGAATGATAAATTTACTTTTTTCTGCAACCATTTTTCTCACCGTATTTTAAGTTTGAACGAAAAATGATCTGGTTACACATGAGTTGCTAAATTTTTGATAAGCCACAATAAAATAGATTCCTGATTACAAGTGTTTGAAATAAAATTTTATATAAACTCTATCATGTTCAAAACTTATGCAAACTTATCAAGCATCTCAGCTCTGAGATACTAAAGACTCCAGAGGAATAAAAGAAGAAAGTAAACACACAGAACATAGGACCTAACAATTCAACCTGTAGGAATTTATTTTACAGAATACACATATTATATAAAAATACACATTCAAGAATATTTATTGAGTAATTTATAACAGACTATTAGGAACAAACTAAACATTCTAGAAAAAAATACTGGTTAAATGAAACCAGAATATATTTAAAAATGGAATGTTATGCAGTAGTTAAAATGAGTAAGGCAGCACATTTATAGGCCTATATGACACTCTCTCCAAGCTATAGTCAATTGTGAAAAAACTGTGATGAACAATTTGTATAAATGTTTAAAGATGGCACATATATTTATATCTTCTGGAAGGATTCATATGACAATAGTAAGTGATTGTCTTATGGGGATCTGTGAGAGAAAGAATTACTCTTCACCTTATTTGTTTTGTACTTTTGTTTGTTTACCTTATGCTTACTTTATCTAGTCAAGAGCATAATAATAAGGCTGAAAACAACCAATGAGGCAAAACCTGTATCTGTAGAGCAGATTATTTATTTTACATTACATTATTAATGTAAAGGTGTAACTACATTCAATATTTTACATAGAAGTATACCAGGAGTTGAAAAGGAAGAGCACTGGTTCAACATGTACATACAAATTACAAGGATCAGATGTAAATATATTTAAGATACCTCACTATGACTCAAGAATCAGTTTCGATTTAAAATTATGCCTGAGGAGCAGTTGTAGCTCAGTAGTTTGAGTGCCTGCTTCCCATTTACGAGGCCCTGGGTTCAATCCCCGGTTCCTCCTTAAAAAAAAAAAAAAAAAAAAAAAAAAAAAAATTACTCTTGCTCTTAGGTCAATTATGCAGTTTACAGTCTACTTAAAAAATGGTCCCATCTACCCAGGTCCTATTTAAGAGGGGATAGGTCCAGAGATTGATGCCTTATCAGTGGGCTATACTTTCGAATCTGTGCTCCTGAGAGTGACAGAGTTGGACTCAAATGTTCTCCCTGCACATGGTCCATCAGTCCCTTCTATTCAAACCTATATGTGATGCCAGAGTTTGTAGGTATACTTCCAGAGACTGGAGACTTTGGCCTGCCCATGTGCCAGCTGTGCCTGGAATCTCGGTGGAGCTGCAACTCCTACTCTACAGCTCAATGGACTCACCCAAGTCACCTGGTGAGGAGATGATGATGGACAACGGCCATCCCAGGGAATGGAGAGAGTCTGCAGCTGCAGGCGGGATAATCCCATCCATCTTATCCATGGGATATAAGCCCCCTCTCACTTGGAGGTGGAGTGGACATCAGCATCCCAAACTCCTCAGGATTGGGGGAAGAGCTATGGACTAGAGTGGACTCACTGGTATTCTGTTGTAGACATATTGTGATTCAAGTAATGGAAGAAATTACAACAGTGAGGTGGAGCCAGTGGCTACTGGATGCTTTTGGGGCAGGAAAGGGAAAAGCAGTTGTAATACAGGGGCTTTTTCAGGACTTGGGAATTATCCTGAGTGACATTACAATGACAGATATAGGCCATTTTACATCAGCATATACCATGCAGAACTGTGTGGGACAGACACAGTGTAGTGTGACAAAGCTCCAAGATGTGTATATCCATTGAAGGTGATGTGCCACACTAATGAAAGATGTTTATGTGGGATGTTATAGGAGGTATGGGAGGTGGGGAACATGGGAATCCTTGTAATTTTTGTGTAACATTTATGTAATCTAAGCATCTTTTAAAATTTAAAATTAAAAAAAATGGTCCCATCCAGATCAAGAATAGAAAAATCGAAACACACATGCAAATAATAGCAAGTCATCCTAACACAAGGAAGTATTACTTGTTTAATAAAATGGAGGCCCATCTGGTTTATGTTTGTGAACTGGGACATCCAAGACTGTTACATGGGAAGGTTGGGGTTTGGAGAAAAGAGATAAAAAATAATAATCACTGTGTTAAGTAGAAGAGCTTACTTTTAAAATGCAAATACTTATATATGCGTCAGAATAGATGAAGTAGTTAAATGGAAAAATCTTAAAGAACAGAACTTTAGTATCTAACCATGGCAGAGTAGATTGTACCCAATCAACTCACTGAGATCAACTATAAAACCTGAATAAAATACAAAGCAAACAAATGAAACAGCTTTTGGAGGGCATCAGCATGCAGACTAGCAACCAAGACCTGAGGTGCTCGGAGAACAAGGAGAAGGGAAATGCATTGAGCAGATACCAAATCCATAGCCACTTTTTCTCCTGAAGGTATTTGCTGATTCTTCGAGGCACAGACAGGGCTTCTACAGAAAGCTTGGGCTTATACTTTTGATCTTTCTTCTATACTGGGGAAACAAAAATTAAAGTTCAGGGTTACCAAAGCAGCCAGGAATATGGAGTCAAGGGCTGAGAGGAAAGAGAAGTTCAGTGGGCAGGGTTTGCCGAGGGGCAGCAGGTGCTTTGTTTGGCTGAGAATGTGCCCCTGAAGAAGAAGCTGGCCAAGGGAAGAAGAGGATAACGGTTTCAAACAGAAACAAAAAGAGCAGAAGAAACTCGAACAGCTAAAAGTGAAGGCTGTAGGGAAGGACCCTCGGGCCATAGGTGAAATTAAGAAATCTGGCAGAAAGTAAACTATTCCTTGTGCCCGAGGCATTGGCGACCCTTGCTTCCACTCCTGTTTAAACATCAGGATTCCCTGCTCTCACATCTTTTGCCACCTATAGCTGGAGTGAAGTTTTGTCTTGGAACCTATTATACATTTAAAAATAAACTTTTATAGAAAATAACAGAGAAGCTCAGTGAAGTGAGGATATGCTTCCTTTTCCCTCAAGCCATTTGAAAATGACTAATCTGTATTGGTGAAACTCCAGTAAATCAAACGGCTAAGAAGCTAAAAAGCAGTTAAGAGCTTTTCCAGGTAGGGAGACAAAATTTGAAAAATTGGATCTCGGAGCTCACTCATCATTGATAAGGGGCCCTGGTAATCAAACCAAGCTTTCAAGTAAGATCAGTGAGGGGTAGTTCCCGGGAAAAAAAGGTAAATAGGAAATAGACCAACCCCCACAAAGGTGGAAATTCATCCCCAAAATATTGTAATCCCTGATAGGAACAAGATGGTCTTCCTCAACTTCCGGGAGAAAATAACATCTAGAACTTCTAAAATTTTTATTCATAAATCCAACATTCAGTTAAAAAAAACTACCAAGCAAATCAAGGGGCAAGACTAAATAAGAAAAATTAAGAAAAAAAAAAATGCACTCAAGAGGAATCAGAAAATCTACATAATCTTATGTCTATAAAAGAAATTAAATGTGTAATATTATACTTTCCTAAAAAAATGAAAAAGTATCCAGTACCAGACAGTATCACTGGAAAATTCATCTTGTAAACATTGATATTCTAAATTAGTATCCTTACATTTGGTCTTCTAAGGAACTCTGATGAAATTATAAAACTCCAGTTCCATGGAGACTTTACCAAAGAAATGTCCATTTGTTAGGATTTTCTGGGCTGCCACCCCACTTTCCCCAGGTATCAAATCATTTCATTGTCATCCTGTGCACATTTTCCTTGTACTGTTACACTTGAACAAATTGGCAGTATTCTTGTTTCCTTTGACTTTTAAGTTGAGTATGTTTATACTCACTAGAAGGTTAATAAGAGACAGACAATACCAGGTGATGACAAGGATATGGAATAACCAGAATTCTCATTGTCTGCTGTTGGGAGTGGAAATTGATATAAGTTCCTTGAAAAATATTGGGCAGGATTGCCTAACGCTGGAAATACCGACACCCTCCAATCCAGTATTTGCACTCTTTGGTATATGCCCAAGAGAAATGAGTGCTGACATCTACCAAAGAACATACAAGAATGTTCAGAGTAGCATACAAATTGGAAACAACTCAAATATCCATCAGCAGTAAAATAAATACATTGTAGTATATTCATATAATGAAATCACCAAATAGTGTAAAGAACAAGTTACAGCTTGACCTAGGACTAAGAATGTTGTTTTTATAAAGTCATACAATCAAAGAGCACATGCCGTCAGATTTCATTTATATAAAGTTCAAGAAACAACCCAAACTAAACTATCTTGATAGATATCAGATAGTGGTTACCTGAAGTTGACTTCTAGTGGGCTGGCAATATTTTTTTTTTTTTTAACCTAAGAGGTAGTTAGACCATTCTGTTTACTTTTCAACATTCATTAAGCTGTGTACTTTTCTATAGGTATGTTATATTTCAATAAAAATGTATATTTAGGAAAACAAAATTTAAACCAGAGGGGCTTCTCGTCAGAGCAGATATTTAATAACATGAAACAGGGAGTGTTATACAAGGCATGGTGTCTACCCAGTAGGGAAGCACTTTTCAGATTGAACTCAACCCAGAAGCTGCACTCTTCCTGCCAGAGAAACAGCTGCAGTGAAACCCTTCCTACTGCTAAGGTGCTGAAAGACCATTTCAACCCCAAATCACATAGGTCATGAATGGTATGTGGCCCAGAAAACATCAATGAAGGGTACAGAGCCAAGGTGAAGTAGGAGAGATGGGAAAGAGAAAGGAACAGAGGGGGTGCAGGTGGGGGAGGGACAAGGGAAAAGGGAAAATAAAGGAGAAAGAAGGCAGCCCTAGCTGAAATATCTTAGATGTAGTCACCCATGTCTTAGAGTTTCCCAGAAACAGACCTTGAAATGAGGATTTGTATGCAAGGGGTTTATAAGGGAAGCCTCCTGCCCTCCCAGAGAAAGAGTAAGGGGTGTGGAAATAGGAGAGTGAAAGGCAAGAAGCGAAGCACCATGGTGATTTTAGGCAAAGGCCCAGCTTCAGCCTGATCCCACTGGGGAGCTCTGAAGTATAAGTTTTGCCTTAGAGTTTGTCTCCAATCAAGGCAAGGGAGCTGGGTTTCAGTCATTTGCTAAGGGCCGCATGGAGGCAGATGTTAGTACCTAGGCATATTCCAGATTCTACAAGTTTGGGCAAAGCAACTCTAGTATTCTAAGGGCAGGCCCCAAAGAGAGAGCAAGTGTGGGCTGTTAGAATCTAAAGCATCCAGAGGCCAAGGAAGGGGCCCACAAATCTAAAAGAAGGCTGAGAGGATCATGATGAAGCAGTAACTAGGTCCCTTACCCCTGGTGAGGAATGATTGGAAATTAATATAAAAATACACTATGTACTATTTACATTTTGTTGTATTCATTCTTGGTAAAGATTTAATATACTGCATCCAGTTGCCCTTCTTGATTTGAGAGGAGTCATTCTCAGTCAACCTTCTATAATGTCCCAAGTTAGATAGTCTTTTTTTTTTTTTTTTCATTTAAGATACTTAGATTATACAAATGTCACATAAAAAACATAGGGGATTCCCATATACCCCGCTCCCCACACCTCCCACATTTTCCCACATTAATAACATCCTTCATTAGTGAGGTACATTCATTACAGCTGATGAACACATTTTGGAGCATTGCCACTAAGTGTGTATTAAAGTTTACATTGTGGTTTACACTCTCTCCCACCCAATTCTGTAGGTTATGGCAAGATTTATAATGGCCTGTATCTGTTGTTGCAATGTCATTCAGGACAATTCCCAAGTTCCAAAAAGTGCCCCCGTATTATACCTGTTTTTCCCTCTCTCTGCCCTCAGAACCTCCAGTGGCCACTGCCTCCACATCAATGATATAATTTCTGCCATTGCTAGAATCACAATAAGTCTATAGTAGAATACCAGTAAGTCCATTTTAGTCCATAGTTCATTCCCCAATCCTAAGGATTCTGGGATGGTGATGTCCACTCCACCTCTAATTGAGAGGGGCCTTTGATCCCATAAGGCCAATGGATGAGACTCTCTTGCTTGCAATTGTAGACTCTCTCAGTTCCTTGGTATGGTAGTTGTCCATCATCACAACCATGTTAGTTGTCCTGGGTGAGACCAATGAACTGGAGAGTAAGTGCTGTAACTCTGAAGACCTGCACATGATCAGGCCAAAGATTTAAGTCTGTTTGAGGTATACCTACCAACTCTAGTACTAATTATAGGTTCAAATAGAAGGACAGAAGAGCCATGTATAGGGAAACCACAATTGAGTCCAACTCTGTCACTCTGGGGAACATAAATTCTAAAGTAGGGCCCACTGGCAAGGCACCAAACTCCTGAGCTATCTGCCCTGACTATAGTGTCAGGATGTCTCCAGAGCCCTCAGGAGCCCTGCTATTTGGGGTAGTATCTACTTTAGCAGTCAAAGAGATGCTGCTGAGACATGCATAAGCGTAACCTCTGGAATGACCTCCCTACTCAATTTGAAGTCTCTTAGCAATATAAACTCATTTAAATTGTTGTTAAAGATATATACTCACACTGGAAGAATTCCAGTCAATAATTTCAGTTATGATTTTCAGGCTCAGAAAAGGAAGATAGTGATGGAGAATGACCCTTACCTCATGGTGTCAAAAAATCTTCAGCCCATCAGAGCAGGCTATGAGCTATGCGATCATTGATTCAAGGGGTGATGAGTGAGGAAGACGTTGTCCTATGTTCTAATGATACAAAGATAAACAACACAGACCTTCCCCTTGAGGAACCCATATTCTAATGAAGAAAATGACCAAGATATAAATTATAAGATAATATGGTAATATAATAAAAGTAGGAAAAACAAATGTAGAGAAGTAGTATACTTGAGCAAAACTTTGCAAGGCAACTTCAACCAACTGTTTCAGCATTCGACATGTTTTTAGTGATTGCCTTTTATGTAACTACATGGTGCTGTGCCCTGCAGGTGCATTCTCACATTTGGACTCCCATTAGTTCTTTTTACAAATGAAGAAACTGAAGTTGTGGCAAAAGCAACACTCACACCACATATACAATAGTTCATCTGTATGCTTGGTTAACCTGATCTGCAGAAACAGTTCACCAGCAATGTTTCATTTTTTTCCCATTGTGAGCAGGATATATTATATTATGACACAGGGGTCAGAAAACTACTGCTCACAGGCCAATTCAAGCCCAATGCTTGCTTCTGTAAATAAAGTTTTATTGTAACAGAGTCACGCTCATTCATCTATGTATTGTCTACAGTTGCTTTCACACTACAAGGGCAGAGATAAATAGATGTGGCAGAGAGATAGAACCTACAAAGTAAAAAATAGTCACTATCTGGCCCCTTAAGAAAATGTTTGCCAAAGCCCCTCTTACCACATTAGTCATAAGTTAAGAAATTGAATGTATCTGCTCAGAATTTACATAGAGCTTTAAAAGAATATTAGTGTATCTCTGCATTCTTAGGAGCTGGGTGTTTGTGCCGTAATGTTAGAGGTGATGCCTATTCACATTCTTTTAACTTTTAACACAGCATGGAAAATCAGGAGCTTAAAAATAAATGGTTGGGGTGACTCTTCAGCCTTTCTATTAGCAAGAAATGCAGTAGACAATAATTGCTTTTTGGGTAACCTGCCGCCATGATTCTCTGGTCTTGCTAACTTACAAAAAAGTTTTTAAAGACATCTTTAGACAAACATATAGCACCCCATTTTACATTCAAAGAGAAAAGGCCTGCTGTTGCCTTCAATGTTGGTCAATCCAAAGGCAGTAAGAAAATTAAACTGCTGATCAGTCCACAGAGTGGAGGGGCTAGCTAATTTATTATTCAAGAATGATATTTAGGGTTACTAAAAAAGAATGAAATAGTTTTGATGCTGCCCTGCTTTCTAAATCTAATTGAGCATAAATAGGACAGAGGTAGAAGAAAATATGTTATACTGGCCTTCTTCAAAAGAATCCAGGATGAAAAATGGGGGTAAGTTACATGTGTTAATAACAACCAACACAACATTGAGGAGTTTGGAAAATTCACGTATATTTTACAAACATGCAAGCAAATTTAGGACATCTGTTCCTATTACAGAAAACACGGAGAAACAGGATTTAAAAATTAAGGAGAGTAAGGATCTTCACACAAGAAAAAAAAATAGTATGCCCCATCCTTTAATGTCCAGGCTGATAAAGGTTTGCCTTCACTGATATAATTCCAAACTCATTAAAAAATTCCTGAATCAACTCTATGTCTTAAAAAAAGTAATATGAATTTTTCACCACAATGATATTTTCTACATTTCTGAAACTGTATGATTCATGTGGCATGCCAGTATCACCATATCTGGATCTGTAACTTTTCTCAAATTCTACTAAGATTTATTTCCAAATGGATTTGTCCATAACCTTATTGCAGTTCAGCAATGTGCCTGCCCCACTGAGAATTGATTTGGACAAAGGTCCTTGGCTTTCTCCTGTCAGTAAAGAGTACATATAGGCTTGGAGAATGTTTAAGGTAAAGGCTCAAGTAATTTTCCCACTTTAGAAAAAATTATCAAAAGTACTTGAGGTTGTGCTTTCTTCAATATAGCCACTTGGATTACATCACTCAGTTGCTAATAATTACGAAGTTTACAAAGTGTCACATTTAGCTGAGGTTAAATTGGAGCTCCTGATCCCCAATATAATAAGAGCATGGTCTTACCTCCCCAATAATCGGCTTCCTGAGTTTCCTGGACATTCCTTCTTTACTTTCTGTTTACTCAGATACAGAATTTTCTGTTAAGAAACCAAACTTTTCCATTAAGTTTTGCTGTATTTATTTTTGTTTGGAGCCTAATAAATAGCCTTCCAGCTGGAGCTTATAGACGTCTCCTCTTACGGTGAAGCCCAACCAAGGGTCTTGGAAAGTACTGTCCTGAGGATTTAGTAATGAAAGCAAATCCTTGAAAGCTTCAGCCCCATACATTAGCATAAATCCAAACTCCCCTGCAAGTAGCTGCGGGGCCTACTCCAAGCTGATTTCCTTTCCAGTCAATATCTAAATAAATAGGGAGGTCTGTACCTACAGAATTTGAATTATTCCAGCAGGGAGCTGAGTTCAAGCCATAAATAAAACAAATAGCTTGCTCCCCATAAAGTTGATCCTAGGTAGGAAATCAATTTCCCTCTCTGCAGAAAACAGCCAGTCAGTCATCTACCACCCAGAAGGTTTGTTTGGAAAAGTGCCAATCTCCTAATGGGTGCTCCATAAATACAGCCAGGATTATCCCAGGCAAATCCATTATGTCTCCTCAGGACAAGTTAGCGTATCAACATGATCTTCGTCTCTGGTCTCTTTGGGTCTCTCTTGTTTATATAGAGCAGGGATTGTATCCTTAATTATCCTGAACTTTGGCTAACACTTTCTCCTGACTGGGCAGTTCTTTCACTAAAACAGGCCTTGCTCAGGAGATCTTTTATAAATGGGCAGGGAGACCCATCTGACCAAAACAATTAGGTGCTGTCTTTACCACAGATCAGGAATCCAAAGTAAATATTTTTTCATTGCTCTTCCTTATAGTCCTGTGAGTTTCTGATTTAAAATCTAGACATAAAAGTAATGTTCTAGAAAGATTTTTTTTCTGAGTGGGTTCTTCACAAAGCCAGTCACAGTCACTGGTTCAGGAGATTCTAGTTTGTGTGTTAAGAGATAGCCAGGCCAGAAAAAAGATGAATGACCAAACTCTCTTTATAACTGAAATGAGCTGATTCAGAGACCCAAACTCTTTTGAGTCTGCAACACAAAAATAAATGGAATAATATAATCCCTCTCTTCTTGTCTGTAAGTCACATTTTTTTTACCCCCTCCTCCCCATTCCAGACCTCACAAGACCTGCAGTCTTAGTGAAGTTTATAGGTAAGGATTTTAAATACTTTGAGGCTATAAGTCTCACATGTTTTTTTAAAATAATTTTTTTCTTTATTTATTAAGGAGCTTTAGAGTACATATATGTTACAACAAAAATATAGGGGATTCCCATATACCCCACCCCCTCCTCCTCCCACACTTTCCCCCATTAACAACATCTTTCATTAGTGTGGTACATTTGTTACAATTGATGAATTCATATTGAGCACTCCCACTAAGCATGGTCTATAGTTTACATTATAGTTTACACTTTGCACTGCACAATTTTATGGGTTTTAACAAAATGTGTAATGGCTGGTATCTATCATTGTAATATCTTGAACAATTTCAAGGTCTCAAAAATGCCCCATGTTACAGCTATTCTTCCCTCAGCCTCCCCTCAGAGCCTCTGGAGACCACTATCTTTATATCAATGTTACAAGTTTTCCCATTATTAGAATAATCATAAGTCTACTTTAGTCAATAGATGCATTGCCCTGTTAATGTTTGTTCATTCCTCTATTTTGAGGATTTGGGGATGGTGATACCCCACTCTGTTTCTGATTGATGGGGCTTAGATCCCATGGGGCAGATGGATGGAATTGTTTTGCCTGCAGTTGAAGATACTCTTTGTTTCTTGGGTTGGGTGTTGTCCATCATCATCCTTTTGTTAGTTGTCCTGCATTAAGTCTGATAAACTGGAGATTAGGTGTTGGCATTCTCTCTCTCTCTCTCTCTCTCTCTCTCTCTCTCTCTCTCTCTCTCT
>JAKSZT010054334.1:54352953-54672131 GCA_026826555.1 Tolypeutes matacus
TCTCTCTCTCTCTCTCTCTCTCTCTCTCTCTCTCTCTCTCTCTCTCTCCCTGCCCCCCCCCAGTTTTGTTAACAAACATTTTCACTAACTACCCCATTTCCCCCCAGAAGAATTCATGATTATCACCTCCACTTTTTTGACATCTTCTCCCTCAATGAAGGCTTGATTAAATTTTAAAATATCAGCTTCAAATAAATTCAATACTTTTATTAACATAAATTTCCTTCACACACATAAATTACCTCCATTTTGAAGATGAGAAAACTGAAACTTACAAACTTATCCAAGGTAACACAGCACTTCATCCAATCATTTAGTTAGCATCGAACTGAAAAGAGATTTTAGCCCTTTCTCTGCTTAAAACCCCTCAATGTCTTCTAATTGTTCTTAGAAATAAGACCAATGGGATTACACAGCTTTGACCCAGGAGGCTCTGCCCCAATCTCCTCCTCTCTCAGCTCATTCTCCCTACTCCTTCCACTCCAATCACACTGCACACTATCAGCCCCTCAAAATTCCAAGTCTTCTCTCATCCATGGAATTTAGCATAAGCTGACATCTCTTCCTGGATAACCCTTTCCCATGTCCTAATAAATGCTTCTCATCCTTTACTTTCAACTTACGTTTTACATCCTCCAGGAAGCCTTCTCTGCTCCCCTCATAATCAGGAGGTTCCTCCTTATGTACACACAGCACCTAGCATTTATCCCTCATATATTAATCAGACTTGTTATCTAACAATTACATGCTTAATTACAAGCTCCCAGAAGTCAGGGACTGTTCACAATGCTTCATACAAAGTTGGTCATCGATGATCTATGTATGAATATGTATGAAATGTATGAAAAAGCAGGCTCTACTCACTAAAGCAATAGTTCTTCTATAATGTGGATTATAAACATGATTAAAAATTAATGACTCTGTTCTTTCCACTTGGATTTCCTAATTTTACTCTCAATCATTGTTTTCATGTGTAAGAGATGAAATAAAGCTAGCACAAATAATGACTTAACTGTTTCCCATCACTCTTCCCCTAACACTACTTTATCTTTATTTGTAAATATCCTCGAGATAATTTAAGAAAACACAATCATAATAAATTATAATAAATTACAGCCTGTGCACATTGCACATACAGACATAAACTAACAATATATACAACTGCTAACCCAATTTTACAGATGAGGAAATAAAGTATAGAGCGGTCATCACTTGCCCAAGGTCACACAGCTGTCTGAAGGCAAACGTGGGGTCTATTTGGCTTTGACGCCAAAGTCTACACTCATAATCATCATGTTGCATCATCTTCCCCAAACATCCACCTACCTATTATCAAACCTCCTCAAAATGCCATCTGGAAAAGTTTAAATATAATCTTCAAAATCTGAATAAATGTGCCATGGGGCTTGCTCTCAATGTTCTCTATAATCCATTACATCGTTACCATATCATTGCCCAGAATATTTTTCAGTCTGTGCTGAAGACTCGTGTCAATTTTCATCAGTAAATATTGTGTATCATTATACATTTATTATAATTAATATTATCATTAATAGATAAATGCTTTTGCTCTAATTCACTTCAGAATTTACTTATTATTTTGCATATATCCATTGTGTTAAAGACCTTGCAAATATGAAACAATCTAAAACAATAAATAAATGTATAAAGAAATAATAGAAGGTCTGCCTTGATAGGAAACATATTAACAGGGCAAAGGGGCTGCATTCTAGTTCTCCTTCAATTCATATCATGTGGATAATTATCATCTGAATCACTCATTTGACTCTCATACTTCTTAGAGAATGAATGTAGCTCAGTGGTTGAGCACTTGCTTCCCATGTATGAGGCCCTGGGTTCAATCTCTGGTACCTCCAAAAAAAACAAAATATCAATGACTCTCGTGCTTCTTAACACTGGTTTGTATTATATATCTCCTGAATGAGATTTTACTTCCTTAACGACATAACCCATATTCTCTAGTCCTTTTGTATCCCATGCAGTGTCTTGGAAAAACTTGGCAATATGGGGTATTCAATTAGTATTTATTAATTCTCTGATAGAAACAATGGAGCCCTGTTATTAAGGCTTTTGAAGATTGTAAATAAGCAATTCACCTTAATCCCAATAGTAAGGAAAACCTCTGAATATTTTTAGGAGGGGAAGTTTTCATGACATCAATATTTTAGTGAGATTCAGTTGAGTGAAGGGGAAGAGTGGACAAAGGGCAGAAAAGACTAGACTTGGGAGAATCAGATTGGAAGCTTCAGTAATAATTCAAAAGAAGGTAGCAGTGGGAATGGAAGGAAGAGTATAGGAAAGAAATATTTGCCGGTAGAACCAAAAGGACTTAGGGATCATTTGGGAGCTGGAGTAATAACAGTAATCAGTTAAAGATAGCATCAATATTCCAAACCTGGCAAATGGAACAATGGCTTGGTCATTTCTAGAAATAAGAAATTAGGGAATGGAGTTAATTTGGAGTGTCAAAGGATAATGAGTTGTGCTTTGAGATAAGTGAAATAGTAGTGAAACTAGGCAGTAATATTTGTAAACACAAAACTGGATCTTGAAGAATGACCACATTAGAGAAGAAGATTTGGTAAATAGCCACATAAAGCTGGTAACCAAAGCCATGATTCAGATAGATTATCATGTTCTTGCCTTAAATGAACAACGTATTTTCTCTCAGGTAACTCTCTCTAATTTCTTAATAATTCCAAAGTATTCTGTAAGAAATATACTTGTAAAAATTTTCAATTCTTGTTGTACTTTCATATAGCTCTGCCAGTTCATGTTCTTTAAAATTAACTCAGAAGCCTAAAACTCTGGATTTTGTAGAAAATTAAGGTTTGTTCTCTCTTGGAAAATTTTTGCAGGTTAATTTTTGAGTCTTACACTATATTCTAGAAACGTCAAATGCTGCACTGTGTCAATTGGAACTGTATTTCGTTTGCTTTGTGTTTTCCCTAAACATTGCTAATATGATTAATGAAACAGACAAGAAAATAGGAGTGCTATTTTTCCCCCACTTCTGTGGAAGCAAATACAGAACACACTTTTCAAAAACATCCACTATGCCTCTCCTTCCACCTGAGGAAGGAAATGTACATTTCTGTTTCTCAATTACACATCCTTCCTGGCATCAGACTTATTCCCAAAGGATTTTCAACTCAATAAACAGTGTGTTTCCTGTGCAAATCACATACCCTATCTAAATTTTAATAGCTCCGATATTGTGCCTTTTACCATGTCTGCTGCAATGTAGAAATGCAAGCATGGCCTTTACAGATCCTCACTTCTGGAACTCACTGCTCATGCCTTGAATAAAACGGTGACTCTTTGGTCAGGTATACCCTGTATTCAAATGATTTTCCATGACTCTTTTTCATGATTTCCTGGGGGCAGGGGAGAGTGTGTTCACATTGGTTCTATCATTGCAAAAGTTATTTATCAAGCATTGGCTACCCAGTTGTTACCAAATGCAACCCAGAATTTTAATGTCAAGAAATATTGCTAATGGTAGTAATTAAAAGAAATCAGAAAAGAGGGCAAAATATGAGCCCAGAAGATGCACATGTTCCATATTATGTTTGAGATAAACTTTATGTAAAGTATACAATTGAAACAACCCTGCTGGTCTTATGAAAAGATTTCATGGGAAAAATTTTGGGACAAGCAGAGGTGAAGGTTGCAGCAAATTAGCTGTAACTGAATAAAGGCCAAATGATAGAGAATCTTTTCAGAGGACCCGAAAGATCTGCCCAAACAGAATGGTGATATCTGGCAACTACCTTGCCCAGAGAAGAGTGACTATTATGGTCTGGCTTAACATGGCCTAGAATGGGATTATCTGTGTGTATGAAAATAGCATTAAATATCTCTATATATAAAAACTGACTTCGGAACCACATCCTGGCTGAAGATGGAAGGAAGATCACGTCAAGTTTCAAATATTAATGTTGGCACTATAAGATTTGTGAGTACACTGACTCGTATAACCTAAATTCCAAGACATCTATTAATTCTGTATGGTTCCCCAAGACATTAGCTTATCATTGTGGGAGATCTCAGTGAAATTAAATATCTCATTAAATAATTCCATGTGTACAACAGAATACCAATAAGTCCACTCTAGTCCATAGCTCTTCCCCCAATCCTGAAGAGTCTGGAACGGTGATGTCCACTCCACCTCCAAGTGAGAGGGTGTAATTCAAGCAATGGAAGAAATTACAACAGTGAGGTGGAGCCAGTGACCACTGGATGCTTTGGGGGCAGGGAGAGGGAAAAGCAGTTGTAATATAGGGGCTTTTTTCGGGACTTGGGAATTATCCTGAGTGACATTATGATGACAGATATAGGCCATTTTACATCAGCATATAACATGCAAAACTGTATGGGAGAGAGTGTGGTCTACAATGTGAACTATGGTCCATGATTAGTGGCAAAGCCCCAGGATGTGTATATCCATTGCAGGTGATGTGCCACACTAATGAAAGAAGTTTATGTGGGAGGTTATGGGAGATTTGGGAGGTGGGGAACATGGGAATCCCAGTAATTTTTGTGTAACATTTATGTAATCTAAGCATCTTTTAAATTATATTTTTTTAAAATTCTGGGAAAAATTAAAAAAATAAAAAAAGAATTCCATGTGTCTCTTAGCCCTAATCCCCAATAAGAAATTCTGGAATCATCTCTCCATTTTAAAATATCTCTTAATTTGGAATATACGTTCAAACTTGGATCTATGTTGAGCACAATGTAGCAAAAAGAAAAAGTAGTGATAAAGGATAATTTGGTGAACTTTGTTCCGTTACAGATAAAATAATAGGAACCGAAAACAGAAAAGAGTTCCATGAAGAGTTTTCCTCTTTGACCATCAAAGTGCCTGGATCAAGGATGCTTGATTCTGTGAAAGTCTCTTGGGATATCCTTGCAATACATCCTGCCATTGTTGTGCCACCTGCTGAAAGCACCCAAGCCAAGCACCCAAACCAAGCAGGTCTAAACTCCTCACCATTCTTCACTGGCATGGAGTAAGACTCTCCTTTTCCGCTGCCTGTGCTGCCCACCATGTTCTAGCCTACGTCTTTTCTTGCCCATTCAGTGGATGTCAGCATGCCCTGCATGTATTGAATAGTAGCAAAAGAATTCTAGAAGCTTCTGCCTGAGACTGTCAAAACTTGGTCCTCCTTCCAGGTCTTCTGACAGCTCTAGTGATACAGGTGCAAGGTCAGGGATTCATTCACTCTTCCTGAAGCACATGCCCTTGATTTTCTATGTAGTTTAACACATAGTTTCTCTGGGAGGGAGGGCTTCCAGGATGGCTCTTCGCAAAGTTGACCCATCTCTGCGCCAGACTTCCACCTCTCCTCTAAGCTCTAGCCAAGTACAAATTCTTCTAAAATAGGATTATTAGAGTCTCACCCCAATTGTCATTCATTTCTAGCTCTTCATCAGAGGAATTATCACTTCTAAGTCTTTTCAGTCTTATTGGTCTGGGAGCTGACAAGGCTGTAACTTTCAAATCATCAAGATCTCAAGTCATGTTAAGCATAAAACCTAAAGAATACATTCCTAAAAGACCACCTTCTTTCTTTCTCTGTGAACTATTGTTGTCAGATGACTTATGATGAAAATCCAGAGTCTATATTAAAGATGTAAAGAACTTTTTAAACCTTTTAAAACTTGTAAGAGATTATAGTTATGCTAAATTTATATTTTGGAGGGGTTCTAGTATTAATCAGCTTTAATTACTTTACATTGCAGTAGCAAACAATTCCCAAACATCAGTGGTTTATATAATCACTCAGATTATAGCGGCTCTGCTCTGTGATCCCACACCTAAGACATGTTATTATTATGGCAGAGGAAAAAGAACAATGTTAGAACCCAGCAATGGTTCTTAAAGCTTTCATTGGCCAAGGAAAGTCATATGGACAAGACTGAAGTGGTAATACAGTGCTGACTTTATTCATTTACTATAAGGTTCACAATCTCTAGTGTCCATGTGAGTGAGCCTAAAGAGTAACGTATGTGAGTTAAGAAAATGGGATGTAAGACAATGGGATATACTTACAGTGTAAAGGGATATATCAGGCTGGCCTACTATTTCAATCCAGGCCTCAGGAATCATTGCAGGTTAACGAAAATCTTTCTGGCAAAGCTCCAGTCCTTGGCTTTGTAGGTTCAGAAGCACAATACTTATAGGCCCACTTGGGAATGAACAACCATACATAAGAATTATTATTGATAAATCAGTATATAAGCCTAAAGAGTATTGATGAATAGGACAGAAACCTAAAGAGGAGCTGAAACAATTAAGTCTGAAATCCAAACACCCACGAATAGTGTCAAAGTACTTGAAAAGCCAGACAGGTAATCTGAAGGTTTGTTTATTAAACCAGGGATGAAAACGAAAGGTGTTGAGTGGTTGTACAGAATATATAATCTCTATTATATTTGAACTTCCATACAGAGTCCACTCTTCTAGTTATTTAAATGTTTCTGTCTACCAGATAATGTTTATCTTACTTTTGAGAAAATCAAGGATTATTTCCAATTCGAGATCACCCTCCTCTTTTCATTATAATATAGACTATTAAGCAAACTAACTTTTGTTTGCATTTGACATGAAGTCACTTTGCTTCATTTCTCATAAATATGTTATAATTCCAAGTTTGTAAATGCTGTGAAACTGATTATATATTAAGTTAGTTGCTTTCTGGTATATGGACGAGAGAATCTTTAACTCATCAGTAAATATTCCCAGTCTACATTTTGCAATGAATGGCTTCTGATGCTTTGCTGAGAACTTGTTTATTCAACTTGTTTTGCAAGTGAGACAGCTCTTCTTATTAGACTGTTGATATGTGATTGCTTTTTCATTTTAGTTTTCTCAGATAATTCTAAGATCTATCTACTCATTACAAAATATGGAATGAGTTTGATTTACAGATTTGTTCCCCAATATATTAATGACTCAATTCAAAGACAGAAAACCATTAGGTGATGCCAAGGCTGCCTGTCAGTCAATTCAGCATACAATTGTTGATTATCTACAAACCTGCACTAAGGCGGATAAGACACCCTACCCTGAGAGAATTTACAAAATAGCATATGAGAAGGATACACAAAAAACTGATAGACAAGGCACCATTTTAGAGGAACTGTGTGAGAAACACAGAGTACTGTGAGAGGACGAGGAGTATAAGGGAAAGAATATCTGAAGTCCTGGGCTTTGAAGAAGGAGCTAGATTTTGACAGGCAGAATTGGGCAGAAACACATTCCAGAGATAATCACTTTTTTTTTCTGGCTTCAGGCAGGAACTTGTTCTGTTTTTTTCTCTTATCAAAGTCAAGTTCTCAAACGTCTTACCAATATTTTTATATAATTCCATTCACTCTATTTACTCTATTGATCTCAACTGCTAGTGATATTTGCATATTCATCACTTGCTCTTTTCAAAGAATATTGACCCAAATGATGACACTATGATTTTCAGGCATTTTGATTATTAATTTTTTATTTGGTCAGTGCTTAACTGCAATTTATCAGTTCTCCGAATATAAAATACAGGATAGAGTGTTGTCTTGGTGCTAATGGAATAATTGTAAGTATAGCTAGCTGCTAAGGGTTCTATCAAGAAAACAAAAGGCAGAAACTTTTATGTAAAGGTTGATTGTTGTGCAACTGCTTTTGATGTTGTAGGCAAACCTGTCACTTCCTTTGTAAAAGCCTGGTCCACTTCCTGGGGAAGAATACATGCTTAATCCATCTGATCAGTTTCTAAAGGTCAAACTCTAGAGCTAGACAGACCCAGATGAAGCCTCAGCTCTTATACTTACCAGATCTGTAACCCTAGGCAAATGACTTAGCACTCTTAGATTTATCCATCAATAAAATGGGGGTAGTAAGAGTACCAACATCACAAGGTGATATGGATTAAATCAGTTAATATGTGTAGCATGCTTACAGCAGGATCTACATCATAAGCAGTCAGAAAATGATAGTTAAAGCCCAAACCTCGGGAAGCATCATGCAAGTGTTTACTATTAGAATTATTATTGCTATAAATGTTAGCTACATTTAAGGAAAGAGGATTGACAAAAGCCAAAATAGACATGACATAAGGGCTAAGTGGATGGAAGAGTACAAAGTGTGTATTAGCAGCTTGTCAGGTGAAGATATTTTCAGGAGAATAAAAGTTTAAATGTGGTTGATTCTGTACATCAGAAATTTACAAGTGGTCTATGGCTCATTAATGAAGCACTAAATTGGACAATCAGTGTTAATGGGAATTGCACAGTAAAAGCCCTGCATATCAAGTTGAGATCCTGGACTAAATGTGTAATCATACACTTCAGCAATCCAGTTCCAAGTACTCCTTCTGTCACCCTTCAGATTAGATACATGGGCAGCTAGATAATCTTTATTTGGAGAGAAATTTTTATTTGTCATATATTAATTATATCTTACCTCCTTCAAAAAAAAAGAATCATAGTAAAAAAAATTAAGACAGTTAAAATAGAAGAAAAGCACTAAATCATGACACCGAAAGAGAATACATTTATCAAAAAATTAGGTGAATATAGTTATTATGATTGAATATATAATTGAGCTCAAAACTTCCTAGCCATCAAGGATGAGAAGAGTGTTTGTTATTGGTAAATGTCTTGGCAAGAATATATTGGAAAATCTATTTCACTTGTACATCTAACATGCTTTCTCTATTACTGTGTAGGAAGCACTTTCCAAATGTCCCATAGCTATCCTTTCACTGCTTCAAAGTTTTGTTTTCCCTTTAATGAACATGAGGGGCTGGCCATTTGTTGCAGAAGTTTCTTTATCATGTCGCCTAGGAGACCTAGCTAATCCTCAAGCAAATAAGCCTATTTGTATGATGGCCTTAACTCCCAGAGTCCCCTGGAGACAAATGAAGAGGAACAGGCTTCACACTACCCATCCTCGAAAAACTAACCTCTTGCTTGTGTGTTTAGGGAATGGAAATACAACTCACTTTCCTTTTACAGCTTATATTTCCTAGACAGATGATTGACATGACACCTCACAGTTTAGCATCATGGAGCAGTTAAATCTGACTCCATTATCTGTCAAATTTAGTTTCTTAATCCTAAACACAATATGCACACAACTTAGCCATATCCTGCTTTTATTGAAAGCTCATGTCAGTGTGTTCTGTGGAGTCAGGCAGTATTAAACAGTGTGGAGGGAAGCAAATGAAAAGATTAATTTTGCAATGTGACACTATAAAAAGAGCACTTTAAAACAGGGATTACAGGCTGGGTGTGCTCAGAGGAAATACTGAAATATGTCCATTAAAGCACCAGTACTCTGTCAACTGCCAAGAGGAAACCTAGCTTTATAAACATAGATGCTATATTCTTAGGGAAAAACACACTTAAAATGGAATAAAAAGCTCAACATTTCTGGCTGAACTGGTCTGGCACCCTGCTGACATATTCCCTCCATTTATCAAAGAAAAATTGTTAGAGGAAAAATAAAACCCAAATTCACACAGGAAGAAAAGAAGCATTTACAAATGTAACTTTCAGAAAATCTGAGCTCACAAAGCTTTATAACCAAGTTACTATTCTCAAAACGTTATTATAACTATTTTGGATACCATAAGTTATGCAATGACTTTTCTCAAGGCAAAAATGTGAGAGAACTAGAATAGTAACTTAGTTTTGATTCAGTTTCTTGTGTTTCCTCCGATGTTATTTTTTTAATATAAATGTGAAAACATCCATATTTTTTTTAAAAACTAAATCTATAATGATCCTTAGAAGGCCCTTTTTTTTTTTTTTTTTTTTTGATCTTGGGAAGCAGTTGAAGGAAGAAGTGTAAGAAGTCTTTCAAGTATAAGAAGGGCTATCATCACACAAAGTCAACTAGCAATTGAGAGGAAATAGCATAAGATATCTGGATAAAAACCAAAGCCAAATGTCCTGACAGTTAATGCCCATAGAACTTGGGATGGGTTACCAAGAGAGGCAGAGGAATCTCACTTTTAAGAAGAATTTTACAACATGATAGATTCTCATCTCACTAAACAACATTTATTGAATTTCCATTCTAAATAAACCACTCTACTAGAGGGTCTTGGGGGAATTCAAAAGAAATAGAAGATTTTTTCTAATTTTGAAAGACATTGAGTGCAAGGATTGAAAACTCAACTATAAAGTGATCCAAAAATGCTGATGCAAAGTAAAGTCGACAAATTACTGAAGCTGGATAGTAAACAGTCATGGTAGTGACACTTCTTGAGTAGCCAATAAAGAAAGATAGAGTGGAGCTGGTGTAACTCAGTGGCTGAGCACCAGCTTCCCACATATGAGGTCCCATGTTCAATCCCTGGCCCCGGTACCTAAAAAAAAAAAAAAAAAAAAAAGATACACAGATTGATGAAGAGGAAAGAGGGTCTTCCAGGAAGAGGGTAGCTTGTAGAAGGTATTAAGTGGTATGTCTAAATGACCATAAACCTACCCAAGTCCATAAAAAACAATATTGATGAACTCTGTTTCCTTCTCCAAAGAATGAGCACAGTAATAACTTCTTCACATGCTTGCAAAGTTAAATAAGATAATATGTATAAGACATTGCCTGGTTGAGTAAGAACTCCACAAACAGCAACCATTACTAAAAACTCTCATTATCATTCTCATCATCACCATCATCACCACCTTCATCACCTACTTCAGTTACAGCCCGACTATCCCCGACCACCAGGGGCAGAGTTGAACCTAACAAATAGCAGATTCTGGTGCTCCACTTCTACTGTCACCTGCATTTAACTGGTATCTTCTAACTAGTTCATATTCGTGCGGTTAACGTACCTAAAGTCTTGTGACTCCTATGGTGTTAAGCAGCACCTGATAAATTAGAGAGAATGGATATTCTCATCTCACTCTAGATTTAATAGGAGTGACCCTTGTGTGAACACAGGAAAGCTAATGCCTCAAACCCAAACTCTCAGGCAGACAAATCAACCGGATGAAGCCATATTAGTGTCCAATATTACTTTTTACCTGGCATTTCCTTAAAGAAAGACCTACATTTATGGGAAAGATATTTTTCAGGTTTGTTAGATTCATATTTATCATTTTTATGTGGGTGGTGAATGATTTTATTAGGAGTATTCATTCAGTCTTATAATTTTGCAACTTTCAGCAGATATACTCACTAATTTATCATTGTGAGTTCTATCTTCAGGAAGAAGCAAAAAGTTCATTATTGCATTCAAAATAGCCTTAATGAATGTGCTAATTGGGAGTACATTAGCACATTTCATTTGCTTCTCTGTTTCTTTCTAAAGAAAAGTAGTAAATTTGCTTTCCTGTGTATGTTTAACGTTAAGTAAAATTTCTACTGTAAAAACACCATTTCTAAGTTTCTCACTTCAGCAGCAAAAAAAAAAGATATATTCACCATCAAGATATTTTTAAAAGTGAAATTACTCAAAGGAAAATTGCTATGACTCAATAGAATTGAATGAGTATGTTACAGGTGACTGACATTTTGTTATAAAGAGGAGTCTTTTATGACAACAACCAAGAGTTTACTGAGGCCCTGACACTTGGCAAAATCCCACTGAGTTCCAAAAGCCCTAATAGAAATTCATAGGATCAGTGAATTGATATTTATTTAGATGGTCACTGAAAGACACTTCGTAAGGTAAAAAATAAAATAATTTCTCACCGTTAGAGAAGTTATTCTTTTAAAATGGCCGAGTTCTCAAATAACCTCAGTTTAGTTTATAGACATACTGTTTTGGCACATATACCTAATAAAACGCCTTCCATTGTTGAAATAAATCCTGTTTCATTCGTTATCCCCTGGGGTTTCAAGGTCCCAGTCTTCCTCTTATCTTGAATTCTTATGGAATGGGCTTGGGCAGTCAGTGAAAAATGTGGCACTGCCCTTAGGAGGAATTACAGATTCAATCTACATCCTCCTTTGGAGTCCATTAGTTCTTGTTTTAAGAAAGATTTTCAGTTTTGTTGTAATTCAAGTGGATCAGAATGGGAAAAACCAAAACCATGGCCCTGAATTTTAAAAGGAAGCCTTGGTCTTGTGTAGAGAACATGGATCTCTTGCCAAATGATAGGAGTTTGAATCTCAGCTTGTCTCTTTCTAGTTTCAAAACCATGGACAAATCTCTTAATCCCTCCAAATATCAATGTTCTCAATTGCAAAAATGCTGAAAAATAGTAATCTATGTCAGAGCGCTATTGTAAGAATCATGAGGTAACATATAAAAGACCCTGATGAACTGCCACAAGCACTGCTGGGGAAGCAGACTGCACTATCTGCTGCCCCTTCCCAGACTTGCCCAATCAGGACCCTGGGCCTGGAACATTCCCTTATCTGGAGGCTTACCAGTGAGCTCATGCTCTGCCCAGATTCTTCTTCCATTAGGGTGATCATCCTCCCCTGTTCCCCCAGTGAACTTCTTTGTCTTGCTTAAGCATGTACATCATAAGGCACCTAGCCAACCCTACTAGCACATGTATTCCCAGTGGGGGGAAAAGGGGTCTTCTCACTGCAGCATAAGAGGGCATGGCGTGCAGTCCATCGCCCTGTGTTGGCTCCCAGAAAGGACCTTCTGGCCGTGGAGGACCAATATTCACTACTTAAAGATGACTCTGTTCTCTCTGCTCTATGGTAGTAGAGCATTTCTCCAACCAGTGCTCTGTATTTTGTATCTTCCTTGGCAACTGTGACAGGTTGAAGTTCTTTTATGAATCCCAAAAAGAGAAAGATTATGTTTTGAACTAATCCATTCCTGTGGGCATGAGACTCTTCTGACTGGACTATGCCAAGAGTGAGGCATGACTCAGGTTAAGTCTCCACCCTCTTACTGGATCTGATATAAACAGAGACACATAGGAAAAAGGAGCCACCATATTTGATCATGCAATGTGAGAGAAAGGACTCCAGGTTTGCCCATAGGAGAGCTCAAAGAGAGAAGCCCTGAGAGATTCAAAGAGCTGAGGCACAGGGAGAGATGAGCCATATCCCTGAGAGTTCACAGGTGAAGTTGGGAAGAAAGCGGAGCAGCTGAGACTTAGAGAAGAGGTCAGGTAAGAGACAAGCCCTATGTCTGGTTGCCCTCAGCTGAGTTCCAGAAGATGGTAGATTCTGGAAGAGAAGGCAGAGACCTCAGCAGAGATTGGTGGCCGTCTTATTTCCCCACATGGTAGGACCCTGTGAAAGCATCTCTGTTGATGCCTTGATTTGGGCATTTCACAGCCCCAGAACTGTAAGCTTTTACCCTAAATAAAATTCCCATTATAAAAGTCAAAACATTTCTGGTACTTTTTATCAGCAACCCTTTGGCAAACAAAGAGAGCAATTTTCTTAAACTCCTCTTTTAAGCATTTAGAGATCTGGAATTTATTGTCTGAGTTTAACTTTTTACAGTTCTGTAAAACTGACTAAACAAAATAACCTCAGACACGACCCACTTATAATCATGACTATGGATATTAAGCTATTTCTTTCCTTAATAAGACAAATTCTATTTTTTAAAATTCTTCAGTGCCTCCAAATAGATATAAGAGCCTCTTTATGCTCTGAAGTTTCTAGGTACATAGAGCTTGGATGTAGATTTCCTTGGGGACCATTCCAAAATAAGTAGTTATGCTATAACTATGTATTTGTCATTCACAATACAAAATTATGTGGGCAGCTTTCATTATAGCTGGGTAAATTCAGATAAATGAAGTGTGTCAACCCAGTAATTACTAAATGGTATATGTGAAGCAATTAAAGCATGAATGCTTTTAGACAGTGTTGTAGCTACAGGCTGTTTTTATTAATTGTGATTCAAAATAATATGAGCTAGCTTAAAAGTGAGTCAAAGGAGGAACAAGGTGAAGATACCTTAGGAACCATCCTACTTTTAGGAAGATTGAATTTTACCCTTTGGTAATCAAGGGAATAGCAACGAGATGACTTTATAAAACATCCTCTTCCATTGTACTAAAAAATGAACAGTGCATGATACTTCTAATGATCCTGAGAGCATAACTGAGGCAGGGAAATTATACTTTTTATACAAGATTAAACTATGATTCAGCAACTAAAGCAAGACAAGAATCCAGAATTCATATATTACATATTAAAATATATTCTCTTGACACCCCTAATATTAGACCATTCCTCAAACCCAGCAGAGTCTGAATTCCCTTACACTGAACAAAATATAGCATACATAAACTTTTTAGCAGTAGGTTATTTCAAACAATAGTAATTTACAGATGCTTTCCTAAAGCGAGTTGATCAATACTCTCTTTTCCCTCTAAATATGTTGTGATAAGATCAAGCCATGCATTCATTTTGTTAAGCTTTGTGAATTCTCATCAGTTCTGGGAACTACCAATTTTACCTATATTGATATTTGGCTCCAACTTAAAATGAAAAATCAATATTTAAGAGAAAGAAATGTGTCTTGCTCTTTAAATATTCCTCCCTTAATAGATAATTCACAAAGAACTAACTCTCTTCTCTCTCTCTCTCTCTCTCTCTCTCTCTCTCCTTCTCTCTCTCTCTCTCAATGGCCAAATTTTAGGCCCCATATTTCTCCTCTTTTGTTTTATTTGCATATTAAAGGACAAGTTGAGTACATAGGTCACAAGTACCTCTTAAAGTCTAAGGGTAATCCAAAGATCTACCACCTGGTTGTCTTTAAGAATTCTAGTCATCGGGGGGTTCAGGGGGTCAACTTTTCTTTTAATATGCAAATAAAACAAGTCTTACCCTAGCCATCCCAACAACAACAGAAAGTCCAAGGTTGTCTTTGGAGGGTTTCAATTTCTCTGACCTAACTTTCTCCAGTTTCTTGCTCCCACTGACATCCTGAGTCCCACCCTCTTCTTGCTTCCTGCTCTTCCCCCCTTTCTTCTATGCTTTACTCTACACTGGATTCCAAATCTATTCCTTCTTTGAAACCTGTTCTGTGTGTTTCAAGTCAAATTCCTGATCTTACATACCTTAGAAATTTTTCCTTATGTATCTATTTCCCACTGGCCTTTTCTTTCTGTGGGATTCTCCCCATCTTTCTCCTCATTTTTTCATCTCCTTTGTGCTGAGAAACCTTCCTCTCCAGCTTTCAAGTGGCTGCCCTCTAACTTCTCCTATTTTGTTGGCAAATCAATTTTAGGTAATGAGCTTTTGCAGCCCAGGTCAGAAGTGTGGAGAAGAAGTAAGCAGATGGGCTGAGGGATTCTTTACTTTCACAACCAAAATGTTCATTAAGGTAAGGGTAAACCAATACGGACATGCGAGACAAAAGCTATAGCTTCACTTATCAATAGGAGTCAGAAGAATAAAAATCTCAGTCTTTCTTAATTTGGGCCAGGTAAAGCTTAAATATTCAGGACAGCTTTCTCCTAAATGAGAAACGTCCCAATGAATGTAAAGGGTGGCTGTAGAACATTTATTTCCCAGACTTTCAGATCACAATCCAGGAGTGTGGATTGTGGATTTTTTCTTACCCATTACATAAGCCCAGTGCCCTCCACATATAACACCACCAAGGACTTCTGACTTCCAGGGCACTCTTTTTCCACTAAATCACATTGCTTTCCAGACCACTTTATTGGAGTTTCTTTTCTAAATCCGTTTTGATCTCCTGTACAAAAGAACAAACGTTAATGACCACCTTTGAACCATGTGTCTCTTGAATGAATTAATGATAAGGCTGTCTCATTCCTTTGAGTAAGGGCATGACCAGACTGCATTTGCTTTTCATGAGTGAAGAGCTCCCTCAGCATAACTACCACCTCACAATCCTCCTTGACAGGACTAAAGCACTTTCTTAACAAAATCCTGAGCATGAATTCCTATCTTTAGAGAATTATTTCATTTTTTTTCAATAATCATCAATTGAACCCCGTTTATCTGCTTTCCATCACCCTAGTCATTAAAAGTATTTAAAGATAAGTAACATCTCCCTTACACTCTGGAGGAAGAAGAAAATGGAAGAGAGACATGATAACAGTATGATAAAGAGCTAGGTGAGTGCAGAGGAGGATCCTTATCAAGTTAGAGAGCTATCAATTAAAGCAGCACGAGGGAGGTAATATCAAAGCTGAGTCTTGAAAGATAAGAGGAAATATAAGTTAGCCAGAAAAAATAAGGGCTCAAAGGTCATTCCATGCAAAGCAAACAACAGGAACAAAGATTTGGAGTCTAACCTCATGGGCGAGTAGCTAAAAAGCGCAGCAGAATTAATTGCAAAGTGAGAGGTTGCAGAAGATAAAGTGCACTTTCCCTATGCATTTACTTATTTCTGTTTTGTCTGTCTTCCTTACTAGCTCTATAAGAGTGGAAGTTTTTGTCTGTTTCGTTCTCAGCACCTAGAGCAGTGCTGGAATATAGTAGGTTCTCTACAAATATTGGTTGAATTACTCTAAATGTAGCCAAGGTTGGAGGTGGTATAGAATAGAGATAAAGAAAATGAGCTGTGTCCAAAGGAAACTCATGCATACTACAGTAAAAAACATGAATAGAATGCACACAGCAGCACTGTCCACAATAACAAAATCCTGGATACAACCCAATGCCTATCAACTGGAGGGTGGATCAATAAAATGTAGTATATTCACAAAATGGTTTATTACATAGTGGTCATGGTATATTAATAGAGATGAATTAGCAATAATAAGTCCCACATGATTACATATACATCATGATAGCTTTACCGAAGTGAAAACATCCAACATTTTATATATATATAAAATATATAATGTATTATAAGAATACATATGACTGCTGTATGTCTATATATAAAAAGAAAAGCAGATTCAGGATGATGGCTACTTCAGAGAAATAGGGGAAGGGAGATGAATTGGGTGGATCATATTTTTAGGTTTAGGGTATTGACAAAGTCTTAATTCATGCTTTGTGTGGTGTTTGGGGATGTTTATTATATTAATAAAAATAGCTAATTATTCATGTGTGGCAAATCAGATAATGTATCATAAAAGAAACACCAAGCCAAATTTGTGCAAATGAGGCACAAAGTTTGAAAGGAGAAAAAAGTTTGTTCTGAGCATCTGTTCTTTTCTAGGGGGTACATGGGAGTGGGGAGAGGGATATTATTCTGTTCTCTGGAATCAAGCCATCAGGGTTCAAATTCCAAACATGCAGCTTCCGTCAAATCTTTGGACCTCAGTTTCCTCATTTATAAATGAGGTTAAAAACAGTAATTTCATTTTATGGTTGTTTTGGGATTAAATTAAATATTTGCAAATGCATGTGCTAGGCACATAGTGCTAAATAAATAACTAGTGGCTTTTAGTAGTATAGGATCAGGTAGTGGAAGACCTTTGATATTATGCTAATTAGTTTCTGCTCTACCTGTAAAGGCTTTGGGGACTCCAGAAAGTTTTTCAGGAAATAGCATGATTAGATTTTCCTTTTCAAATGGCTCCTCTGACTGCATATGGTGGACTTTAAGCACAGAAGCCAGATAATATCTTATTATAAGAGTTTTGAAGAGAGATAATGAAAATCTGACCTAAGGCAGAACTATTGTAGCAGAGGTGGAAAAGTAAGGCTAGATATGATGAAATAGGAAAGAAATAATAGTATCTGTGTATGGGGTGAGGAGGGCTCCCAGGATTTAGGACTGCGGGGTAAGTGAATGTTGGCTCTGCTCCCATGGTAGGAAATAGAGAAAGAGGAGCAACTGCTCAACCTTGGCACTATTGACCTATGGGGCTGACTAAGCCCTGTAAATACAGAATGCACAGATTTATAAGGAAAGATGCTGAATTTACTACTGGAAATGTTGACCTTGAGATGCTTCCCGGGCATACAGGTGGTACTGTCTGATAAAGAGTTGAATTTTAAATGTGTGTGGTTCAAGAGAAGACTCTGGATCTCAGATATAGATTCAGACTCTTTATATATTAAAACTAATCCCAGGAGAGGCAAGGAGTTTACCTGAGGAAGCATGTGGAATTAGAAGATGAAAGCATTGAGCCTGTAAGACTGGAAAACACACCAATTCAGGGATGAGCAGAAGATAGATTGGCTTCTTTTTGTAGTGAATTAAAATAAAATAGGGGCTTTTGCTCAGTCGTGATGCCCCAACATCTCAGACTCTGCTGTTAGGTCCCTCAGTGACCATCCCTGACACCTCCTAATGCAAGGTAAATAGCTTCTCCTTCTCTTCCCTGCATCCTACCAGGATTTGTGCCTCTGTGAAAGTCAAATACATATTTCCTGATCCCCACTCTTGCTTGATGAATCACCCATATAACACTATAGTGGCAGAGTCCCCAGGTCCATTGTAAACTCTTGCCCCCTGCCTATTTGGTTGAGCCTACGTTTCTGACCTGTTTCCCACATAGCTCTGTGAGGCTGGCCTGTTCTCTCTGTTCCAGGACCTGTAAGTACTAATAAACTTTCTTTCATCCATCACTGGTGCTAGTCATAATTTTACTGCACCTGACTAGCCATATAAAGATCCTTCTTGATGCACTTTTTTCTTGTCTTATTGCATTTTCTTCCACCACAGTGTGATGTAGCAGTTACAGTAATCATTATCATGTTATTCTCAAGTACTATGAGAATGCTTCTAAAATCTCCTGGAGAATTTTAGTAAGTGCCAAGGGAGAGATTATTAAAGACCTTATTTCCAAGAAGATGGAAGTAGATTGGACCAAGGATATAGATGGGATAACCTTGAGCAAGGAGTATTCAGAGGTGATGTAGCTCTTTCTCCAGGAATGGAGAGAAGAAACAATGGGTTTCAATTGTTTTATTATAATTATTTCTCTTTCTTTTATATATAATATATGAAATATTTAACTGTCTTAGCTTTCCCCTTTCTGCCAATAGTCAGACCAGTATTTTGACATGTAATTTTATGTTATGGCATGAAGAGGAGCTTAGGCCTAATAACCTCAATTTTTTAAGTAGTAGGCTATTAGGATGCTGAATGCCAAATGGATTCAGAGTGACCCCCAATGGCTAGAAATCCAAAGTTTTACATGGCAGAGCTAAAAGGATTGATTCCATTTAGAGAAAATAACCATTAACTATGATTTTCTTCATGTTTAAGTTAAATTCTTCTGTGGCTGAAAACTTTAAAAACATTTGGAAATTTCCTTCAGAGTAAAGTGGTATAATCCTCTCTCTCAGACAAAAAAAAAAAGATGGCAAAATGAAAGATCCAGAATGGTACATATGAGGGCATGTGACAGTTTGAGATTATTTATGAATTCCAAAAAGAGAGATTATGTTTGTAAACTGGTCTGTTCCTCTGGGCATGATACACTTTGATTGTATTAGATTCAGCTGAGACATCGTTGATTAAATTATGTTAAAATCAGGGCTTTGATTTGACCACATCAGTAGAGTATAACACAGTTTGAGTCCCCACCCCCTTCATGGGCTATATAAACAGACACTCAATCAAGGACACACAGACAAAAGTATATACACAGGAGAAGATACACAGAGGAACAGAGAGAGCTCCTTAGACACAGAAGAGGAGTGAACTTAATCACTTTTGATCCTGTGGCCCCAGGAAGACAGATGAGCCATTCGCCTGATAGTTTACAGCTGACCTTGTGAGGAAAGCTGAGCAGCTGAGCCCAGAAGGAAACGAGCCCTCCAGCCTACAGCTGAGCCTTAAGAGGAAACAGGAAGGCTGAACCCTCCCAGATATCAGCAGCCATCTTGCTTCAACACGTGGCAACAGACTTTGGGTAAGAATGTACCTCTTATGGTACCTTGAGCTGGACTCTTTAGAGCCTTGTAACTGTAAGCTTCTACCCCGAATAAATACCCTTTATAAAGCCAACAGATTTCTGGTACTTTTTTCAGCACCCCATTGGCTGATTAATACAGGGGATGACACGCTATAGCCAGCAGGCCAGATTTATTCCAAAGAAAAATCACAACCATTTGCATTTCCTTCTTAGGTAAACTAAATTACCAGCTATAAACAATATGATGTTGTCCCAGTTAGGGTAATTCAGGGTTTTTCATCCTTGGCATTATTGACATTTTGGGACTGGTAAGTCCTGTATGTAACAATGTCCCCTTGTCCTAGTTATGACAACCAAAAATGTCTCCAGACATTGTCAAGTGTCTCTGGAGGTGGAGGACACAAATCCGCCCTAGTTAGGGCCACGGAGTAATTAAAGCAAATAAACTCCCCTATATTTGCCTCCTTTCCCATCAGTATTTTAGCCTTGTAAAAAGTACTTCATCACTTCTGGAAAATAGTTTTAATAGTGTTCTGTCCTCAATCAGCATGAGAACTTTAAATCACTGAGATCACTGTATCAGAATCTTCCCCTGGTGATGGGGGGAGCTATAGGTACAGGGTGGGAGGTAAAGGGAAGCAGAATGAGAAGAGCACTGCAGCCACCCAAGGTGTTCCCCCTGAATAGATGGAAACATAGACAACCGAAAGGGAGCAGAGCCTGAAACTAGGAAGCTGTATCCAATATCCAGAATCTGAAGGTTTGCCAAGGACCAAAAGCCTAGAAACATGGATTGAAGCAGGACCACAGAGCCAGGGAGATGATGGCACATCACACATAAATGGGGATCCATCCAAGACAGTTGTTTTCAAATACTTCGTTGCCTCTAGCTCTTATTTGCCAGCTGCCATATGGTGTTTGAACTGACTGGCAAAGTGGAAAGGGCCAGAGAAGATACTCATCCACTGATGTGAATTATTGGCAAAGGGAAAATCCTTCAGCTATTGCATCTTAAGGAGGCTTAGTGATGGCCCTGTGGTTAAATAAAGGCGACCTTCGCTTTCCAAAGCCTCCAGTTTTCAGGCGCTCACTAACAGGAAATGGGGCTTACTTTGCCAGAAAAGCCTCACCCAAGCTAAGATGGAGCACGTGCAAGAAGAAGCTCTGACCCAGAAGGGACTGGCGCAAGAACAGCTAAGGGCTGTCAGGCCTGCTGTTAGTTTTGCTCGCTCCCTACTCCAACCCTTGAAGCATCTTTGTCTAGTCCCTTTTCTGTAAGATGCAGGTTTGTCTTGGTATTCAAGGTAGCCTCCCTCACTGAGCCAAAGCAGACCAACCTCTCCAGGAGGTGGCTGCTTCCCTCACCTTTGCACTCAGGTAGCCATACACCAGATTAACCATGTGTTTCTGAGTGGGAGTTTTCTCTGCACATTTTCAGTACTTTTTGTTCTGTTCCTCTTATTCTTAGTAGAGTGCCTTGTCTCCCACATAATTCCCCTCTGTGGCTGGGACAGTTGTCTGCACCGCTGCAGGGACTCATGAATGCAGTCTGTCTGCCTGGCCACTCAGACATGGGCTCCCATCCCCAGCATATTAATGACAGGATTTCTTTTGAGATGACATCGTTGTTGTGCTCTAGCTATGCTGCATATTCTTTGCATCTCTGTTGGTCTCTGCCTCATTATCTCTTTTTCTAAAGGCTTTATCAGTCTTTTATCAGACACACAAGAATTCTGGCCATGTCTTTCCCCTGAGGAATTAGAATATGGGCGAGAATTGCACAATAAGATTCAACTTCAAAAAATGCACAGAACTTTTCCTAAGAGAGTCTAAGAATAAGGAAAAAAACAATTCAATGGATTGGAAAGGAAACGTGAGGGAGACAAATAGCAAGACAATAGCCCCTCTTTTAATGGTTTCCCCTTGAACACCCTGAATCAATTTGTACTTGTCTTAATGAGAGATCAGAGTCTTCTTTAGGGCAATGACTATTTGTGTGTGTGTGTATTTTAAGTACATAGAGCTATAGTACCTCTGCATGTATGTGTAATAAACATAGATGCTGATTCTCACCAGTTAACCCTTAGTGGTTTCCCAAGAATAAAAGTCTTGAGAGTTGCTCCAAAACAAAGTAACTGATCAAGCAGTTTGGGAAACGTCTTTTCCTGTAGACACACACATTAGCAGTGTTTAACTTTGTAATTTCACGCTGTGTGTCCCACCTTGTGTGACTGTGAATCCTCTCCATCATATCACTCCTATTTCCAGCCCACTGCCTTGTTGGAAAGCACGGCTTTGCATTGCAAGATGAAGTAAGAGAAGATACCATAGCAGAGTCTGCTATGTAAAACCTATCGCCTCTCTATTCCTATCATCTCACCAGGGAGCAAAAGCACATCAGATGGGCCGGCCTCTCCCCTTTCCCCCAAAGCAGAAAGCTTCCATTAGTACACACAGCTAGGAAGAGAGAGGATGAAACACTCACTCGCTCCCCTGTGACTCTCTGAGGTCTCCAAAAGGCAGCCTGAGGCCAGCAGCTGAGCCACATCCAGTCCTGACCCAGGCAGGTGCCTCACTGGATCTGGATGGCACCTGGCAGCCAGAAGACCGCAGCGAGTCAAAAGAGCATCTTAAAAGGGAAAGTAGGCGAGAGAGACCCTGGGCCACTGTCTTTTCCGGTAAAAACAATGACTGCAACAAACCAGCATGACCTTCCAGGCCAGGCAACTCATAGGCCTTCCTCTGGGCCCTTTTCATTCCTTTTGGAGTCCGATGAGTGACAATTGCAGGATGAGAAAAGAAATAGACGAGTCATGACACCTGTTCTTTTACTTCCTTCTGTAATATAAGCTTCAAATCTTGCAGAAATGCCAGAAGTTATACTAGGACTCTCTGTACTGTCTGTTGTTAATGAGGCCTCCAGTGACATTTCCCCGCTAGACAGTGAGACGGGTAACGATATTGGTTCTGAGAGAAGAGAGGCGGGTCACACCTGGGGCATCCCTGATTACTTCCGACAGCCAACCCCTACCTTGAGGGGAGCCCTGGCCCAGGCAGGTGTGCTAATCATTGCAGAATGGCTGGGATAAAAGGCCCCAGATTATTGGGGTGGTGGCCATGCCATCCTCCAGAGCTTTTTGCAGATGCTCATCTAGGGTTTTGTGAGGGAGCTTCCTGTGCAATGGATGGGGTTGGCTCCTGGGGGGCCTCTCTTCTCCTTTGCAGCACTTCAGCCATGGCAGGCCTTGTTCCTGCCATGGTAGGCAATTGTCCACATTTGGACAAAACACAACCACCTCGTAGCCGAGACTGATTTATTTGGCTCCCCAGATAAAAGCCTCGGAGATGAATGCACTCAGAAAATGCTTCCAAAGAAGCATTTCTGGCTGCTTCCTTGGCATATTGACGTGTTTGGGTAGACAGAGTGATCCGTTTATCCTTCTTGCCTCCACCCCTGGGCTACAGTCCCTCTGAGCCAACACATGCACAAGTGTAGCCCATTTATGTTACCCAAGAACTGGCTCTTTCAGGCACTTGGTTTTCCACTCTTTCTGTGCTACAGCTCAGTATATCATTACATTCAGAGCAATTGCTACTTCCCTGACTATGATTGATCCCCACTTATTTCATCCTGCATGCAAAGCATTTGATTTCAAGTGTGGTTCATTCTGCTCAGTGAACTCATTATAAAGTCAAGCTGAACATCTCACAGATGTGAAGCACCTTGTCTTTGAGGTTCAGCGATCTAATTTAGAATCTCATTATAGATATTCTACTGGTGGTGGGTCCAGGGGCAACTACCTGGCTGGCGTTTCCCTGCCCATCTCCTATTCCATAAAGAAACTGTCATTTCAATACAGGCACACCAGAATAGTCCCCATTTTGGAAAATAGCTTTATTTATCTCCCCACAAATGCCTCTTGGCACTGATGAGAGAATAATACTTCGTAGGCTATTTTATTAAGCATCTCAGGAGGTCAGGGACTGAAAGAGACAGCTCGCAGCTGCTTAGCTCTGATCCATTTAGCCACAGATCTTATGTTACATTTTCTGAAGTCCGCCATATGGTTGTCATTTTACTAAGAATCTATATACCAAGAATCTTTGCTTGGCACCATAATGTAGTTTAACTCAGGGAGGTTTTCTGGTTTCTGGTGTCTCTACGGTAGATGAAGGGAGAATGGGGTCAAAATAGAAAGTTCGCTTTATTTGCAGAGAGATGCATTGATTCTGAAAGATTGATGCGTTCATTTTTTTCTCCAATTTGGTGCTTTCAAAACCAATGAGCATCTAAGGTTCAGTTCTGGTTACTAATGAAGTTTTTATTTCTCCACTTTCTATTTTAAAACTTTGGTAAGGAAGAATATTTGCTTTACCAACTACAATTGTTTCCATTCCCCTCCAGGGCAGGCTGAACACTGGAGAGAACTGGAACTTTGCTTCTTTGCAATAGAAGAGTAAATAGCTTTCTGAAAGCACACAGAATGATAAGTGAGCTAATAGTATCGATATATGTTAATGAATATGGATAGTTTAACGTATCCATGTCCAGCAACTTCTTCAGATATTTGTCTTGCATTTTAAGTGCAGTCAAAGCCCAGATTCCCCCAGAATCACACTTATTACCTGATTTTTCAGTTTGATCTAGGAAAAGGATCAGCAAAGCACAGTCTGTGAACCAAATCTAGCCTATCACCTTGTATTATTCTGCCAAGGGGGTGCTGATGAAAAGTACCAGAAATCTGTAGGCTTTTATATAAGGTATTTATTTAATATACAACGTCCTAAAGAGTCCAACTCAGGGGTGTGTTCTCGCCTCAGTCAGTTGCCACATGTTGAAGCAACATGGTCTGCAAGGGTTCATCCTTCCCCTCTGAGCTTCCTCTCTCTCAGCTGCGGACTGGCATAGGGCTTATCTCTCAGGGCTTCCTCTCTCTCCTGGCATAAGGGTTAATTTCTTTCCAGGCTTTCTAGATCAGTCTTGGCTCTCTTCCCAAGGTCAGCTGCAAACTATCAGGTGAATGGCTCATCTCTCCCTGGAGCCCCAGGTTCAAACATGACAGAGCTCTCTCTCTTCCTGAGTGTCTTCTTGAGTGAGTGCCCATTTATATCAGCCCACCAAGGGGACGAACACTCAACCTAGGTCTGGTGTTACAAAGCCCTAATCTTAACAGGCAATTTAATCAAAGACATCTCAGCTGAATCTAATGCAATCAAAGGGTATCACACCCAGAAGAAATAGATTAGTTTACAAACATGATCTTTCTCTTTGGGGGATTCACAAACATAATCCCAAACTGTCATACACTTGTTTTTGTAAATAAAGTTTTTTTGGAATGCAGCCGTGCCTAATCATTTACATCCATTGCTACTCTCCTGATGCCAAGGCAGAGTTGAGCTGTTGTGACAGAGACAGTATAGCCTCTCTGGCCCTTTAAAGGAAAAATTTGTGACTTCAGATCTAGGAAAATGAATTTTACTCAACTGTTTAATTCATGCTTAACAAAGCATAGACTTGGGGAAAATGTTTCAGTAGGATAACTGGGATGACGATTATAGTGACCTTCCAAGAAAGTCTTATGACTTGGGTGGTATTTCCACCCAAGTGAGGACTTTGAATGAAATGGTTAATTGATAGCAAAAATCTGATATAATATATTCATATAGTGAATGACTTTTTGACTCAGGAAAGCTCTATCTCCACTGACTTTAGAATTCCACTTATAGACAGGGAAATTAATTGTTTCATTTTATTTTTTATGGTATTCATTTGAGTCAGATGCATTACTCAAGCAAAGTGGAATTTGGGATAAGTGATAGTAAAATTTTATAGCAGATCCACCCCATAAAAATTTCTCATTGCTTGTATTTCTCCCCTTTTGGTCCTCCCTTCTCATCATTTCTCTTTTGGTTACTCTGACCTGTAGAAAGCATTGGCACCTTCACTGCTACAGACCATAAGGTTTGGCACACATGACCATTGTCTCCTAGTAATTCAATTCTCAGACCATGAGTTACATACAACCATTCAAAGGGTAATGGTGGGGGAATAAGATTAAATGAATGGATGGATTGAGGTAGATAGAGTAGATAGGTAGGTAGGTATGTAGGTAGATAGATAGATAGATAGATTAATTAGATAGATGATAGACAGTAGATCAATAAATAAGTAGATAGATAAGATAAATGATAGACAATAGATCAATAAATCAGTATCTTGATAGATATATAGACAGATAGACAGATAAATAGACAAACAGGAAAAAAGCACAGGACTAGGAGTCAAAATCCAGATTTGAGTTTCACCTCTTCCTTTACCTCAGCCAAGGCAAGCACCTATTTGACATCTCAGTTTCTTAAGAGTAATAATGTGTTGTGAGAGCTTCATCGGGTGTTTTGAAGAGGGAATGTGATCATATATTTGAAAGTACTTTTAAGTTACAAGTTATAATTATACAATTAATATTGTGGCATGACTAAAAATTTCCTTTTGCATGAGAGTTCACAGCCCAAAAAAGGAATCCTGATGTCGCTCAGGCCAACCCTCTGCCTCCTCCCTGCTTTGAAACAGAAGGAAGTTCATCTGGCTGGAGAGACGGTGCCGAGGAAGAGGTGTGGTTGGGGCTCAGACACTGGGTTTTGGAGTTGTCCTAAGTCTAGGACCTGCAGAGAAAGAGCCTCCGGAGCAGCTTCAGGTGTTTTCCTAAGTGGGGCTCTGGGCAATGTCTTTCAGTACCCTTCACAGGCTGAGAAATGCAAGTGAAAGATTTATTTCAAAATTCAGTGGTTGCTGGAATTTATTTCTTATAACTGGACAATATGAATGAAGACTGAACTGCATAGTTCAGCCGGGCTTTTAAGGGTATAATATACATTACCATTCTTAGTAATTTTTCATTGTTTTATAATATTACTCTGGAAGAGGACTGAATTTATACAAATGTGTAGTTTTAGGTGATTTGTAGGTGTATATTAAAAACTGCCTGTTTTATAAAGATTGCCTCATCATTTATGGAGGAAGAACTTTCCCCAAAATCAGCTAGAATTGCCCATCATTTGTATTTGTCAGACAATTGTAGGGCACACTTTCCAACACATCACAGCTTGAATATTATTAATCCAGAGATTTTCAAATCAGAGGATTTGTCGGGGGTCATGAGTAAATAGTTTAAAACAAAAAAGGCATGGTCAACCAAACTATTGTTTTCTTAGGACAAACTGAAAACTAGAATATCCTCTTGTCCATTAGTGATCTGTAGAAGACAGAGCCAGAAAGCCCATCAAGGGTAAAAATGAAAAAGATGCAATTTTTTTCAAAGATTGAGAAACCCTACTCATCCGTCATTGGGAAGGGCACAAGTATCAGGTTGTCATGGTAATAACAAAACAGATCCTGAATGCTTTAAGCAAAAACTGGAATTTAATGAGGAGACAAAATGTGGCTGAAGACCTACTATGTACCAAAACTAGGTTTTGCATAGTAGGCAGAAGACCTACTCTGTGCCAAAACTAGGTTTTACATTTACCAAACCCAATACTTTCCAAAGAAGACATAATGATCATTATTCTAGAAATAAAGTTGTCTTAAGATTGCGTACCTGATAAGTGGTAGGTTTAGCTGTGATAAGAGCTTTGGTTCCAAAGCCCAAGTTTTTATCCACTCTACCAAGCTGTTTTCCAATCCCCATATGAGTGGCAGTGTCCAGCTAGCCAACCACAAGATGAGAAAGTGAACTATGGAATTTGAAAGTTGGCTGGGCCTCACGGCACCATGAGGCTCTGACAAGTTAAGTGGCTTTTCCAGGGTCCCCTAATTAGGGGACATCCTATAATCCTAATCTCCTAAATCACATTTATACCTCTTTCTACAACTGCAGATCAGGGAGGACAGACCAATCCTCCCTGGGAATCTGGTCCCCAGGAGCCCTGAAAGGGGTGGGCTGGCCTCCACTAATGGCTTTGCTTCTGAATTTTTTCTATCATCACTGCTTGCCATTATGCCATTTTTCCCTGCTTCCTGTATCAGACAAATGTTGTAAAACTTATAGACTTTGTGTGTTAAACTTTTCATGGTCTCTAGAGAAAAACCCAGCAAAGATACCATGATTCATGGGCTGGTTAACTAAACTACCTGAGTACTATGCTCCCATCACAAAGAAAGGTTTTCCTCCTCACCTCTCAATGTCAAGGACACGTTCACCACCAATTGCACTTTCCAAAAGTTGAACAACTCAGACCAGTCCATGGCACAATGGAGGTAGAGACGGTGGTCTGAGCCCCATTGGTTTTGCTCCTGTGACTTTGAGTGAGTTCCTGAATGTCCTTAACCTTTAGTTTCCTCATCTATAAAATGGGAACAACAGTAGTAGCATCAATACCCAATTTTGATGATTACATATAAAAGTGCTTTGTAAATTATACTGTAGTATTGTTTATTTTTAGCTAGTTCAAAGTCCAAGTACACAGTCCTATTTTCTTATTTTATTTTGCATAGCTCTTCTTTCTTCCAATCTCTAAGTATCAGCATTATTCCCAGAGTACTTTTGTTGAAGACTTTTTTTGCATGATCTAAAATGACTCTCTGTATTTCATATTTATATTGAGATGATAACATACAGGTGTGTAGAGGAATGCAAAGGTAACATAAATAACAATTTATAAAATCAAATATTTCAAAATAAGAGCTATATCTAAATATTTCACTACATTCATGACTCACAATATGGCTTATCCTAATAGAAGATAAACAAGAAAAAAAAAGAGAGGGAAAAGTTATATGTCGTTGGCAAATAACACGTAAACTTGTCCTTCCGAAAGCATTTGCATGATCATTTAAAAGGAAATGAATAATATAATTCAAAAATATAAATAGATGATCATATTGGACTGCAATGAGAGCAGATGTTTTAAGTTATGTAAAATCTTACCCCATCTGGTAAACAGTAAAAATGTCTCAACAACAACCCACAGATGAAATGTTGCCAATAAAGTGAGTATAGTGGAGATTGGGTAGAAGTAGATTTTACTGGATTACTTCATAAAAAGCTTAAAAGATATTAATGTACATATAATAATCTCACCACGTGTAGCAATTACCATCCCAAAATTTATTTCCTGAAATTTTAGAAATTCCAGCAGACTGATAGCCTGATAAATTTCACCATCAGTCACATTTGTTAAATTGAAGAGTTCCTTTTCCCCCAGAGGACCTCAAACCTAGAAATCCATCCCATAGTGGTGATATGTTTAAGGTAATTGAGACTTTTACTCCACCACCACCACCACCCCAGTTTAATCAGGATGTGCATCAATAAAATAGACTAAAATTGGAGATGAGCCAGACTCCCACTGCTGCAGATCCCAACCTGTTTATGAAGAGTAGGTGGATCTCTCACGAACATTTGGTTTATGTCAGTTTGCCTTATAGCTTGGTTTCATTGTGTGAACTATTTCCAGTCTTTTCAGCTACAAATAGGTGGCTACCAATATAAATTTGCTGTGGTATTCCAAGTTGAATTATTACCAGAAAACTTTTCGAAGAGCAATAGAGTTGAGTCTCTCCAAACATAAAGTCTGTTCTTTAGCCTCTCCACCAGCTGGGTTTGAATTTTGCTATTCCCATAGCATTTCTTTCCCCTCTCTTTAACTGCTCTGTGGGAATGCAGTACAACTTCACATAATTCTAACTGGAAGGCAGTCCAGCAAAGGCATCGTGAGCTACAAAGAAATCTCTTTTAAAAAGTGCAATTAATTACTCTCAGGTATATGCAGATTCCTGTAGAACTAGAAAGGGATTTCTTGCATTTATAAGGGGAAATCCTCGATGCTGGGAGGATTAAAGTTAAGGGAGGAGATTATAGTTATAGGAACAAGTTATTGTGCTGATGTCTTTTTTAAAAGTTGGTTCTGCGAATTTTACTAAAGAAGCATGCATGCTCATACAAATACATGCCACACATTCCCCTTTTTACACTAGACATGTGTTTAGCAAAACCTTTTTCATAGATTAGTAGGAAGACAATGAACATGAAAACCTGGAATTAAGTATGCTCTTATTTTTAACAGTTTTCTAATCTAACTCATTGAGTTTGCAAAAGTTCTGCAGATACTTTAACTGAAGAAAAAAAAAAAGACCATCAATATGCTATTAAAGAAATTAAGCCCTATTCTTATGAAGAGATTGTTCAAGTCAACAATTTTCTCTACTACCTTTGAATAATCTAAGTCTTACAATATCACATTCCCACTTTAAAGCCCTTCACTGTCTTCTCACTGCATTCAACATGGAGTCCAAACTCCTTGCATGTGGCTTTTAATGTCCTGAATAAGCTGGTTCCTGCCTACCTCTCTAACTCTATCTCCTAAACGCATTCCTCTGACCACAGAATAACTTCTGAAAGTTCCTAGAATTAGCAGAGCTTCTTCCTCCTCAGGATTTCATTGATTCTACTTTCTGGAATGCTCTGCTCTGCCTGCCCCACTTGTCCCACACCCAGAGTGGAATTTTCTCATCCCCCAAGTCACCACTATAAAGAAACCTGTTCCTACAACCCTATCTAATGAAGAATCTCCCCTCCCCAGATACTCTCTTATCCCAGCACCCTCTTTTTGGCTTTATAGAACATATCATGGTTAGTAATTATTTTCTTTGTCTATTTTCCTGTTTATTGTTATTCCCCCACCACAGGAATAGAAACTCCAGGAGAACAGGAACTATGTGTGTCTTATTCCCTTGGTTACCCTGGAACCCAGAACCATACAATTAGAATATACTCAGTCAATGTCCATTAGATGTGCTGGATTTTGTAAGGGACATATAGGGATGAAAATGAATCAAGGAACTTACAGCCTGAAGAGACAGAGGGATAGAACACGACTAGAATATAGAGAGGAACATGCAAATGCTAACACTAGAAATAGAAGCAAAATGGCATGGGAATAGAGTAAAGGAAGTAACGATCTGAATAGGGTTAGGGAAGAAGATTTCGTGGAAAACAAAGGTGAAATTTGTATTGGGTCATGAAGGGTGATAAGAACATCAGAATTAAAGGCAGAGAGTTGAGTGCAAGATGATCTGCATTTGAGATAGATACAACATTGGGTCCATGTAGTGGAAGTGAGGTGGGAACTACCACTGTACCACTGGTAAGGCACACTGGGAGCTAGGATGGAAAACACAAATGCCCTGTTAAGGTGTTTAGACTGAACCTGAGGACAACCTGGGAATCTTGGCCTTGACAGAGAGAAGGACCATATGAAGGTCCATGCTTTAAGAGGGCCGGAGCAAAGAAGAACCAACAAAAGACCTGGCCAGCTCAATTTGCTTTGATGCCTTAACGAAACTCTTTTCACATCTCTGACTCTCTGCTTGCCCGGCATCTGGGCTCTAGAGTGAATGAGATAATGCCCCTATGAACTCTGTGTCAGAAATGTAATCTTCCATTTCCTGATCTTTAAGGGTATGTCATCACAGGTAGTTGCCTCCCCATACCCTCTCCGCTGCCCCCCGCCCCCAACTCTTAAAAGCTCTGGCAAGTGATAAAGGAAAAGAAGTGAGGACTTGGGTATTTGAGGTCTATGCTTCTAAGTAGTGCTTTTAAACTCATTTCGAGTTTTATCAAGAGAAGAAATCAGGCAGTGTTTCATAGGGTGACGATAACAGCTTATGCCGGTGGCAGTCCAAGTGTATCCAGTGCTCCCCTCTCTGTTTCTGGCTTTACTGCCAACTACTGCAGCACTAAACCTCTGCCAGACAAAAGGTGATGCAGTCAGCAGACTGTTTTACCAAGATAAGAATAAAGGTGAAAATAAGTCTTCGTGTTCTAGGCACATAGGTTTTACACTATGATAGCTGGAAGCCCATCTATTCTCTTTTTAGAAAGCTGGTTTCTAGTGGACATAACAGAAAGAGATTTTTAAGTCATCAACTCTAACAACAAAAATCCCCTTGAGTAAGACTTATGAGTTTTAGGTCTTAGCTGAGAGTTTACCTCTTTAACACTATATAATTCAACGTTTTTTAATGTGGGGGGTGTTTGTGCTTTGCCTCTCATGAGAAAGTTCAGCACTAGTTTGTCCCTATGACTCTTGTGACGGATTACTCTGCAATACTAGGAGCTGGTCCCTAATGCAAGTATCTGAATTTTTGTTATTTTGCCTTGACCACAAAAATGATATTAAAATACAAAATAATTTCTGCATTATTTATATGAGGCTTTTCTAGTCATGAATCCAAAGTACTAAAGAATTTAAATATGCTGATTGATCTAGAGCCTTGGGGTGGGGGGCTGGAGGAGGGTATGGAGGGTATGGTAGTTGGAAGGGAAACAGAGCGACTTCTCAAGGACAGCTTTCCCAACCTTCAAGTTCAAGGACTGGCTGCTGTATGAACTCCTAGTGTCTCTGAACGTCAGGATAGAAGAGCTGGTATCATATGTGTGAAGATTTTCCATTTTTGCATGGTCTTCCACCCTCAGAAGTAAGTTTGTATCTTCTTTATGTATCTGTCATTGCAATCTAACAAATAGCAGACACTCAATAAATATTTAAGAATGAATGGTTTGAAAGAGAGATAATTTTGAAATTCGTGAACTTTAGAATAGTATTGGTTTTGTCAAGATTCCAAGTTGTATCAATATGCCAGTTATACTTAGAAATGCAGAGAAAATATTCATGCTTGCCAAAACACAATTCTGATCATATCATTCTCCTACTTAAAAACTTTCAGTGGCTTTGCATTGCATTCAGAATAAGTCCAAACACCAAGTTCCTGCCTGATCAGATCCTTCTCGGCCTATACAGTCGGCACACTCTGCTACATTTTTTAGTTCTTAGACCACCCCAAGGGCCTGCTGCTCCTTTTGCTTGGAAACCTCTCACCTTCCCCACTCCAGTTTTTTCAGCACCCCCAGAAACCAGCAGAGTGCCTGGAATGTGGTTGAAGTTCAACAAATAGCTGTCAACGCGACAATTGAGGAATAGGTGTCAGGCAATTAGAACCCTACTGTTTCTTCCTAAAAAATCCATCTCTGGGGAACATTTTAAAGCATAATTGTTTTAAAGCATCCTCTGACCCATGTTTTCTGGACTATTTCTCAGAGCAATGAATCATTAACATCTCTAGCATGAGGGTCAAATGACTATCTATTTGGACGGTTGAGCCATTTAAGTGCAATCCATTTGTAAGTACAATTTCAGGTCATTTTGGTAAGTATAAAATTGCATGTACTTAAAGGGAACACTCCCTTTTGGAAATGTGGCTCATTAGTAACATTGAGGAGTAATGGAGTGTGATCAGACATCAGTACTTTCCTCAGAGGCAATGGTGCCTTGGGACCTCTGTCTAATAACTAATCCCAACTCACAAGCACCACCTCCCCTCACCTACCCACCCTTAAGCCCTGCAATACCCTGCCTAATGGCAACCACCATATGCCTGCTCCTGCCCTGCCTGATTGAACAGAACTGCAGACCTCTCTTTCAGCTTCTCAAGTGCACTGTTGATTCTTTAGATAACAAAGAAACATCTAAGTATCAGGCACATGGAATGTTCAGTGCCAGATACAGGTTCTCAGCTGCCAAAGGAAAAAAAAAAAGATCTCTTTATTATTTATTATTAACAGTTCTCCCCCACCTTATACATTCATGTCTCCATTTTGTATAAGTTGATAAATTTGCTTAGGATTCATTTGTACTTCTTGACAGTTGCTTTGCTTGTTTAAAATTCTCAGAAGCACATACCGTATGGAGATGAAATGCACGCAGTCCCTAGGAAATTTAACCGGAAAGGCTTTGTCTGCCAGTTGTTATCAAAAATCTCAGTTCTCGTTCCTAGTTCTGCACATCTCGCTTTGAGAGGTACACCAAAGGTCAGCTGGAACTCAAGTCTCATCAAGATATGCCTCATTGTAAAGACGGCACACTTTAGATTTTGAACAACTAAGAGTTTGGACGCCTCGAATTGCTCGCAAGGCAGGTCATGTTTGTTGACAGTGTAATAACTACATAAAGGTACTTAGGTTGTATGTCTGAAACTTTTCAGAATTGATAGGTTTTTGAGTATACTCAGTACTCTCAGAAAAGTTCTACTTTGCTAAAAACTGAAATAAAGTGGTAGCATAATTACAGCCTCAAAAGTGAAGCAACACAGGTTTTACAAAAATATTAACAGTATCAACAGTAAATATTTTAAGGAAATACAAAGATTGAGCACTCCAGTTTAGAGAGGAAAGGCATATACATAAAAAGTTCAAAGACAATATGAGAAAAAAGGCTCATTAGTAAATCATAGCACATCTTTTTTTACTCTTTAAACTTGACAGTAGTATCCCATTTTATCTAGGATAGATCCAAACTCCTTACCAGGACCCATAAGGACAGCATGACCTGCTCATTACCAATTACCTCTCCTCTTGTCCTCCTGATCTTTCCTCATCCCCACCATGCCAAGCTTCTTTCTGTCACAGGGCCTTTGCATTGGCTATTCTGTCTGTCTGGAAGTTTGTTACCCCAGATAGTAGAGAACATCTCAGCTCAAATAATATTCTTTTTCACAATCCCCATCCCTGTTTCATTTTCATCATAATCTGAAATTATCTTAATAAACTTATTCCTTTACTTATTACTTGTCTTTCTACTCCAGAATGTAAGCTTCATGAGGGCAGGGACTTTTTCTCTTATTTTCTACTGTATGTACAGAACTTCAGTCTGTTCATGTCACACTATGTTTAATAGATGTGTGTTGAATGAATACATTAATAATGAATACAAACAATAATAATAGTAACAAATATTTCAAGGCTTTGTATGCATTAAAGAACAACATTAAACAGCACGATGAGGAAGGTATAAAATAAGTAGAATAAATACAAGACCTAGAGCAGGTCAGAGGAGAAGAACCCCTAAGGGACAAACCCATCAGGAGGTACCCCTGGAGAGCAGGCTATAAAGAAAGTGTGACTTTAGAGACAGGGAGTCTTGGAGTAAATCATTTGCTGGAAACAATATGAGGAAAAGTAATGCATATTGCACATTGGAGATCATAAACATTGACCAGAAGTTAGAAAGGTTCAAGTAGGAATATAATGGGTAATGCCATCAAAGCATCTACTATGTGGAACCTCAAGAGCTGGGTTTAAAAAAAAAAAATGTCACTATTGTTGAGGGTTTATAAAACTATACAAAAGCAAAAAAATGATTATTACAAATATTAAGAGTGTTACCTCTGGACAGGGAGGTGGTATGAGAGAGGAAGTTTCTAGTGCTTTCTGGAAACTTCCTGGTACTTACGGAGGTGTCTGTTTTACAGGTTGTGTGTGTGTATGTGTGATGTTTTCAATACTTTTCTCTAAGTATGCTATGTTTCAGGAAAAAAAAGTTTTTGTCTCTATTTTTTGTTTTTAAAGACAGTAAAACATACAGGTTAAGAGGGTGGGCTCTCTCGCCAAACTGTCTGGGCTTAAGTTCCAGCTCTGCATCTTGCAAACTACATGTTTAAGTACTATAAAAGGTAGTGGTTACCAGAGGTTCTGAGGGGAGGGATAGGGAAGAATGGGTGTAACATGGGGCATTTTTAGAGCATTGGAATTGTTCTGCATGATATTGCAATGACAAAATTATGCATTTTGTCAAAAATTATAAAATTGTGGGGTGCAAAGTGTAAACCATAACGTAAACTATAGACCTAGGTTAGTAGCAATACTTCAATATTTGTACATCAGTTGTAACAAATGGATCACACTAATTTCAGATGCAGAAAATGTGAGAGGGAGAGGGGAATCACCATACTTTCAATGTAAATTTTCTGTAATATAAAACTTCTTTAAAAATAGTTAATTATATGAAAAAAAAAAAAAGAGCCTGCTACTTTCTGCTATTTTATGCCACTGAGCCTTAGTCCTCTCCTTGGTAAAACGGGGATAATTCACTACCAACCTCATGGGTTATCATGAGAATTAAACGAAACCATATAAGTAGACCATGTAGTAGAGTGCCTGGCAGAGAGGGAATGTTTGTTGTTGGTATCTGTTCAAACTGGGCCCGTGTACCCCAGATTGCATCCGCTGAGCAGCATTTCACTACATTGCCCCATCCACATACCAAAGGGAGTGCTGTGTTATTGCTTAAAACACACAGATGCCGAAGGAGATTCGGCTGATAAGAATCCATCCCAGCGATCTGCATCATGGTCCTTGCCTAAGTATCAACAATGTACTACAGAAAGCCCAGGGACCTACGGTTTGAAAATTCATGAGCATTCATGGAGATCCAAGGTGATTTATATTCAGAAGACGGATTACTACAGAGCTATCTACCTCAGCCTCAACTTCAAACTGAGAAATCGTGGGTTTGATGTGCCAATTATATTATTTAATAAGTACATAATGATCGAGAGTTTCTTCTCATGTCCATGCCATGCAGAAACTAATATTGCTCCTTTTAGCAATTGGGATGTTTGAAGTGTAAGACATATATTACTTTGTGCCATGCCTTGTTTCGGCATTTTACAGACTTTAATTCATTTAATCCTTATAACTACCCTTTGAGCTATTGAAGATTTTCAGATAAGAGAGTGATAACCTGTTCAAAACCCATGGCTTCACAGAGGAATCACATAAGTGATACCAGTAATAAAAATTCTGAGAAATTATGACACAGCTGTCCAATAATGGGTCCATAGACTTGGACCTGGAAACAGTCACCAAAGCCAAGGCAGTAGTAGGGAGAGAATCAAGGATTAGGAGAGGGTGGAATATGCAGACTGCAATCCTTTGGGCACGAAGAGCTAAGAGCCAGACTCAAGTGAAAATCTCACCAACACAAAGGGAGGTTATGTGTGTCAATTTTAGGTAGTACATATGTTACCAGAATAAAAATTAAAAAAAATAAAACTATACAACACAAAGAGTGAACCCTAATATAAACTACGTACTATAGTTAATAGTATAATTATATTAGCTTTGTTTCACTGATTGCAACATGAATGCAAAATGTTAATAACGGGGAAAACTGCGTGAGCGGGGTAGGTAGATGGGAACTCTGTACTATCTGCATGATTTTTCCGCAAACCTACAACTGCTCCCCAAGGAGTTCACAATTTATTGGAGGAGAAAACATAAAACAATTACAGTACAATTTGATAAAGACTATAATTAAGATGACTGGCTCCTATTAGAGGAATTTTGCGGACAGATGGTGGGGTCTTCAGAAGTAATTCATAGGAAGTGCCTGTAGGTATTCAGGAGATTTAGACTCAGGAGAATCTCCATATATGAGCATTTTATCCTGAGCAATGAGAGTGAAGAGAGGTGGTGCAAACAGGTGGTACAACATTCAGTCCTGGTGCAAATAGGACTGAGATGTAGAATTGCAGTTCTTATTCCTGCTTACTGTACATATATATGCATGAGTCATGGTAAATGCCCAGGGCCAGGTGCTTTCCTTCTCCTGGGTGATTCATTCCTCTGTACAGGTTCGATGGTTTTGTTTGCATTTCTCTTCTCTCTGATATCTGTCGACAGGTATCCAGTACCAGATAGAACTATCTTGATATCTCATAAAGTAGCAGAAATCAGAGGAACTCAAAGAAAGTCAAAGAACTTCGCTGAGTTTTGGTTTGAGTCACTGCCACCTCCAGTCCTGCAGGATGGCGTGTTGAACATAGGAACAGGACACATTAAAATCAGAAGTGTGTACTCCATTCACGATCAACTGAGCCTTTTCTACGATGGTTTGTGTATCATTGCAGGTCTGTCTGTAAGGTTGCAGGAGCAGAGCATGTGTTTATCTGCTGTAGGTGCCAGTTTGTTTGGAAAGAGATATAGATCTTAGCAAAAATAAGGTGGCTGCAGAGAGCAGGAGGAGAACACAACTTCCCCCTCGCCTCTAGGTTCCTCCAAGTGGAGTTGATGCTGGCATAGCCTCTAGGCAGGTGTTACCATGCCAGCGTTGAGAAAGAAGATGGATTCTTGCTATATCACAGCTCTTTTATAATCAGGCTTTCATCTTGCAGATCTATGCATTTCTGACTGTATTAGTTTCCTATAGCTGCTGTAACAAATTACCACACACTTAGTGACTAAAAACAGTTCACAATGGTCTTACAGGCTAAAATCAAGATGTGAGCAGGTCTGCCTACAACCCTTCTGGAAGTTCTAGGAGAGAATCTGCTCCCTTGCCTTTTCTAGCGTCTCGAAGCTCCCTGCATTCCTTGATCCATGGTCCCTTCTTCAAAGTGCATCACTCCAACCTCAGCCTCCCTTGTGCATCCCCTTTGCTGCTTCTGACCTCCTTACTTCACAGGGCCCTGTGATGATGTTGGGCCCACCTGGATAGTCCAGGATAAACTCCCCATCTCGAAGCCCTTAACTTAATCATGTCTTTGAAGTCCTTTTGCCATGGGAGGTAACGTGTTCACAGGTTTCAGGGATTAGGACACGGGCACCTTTATTTGGGGAACTGGGGAGTATTGTTTTCTCTCCCACACTGATTAAGGAACTACTTACAGTTTTTTGGCTCTCTTGAACCCAAGTCTACTCCACAAGAGTATATCTTCATCTGGGAGAGAGCATATAGCTCAATGGCTTTCCTATTAGCCATCTCCCAACAGCCTCTTCAGATTTCAGCTTACACAAGCTTCAGAACACCAGATTTCCAGCAGCCATCAAATGAGCTTAAAGGAGTAAGGCTGATAGGATCAAAAGCTTCCTGAAATGAAGCATGCCTTTGCACCATTCTCTTCATTCTCAGTTTCTTGTGTCTCCATCAGAGCCTAGCATATTGTGTGTACTTAGTAGGTATGCAGTGCCTTTAATTAATAGTCATTGAAACAGTGAACTAGCTAAATATAAAAAGAGGTGTAGTTTTACAAACCAGTCTGCTAGCATAGCAGCATCAAAACTAATAACAGAACAAAAGGGGTTTGGTCAAACAGCAAGGTCATAATAATCATCTGTAGTTATTACCGGAAAAGTGGGAGTTTTAATTTGGTTCTCCAAAGTGCTTAGAAAACAAAAACAAGCAAACAAAAGGTATGTTTATAAAAAGTTCCCCTCTTTAATGTATTTATTGCGGGCATATTTTCCTAGGTATTTACTTAGTTGTTTGATATTTTATTACAAGTGAAAGTAGAATATTTTAAGGCGAATCTACCCCACTTTCCTTTCACAGTAAATGCAGCATGTGAAACTAGACTAGAAACCAGGACTAGCTCGCTGTTATTCACAGAGATGTTTTCTCTTTTGCCTGCCACTTCCTACCACTTTTGCCCAAAATAAACATGGCAAATTCACCTTGCTCATTTTGTTTCATTTTCTGTGAAAACAAAATCCCATTCATAATCTCTAGGTCCTATGAGTTAGACTAAATCTGCATATAGATAATAGCAAGCTCATTTCCCCCATTTATTTATTTGATTCTTATTCCCACAAATCAACAAAAATAATAAAAAATAAAGGCTGAGGGGTTGTCCCCAATCCATCTATCTCAGATAAGGAAGAGCACTAGTCCTTTTCACCACCACCAAAGCTTTCTGAACGTAAAAATCTGTTAGTTCTGTAACCTCAGGGGAAAAAAAATCATTTTCTTATGCACTTTATAGATGATTAATTTGCAATAGATTCTCTTTCTGAGTGTGGAATAATAGGAGACAAAAACAAATGGGTATTTGTTGTCTTTGTTGAAAAAAGTGTAACGTTAGAAGAAGCTTGGTTTCCACAGAAAATATTGGCTTCCCCATTAGCCATCTGCTAGATGGTGGGAGTGTTCTGTGTGGCTTTCTCAGCTGGAACATTTGGAAAATGAATACATTGTTGCAAAAACTCACATTGTTGGCCATAATGTTTGGGATAATGTTGTTGACTTACCAGATGTCCTGGAAATTCCTGGGGTGGAAGTTTTGCCATTCGCTCCAAACCCCTCTGTTATGCACATAACCATGGTCTATATATATAACTCCAGCTCTTTCTTCATGGTTTACCATGAATTTTCTCACTCAGTCAGTCATTCTCTAGGCTAAAACAAGATGGAAATAGATATCATAGAACCACTTCATGTTATCCCAAACTCTATACTGATCACCAGTGCGTAACAGGCCTATTATTTGACATTTTTCAAATCATTCCTTCTCCAACCCCAACTATATACATCTCTCTGCATGTAAGATTAAATAGCATGACCTTCCTTGTACTTATCTCCTGCTGGTGGAGAAGCAACAAAGTCTAACAGTTGAATGCTTCATTCACTCATTATGCCTAAGGAGTTTGTTTGAAATGTGAATAACCTCTGTTTTCAGTCCCTGCTTTTCCTTTTGAAATTAGATTAATGAAGTGATGAATAAAGTGAAAAGTCCTCTACACTCTGGCATGAAAATAGATTAGACTTTGCTTGCAAATGGAATTATCTCTTACCGGTCTGCTTCTCTACATGCCTGCCTTTCATTTAAAGCAGCAGAGTTCTCCGTTCAGAGTGAAGACTTGTTCTAAATGGGAATACATTTTAACACTCCATAGCATTCTGCTGCTTCAGTCATTCATGGGGATATGTACATGTCAAACTACACTTCATGATTCCGTGGTATATTTTACTTACATTCAAAGGAGATAGCATAAATGTTTATATCCCCAAAGTGTTTTAAAGGACAACTTAATTTATATTAGGACCCCTCCTCTCCCACCTACTTGCGATTCATTTGCTCCTTGGAGCTGACATAGTGTCAAAGTCAAGAGGTGGCCTCTCTGGTCATATGTCACTCATCTTTACCACCATCCACTGACAGGTCCATCCTCCTCCTTGGTACTGTGCCATCAGCCCACAATCACTACAACGATGGCCCTGTCCTGATGACTCCTTCAGGCCTGGAGGCACTGGTTCCTGTGAGAGGCGTGGAAATCCCTGTTGTACTGTCTATACTCTATATCATGCCCTCTTGGGCCATTCTGAGCCATCCCCTCCCTGGATTTTTCCACTTGTGGGGTCTCCCTTTAGAAAAAGGGTCTAATCACTTTTGCAGAAGGTTTCACACACCCTTCTTAGGCAGTAATGCTGCCCCAGTGCTCCTTCTGGAATCAAAGCCAGGGCCCCTGCCCCTGTCCCAGGGTCCCCTGAGGTTGCTGTCCTCGCTGACTTCCCCTTGGTTCCCCTTCTCCCCACCTTCATCTAGAAGGCATTCCCCTATCAGAACAATCTCCTTCAAGAGACCTAAACCCTTGTATGGCCTTTTCCCTTGCTCCCTCATTCCCCTGAGGCAAAAACTAGAAAACCAACCATCTGCTGGAAGGTGGGAATGCAGGGGTGAAAAAAGGAAACACGCTGAGGAGAAATTAAAGCACATCTGGTGATATCTCAAAGATATTATCCCATGAGACTGTAATCGGAACAGAGAAATCAACAGATAACCAAAAATGGAAGATGGAGGATGGGTGACTTTATCAGCAGTTTCCTGACATTCAAGGAACTGTGCCCCAACAGCCTTTCATAGAGGCTGGACTCCCTACCGTGCAGAGTCACAGTCCACTCTGCATACTGGGCAAGTAAACCCAGACCTCCTCATATTCCTAACTTTGCATTTGAAAAGAATCCCCAAGAGTTATTCAATCTATGAGTAAATGAATGAATAAATATATGTTATTTATTCAGGAAAAATATTGACCACCATATCATTAAAGACCTTAGGTTTTTCTGACAGAAGATTTGCTTATTAACAAAAACGTCCTCTACTTTGGAAATATCTGTGTAAGAAACCTTGGGCTATGGAAACCTAGGGCTGAAGGGCCTTAAGAATTTTTTTTTTTTAAGTAAAGTTTATTTCAACTTCAAAAAAAAGAAAAACAGACAAAAGGCAGCTTAACAAATTATGGAAGCATTACCCTAAAGAATTCTGTCCAGGCACAAGTCTCATTTAATCCTAAAAACCAACTCAATTGTTTCTCCACTATTTAGAAAGATATATAAATGAGCACAGATTGGTTAATGGCATGACCAAGGTCTCCTTGTCAATGAAGAAAATGAAGAAAAAAACTCTTAATTATATTCATATCTCATAAAAACCAAACCCAATTTTTTTACCTTTAGCATTGATATAGTACCTTCTTGTCTTTACCACAAAAAATATTACAATATTACTGTTAACTATAGTCTATAAGTTACATTAGTTATATCTTTCCCACTTATCACCATAATCATAACACCTTGTAGTAGAGGAACATTCTTGTATTTATATTATTAACCACAATCCTCATCTATCACCCAAATCACTGTTATAAGAATTATTAACCCAACTGTTCTCCATCTTGACTGCACTCATCACCCACCTGGAGAGATTTCACAAATACAGAAATGCCTGGGCCCACCTCAGACTAATTAAATCAACCTCTCTTCATGTGGGCCCCAAACACTGGTATTTCTTAAGAAGTTCCCCAGGGGATTCTGACACGCCCTGGAGATTGGGAACCACCATTCTCATCTACTTTCACATTCAACAGATGGAAAAATGAATGCAGGTACATTAAGATTTAGCCAAGGTTCACCATCACAAGTAAAAAGTGCAAGAGTTTTAAATAAATTCTCCTGACCCTCCATCCTGCATTCTTTCCACTCTACTCTACTGAATCTCAATACTTAAAAAAAAAAACAAAAAGCATTTTATAGTGTCCAAAAAAGGTTCTGCTCCCGTTTCTCTCAGTGTTAAAGAGAACACATCAGAAAAGTATCAGATTTTAGGCGCATGGTTTGCCAGCTTCATATGCTGTGAATTGTGTTCCTATTTCCCCGAGGAATCCTTGTGCAGCTTCCTAACCCCACCCCACACACAAGTCTGATAAATGTTAAACAACACCTTGATGGGATGGCATCCCATTCTAGAGTGACATTTAAAAGCTCTGAAGTTTAATTGCCGTGGATAGCCATCGATCATTGGCGGATGCCCCCAGGACGGTGGACTTTGAGGTATGCCATCCATCTCAGGGCCAGATTGTAGCTGACTGCCTCTGCCTCTTCATCGCCGGCTGATGAGGCTGGTGGAGATCGGCTGCTGCACTTTGAAAGTGCCTCTCCTCCTCTCACCTGCTCTGTATGACTACTGAACTGAGGCGTGTTGTGACAGGCTGCCTGCTTTTCCCCATGCAGATTAATGAATACAGCTTTAGCTGTTAATTCAAAGCTAGTCAAGCTTAGATCCAACAATTAGAGACCAATTTTCATATTCAGCTCGAGTGTTTGTGCGTGGAAGGGTGTGGGAGAGGTATGCAGTTTGCCATGGTTCTTTACATCTCAGGTGAACACGGAGAAGAGTAGGGGATCCTGAAGACACTCCCTAAAACTCTCACTGGTCTGGCAACAATAAAAATGTCCAAGTCTCACCGTTTCTGCAAGCTGTAACAATGTGACTCTGGGGGTTTGAGCAGCTCTACTGCAATCCATCAAAAATAACAAGCAGGGGGCAGTCCCCCAGTGCACTTCTGTCTTCCAGAAGGGTCAGCAGCCTAGCCCACATTTAAAGAAGCTGTACAATCGAAACCCTAACTCACCCACATTTTTTTACCTCCCTCCACAGTGAGAAATGAAATGCTTAATTGTACATGGAATTACATTATAAGCGACCTTATACGCTACGTTTCAGGAACATCCAGGGCAACGGAAACTTACTACTTAATACTCAATCCTGAGGTGTCCTCCGTGATTAAGCAAGGGCTGTAAAAACCATGTCTTGCACACAAAAGCTGTCTATGGACCCCAGTTGCCAAGTACTGTCAAAATGCACTCCCACCAGAATCTGTATTTACAGAAAGGGTCAATGGGTCCTGCCCCAGGTTGCTGACGGTAAAAATGTTTCAGAGTAGGAGTACAGCCATTATGCTCCACTTTTGCTCTGGGATTAGAAATCTCTCCCAACTCTTTTGGACTGATGCTTTTTTCAAAACACGGCAGCCCATGTTTGGAGCACAATACAGAGCACCTGGTAGGAGTTCTGGTCACATCGATGACCTTGTTGCTTTCCTTATGTAATTTCTTTTTTTTTTTTTTTTTTAATTTCTTTTTATTCTACCTTAGTATTTAGCACTAGTCTTTAGTGTCAGAACAGCTCAACTGCGATAGGAAAAATCCAGGAAAGGACTTGTAATCCTTGTTGGGCCTTGTTTGGGCATACCCATTGGGGACCATTGTGGAAATGGCAGTAGCCATTCCTGTTTGAACAACCCTGCCTGGCACGCAAAACCCAGTGAAATGGTCAGAGGCAGCATATGTAATAACTGTTTTTTATGGATATTCTTTCTGCTCAAATTTTAGAAGTCTCTTGTTTTGGCTTTTAAAGGGAGCCCTATTACTTGTCCTTAAACTAGTGATTAAAAAAGGCCTAACTTACAGAATCAATGCTAGGAATAAATGAGATAATCCACTTAAAAGCACTTTAGTGTAGCATTTAGCACATAGGTAGAACTTAATAAACAATACAGTGGAAAATAGGTCAATGATGGCTCCTGTCTTCCTGGAAGTTTATATCTAAGTAGGGACACGTATAATAAACAATGACAAAAGGAAAAAAGTACTGTGCTAAAGAATAATTGGGGATGAGAGGGCTGCTTTGGATGGAGTGGTCAGGTAAATCTATGCTGAGGAGGTGATATATCAGCTGAGAACCAAGATGCAGTATGGAAGGACCACTCTAGCCTCAGAGTGGTCCAACCAGGTGTAAGAGGGTGGGGCTTCATGATGGGTAGCCAGAGTAGGTGATCTGAGGAGCCCAGGAGTAGGTGACATTTGAAGGACAAGGCAGACAGGCAGCAGCATTGAGCAAAAGGTAAGCAGAAAGTAGGGCTGTAGCCACCGGGCTGGGTTTCTGGTGGCAAACTGGCCAAATTACAGCAGGATCCAGACCGGAAAGGAGGCATGGGATTTTAAGTAATAATAAAATATCACAAAAGCACTCCCTACCCCCAATCCATTCTCACCATTGTATCCAGAATGATCCTGATAAAAGTATAAAGCAGAGCCCACAGCTGTGCTGCCTTAACTTTACAGTGGATTCCTAAACCAGTGCTTCTTAACCTCAAATATGCAAAGCGATCACCCTAGTATATCTTATTAAAATGCAGATGTGGATTTGGTGACCTGCCATGGGACCCACATTTCTACATTTTGATCAAGCTTCCAGGTAATGCCAATGCTGGCCTCTGGATCACACTTTGAGTAGTAAGAACTTGGAACACTCTTCAGCCTCACCTCACCCCCTCCCTGTACTTCCCCTGGTAAGTCCATGTTCCAGCCATTCTCATCTCTTTCCACCTCATAGGCTTTTTGGTTCCTGTTCACTGTGCACGCAGTGCCACTCACCCACTTCTGCTGGCTCCTTCTTCTTGGGTCTCAGTTGATATGTCACAACTGGGCTGGAGTGGACCTTGCACACTGCATCCCACCCTTTCCATCCCAGTCTCTGCCTCAGTGATGGTTTCTTGCCACATGTTCCCACTGCATGGTCATTCCATACCCCCAGGATTCCGGGACCAAGAAAAAATAAGCATTCTTCATGACTATAGTTTGATGAAAGATGGGAAAGGAGCTCATAAGTAAATGCCAACCGTCTTAACACAAAAAAATAAAGCTTTTTAATCAATTGTTGGGGGGAGCTGTTAATGAGCTTTTAATTCAATATTTGACAGTAATTGCAATGGAATTACATTTAACAAGACAGGAACCTCTATGGGTTTTTAGCAGGCAAATGAGGTAAGAGACCGATTCCTGTTAAGGAACTGAAATATAATCAAAGGAGACTTCATGCCCATTGCTGTCTCTGAGTGACAAGACTACCAACAGCCACCCCCAAAGACGAATGATACTGGATGTCTGGAAGATGAAGTGAAATACAAGATTTCCCTGTGCTTAGTTTAAAACAACCTAAATGCTGGGGCTGATGGAGCACGTAGGCTGTTGAGGATGGTTGGAGAGCTTGCTCAGTGACAGCTGTCAAGGAGGCTGGGAGCCAAGGGGGAAAAGGCATTGCTTAATGAGTGCTAATAGAAGTTCACAGGTAACTTTTGCAGTGATGCTAGGACAACGTGTGAGACAACAGTGTGGTGAAGAATATTCTTTTTTCTCATTCTTTGTTGGGCTTTGGAAAGAAAGAACAGTTTGTGCTGCTGCTCAGCAGCCTGCTCTCCAAATGGCATTGTAAAACAATAGCCTTCTATTAGCAGGGTTCAATCAGACCCATGAAATGAGAGTAGCATTAAAAGAATGGTGTTTATATGGGGGAGACAGGAGGGATGGTGAGGACATTTAAGGGTCTAATCAGGTCATATGGCATGTCATCCCAGGGCTACTTGAGGAGATCTGAGTTGAACAGCTGGGAGCACCAGAGAGGCATGGCTCCAAAATTGTTTTCATTATGCACTTTCTTGAAACCCTTTGAAGAAGCTCACCTTCCTCACCTTAAATGGCAATGCCGTCACCTTTATTTCTGCTCTAAATCTGGCTTTAATGGATTTTCTGAGCTTCCAGTTTGGAAACCATATAGAAAGAACAACCTCAACTGAGTACCAGAGCTGTTACTCAGATCAGATGTCACCAGTCCTCGGGGTCAACTTTAAGTTCAGAATGATGCTCAAATTTGGGGCTTTAAAACCAAGCAGATAGATTTCTATATATCTCCAGAGAGCTCTAAAGGAAGCTTCAGGAAGAAGACTCATATTTGGTCTCAGTCTAATACTATACCTTTTATAGAACAAGTGAAGAAAGTCAAAATGCCATTTTTGTACAATATTTTGAGGAGAAAGAATGTAAAAAGAAAAAGAAACTAAGAAAATATTCACTTCATTGTATAAAGAAAAGGAACCTTTGACTAAAAAGTTCACATTTGAAAGGTAATGTGACAATAAGAGGGGGAAAAAACACGAATTAAGATGCACCAAAAAGTTCATACTTCCGTGCACAGAAAAATAAGTGAATATCCTTAAATTGATCAGATCTTCTGCTGGGAGATGAGATCCAAGTGATTGACAGATGAGTGATGCTCTTTCCTTTAGATATATGTTGGACCTAAGTAAGGACGTTAATTTGAGTCACTTTTTAAAAGAATATATAAATGCATTTATGATGTATTGTGCTTTACATTCTGTAGGTAGTTAAATGTGTTTTTAAGATTAATTCATCACCAATGGATAGATTGGTGGTATAGAAAGAGGGTTCTACATATTTACCACTAAGAATAAATGCTTTAAATATTGGAATTCATTTGAGAGAATTAAACCTAAAGATGGTGTCAGATTGAAGACTACTGGAAGAAGAGCCAGTGATAGGATAGCATAGTCACAAACCACCAGGCGAGTTCTCAAGTTCTCACTACCAAAACCTAGCAGACCTGCCACCAATCAAGCAATAGAAAGATATAGGCTAAAAAAGGTATTGAAAACAGAATCTGATTACATGAATAAATGTAATTCTCCAAACTGACTGCTCATGAAAATCACATGGAAAACTTCTGAGAGAAGAGACTCAAGGGCCCACTCTAGACTCCCTGAATCAGAATCTAGTGGAAGGGACCCCATGATATTTCCTATAGTTCAGACACTCTGCTTCTTTTTCAGGTGGAATCAGCATGTTTCCAGACCAATGGTTGAGTATGAGGACCCCATTGTAAGGCTAAAAAATTTGAGGAGAACCATGCTTCCAGTTGTACTTTCTGCTGAGAGAGAAACTTAACAAGCATTTATGGGCTCCAAGGCACAAGTGTCTAGCCTCACTGAATGGAAATTGATGAAGTAGACCATAAACTTCATAAGGGCAGGGACCGTGTCTTCTCCTTCATTGTTTCACCAGAGCCTCCCATGGTGCCTGATACATAAAAGGTGCTTGAGAAATGTTCACTGAACTAACTAGGGAATTGGGACTCCACCACAGCTCTACCTATTACTGGCTCAGGCAAGATGGAAGGTTGAGGAATACCACATCATATGGAAATATAAAGAGGATCCGAGTGGAAAGCCCTTCATACTGAAACTTTATGATATCTCAGGACATCTGGACCCAAAAACCTTACCTGCCTGCACAGAGACCTATGTGGTTACTCTTCTTTGTATCTCTCCTTGTGTTTCTACAATCACAGGCTCACGTGAGGTATAAAAATAAATAACATTCCTTGAACAAATCAATGCATCTTCTTTTAGGGTCGTTAGGAGAATTTAAATTCATCTGTTGGGAGGAAAAATTTTTTAGTGGGCCTCTTCTATTTTTCAAATAAATGGACACTAAAAAAATCTATTAATTATATCTCAGCTTTATGAATGTAGCATTAATTCACATGATTCATAGTTGGAAAGAAAGCTATTTTAAGTTTCTTAAATGGCTTAACATATTTCAATTTTATCAATTCTTTATTAAATCCATAAAAATGAAAGTGTACAAAAGGTTAGAGAGTTTCCCCATCATATCCAGGATATTATCTACCCATTTCTATGGCATGGTCAGCCAGTAACAGTGAGATGTAGAACCTTTTCTTGGGATTCCTAACAATCTTCACATACCTCTCTAGTCATGTGACAGAGTCCTGCCCAATGGAAAGTGAGCAGAAGTATGTGGCCAACTTCTGAGATGCCAACATCATAAGAATGAAGCTACCTGCCCTTCCCTCGCTCTTTTGTCTTTCCATTGAATGGCATGTGGACTTGGTAGTAAGAGGCTTCAACTGAACAGATATGGACTATACTCTGATGATGGAGCCACAAAAGAGAAGGAACGAAAGTCTCTGAATGCTGCTTTGAGCAGAAGTCTTCCCCACAGCTCTGAACTCCTTACCACTGGACTGTTATACGAGAAAGAAACTTCTACCTTGTTTGTTCCTGTGTATTTATATTTTGTTTGTTGTTTCTTTCAATTGCTTATCTCATACCTAAATGCTGTACTTCTTATTCTAAGGTTCTGTGATTTCATATATATCCAATAGGCCCAACATGTAATTTTCCATCTGCAAGGGGTATACCAGTTGCCAGGTTTCCCAAAAAGGGGATCATATGGCTTAAAGCAAGAATTTAACTTTGCTATCTTTCAGAGAAGACAACATCATTAGAAACAGTTCTCAAGACAACTGTGCCAAATAGTGTAAAAAAGGTGAGGCCACAAGGCTAAAAATATTATGATACATGGGTTTTTTTGACCTGGATGTATCATCTGAAGGTGCATTTTGTTTGTCATCTTTTAAACACATTCTCAGTGACAAGAAACAATATTTGTGAGTCTATTTCTGGGCATGAGCATAGAGTTAATTAGCAAACTCCCAACTTACTGTGCATGCAAATTTCAAAGTTCAAGAAGTGGCAATTTGCCCACATAAACCTTATGCAGCTTTTATTGTTTTGTCAGATCTGCTTACTTAAATGCATAAATTAAGTTCTATGTGTGGCATCCTCTTAAAAATATGGCAGGTTTCCTTGGGAGAAATGAAAATTAAAATGTCAGAGAGAAAAATGCTGTGCCATCTCACCCCTAGGCCAAGGGCTAGAAGTCAGTTTTGGAGACATGTTGCTACCAGGTCAAATGTAGAACTGAAGTCTGGTGCTTCTCCTAGGCCAGTCCCCACCCCAATACACACTCTCTCAGCATAAAGGAAGACTGTATCCATGGGGCATTGAGATCTCATGACGTTAGGTATACAACCAAGCATACTTTTCACCTCTCCTTTTCTAGGGTTTAATTTGATATCTCAGGACCAAAAGCAGATACAAGATTCTCAGGTCAAGATTATTCCTTTTTGTTGTTCTACATAGAGCAGGCCTCTTCTTTCTTAATTTCCCCTGCATTCCTGGTTGAAGGCTTTCTTTGCCTTTGCCATGTCTCCTTCAAGACAGGGACTATCCCCTACAAAAAAAAAAAAAGTTAAAGATTTCCCCCACAGTACTCTGAAATTGCCTTATATCATAGTTATTCCATCAAATTTAAATGTTGGGACTGTTTGGAAATAAATTTGATTCCTATATTATCTGAGTTCATTCAATGGTTTCCAACCTGGATTTTAAGTCATCTAGGTTTCCTTAAAAGTGACTATATTTGGCACTCACACACACATACTTACTCTTAATGAGCCTCCACAGCAGACAAAAAAAATTTCCTTTCTCCAAGTGGGATTTTTTTCAAAGTTGGAATTATATCAACTCAACATACAAAACTGATTACCTAGTGCAAGCTGGTCAGAAGTTCTGATCAACAGGTATATGTATATTTATGAAAATATGAAAGAATGATTCTTACTTAACGAAGTTTAATTTTGGTCGATAGTATACTTCTCTAAACAATGGAACTACTGGGGTAGGATGGAAAATAATAAAGTTTCTTGGTGCTTAAAAAGTAGGATAAACTTATTATTTTCTCTGGAGATTTTAAGATCATTTTAAACAAGTGTTGATCAGACGGTCAAACTATCAAATGGGATAATCATGAAAAAACCTGCTTGTCTTCCACCTCCCAAATATTGCCTTTCCAGCAGGTGTCACCACCATGAAAGGGAAAAGAAATTCCCCCTCTAATTCCATCATTTACTAAGAAAAAATAATCACAATCAAACTTCTGTCCCATTTTATTCTCCTGAAATTTTTCTATATCAGAAAGAAATCCTCTTATTGCTTCTCATTCTACCATTCCTTCTTCCCTGACTTGATTTTTAAAATTCAAAGTACATTTTTGACTGAGTAAGCACTACCCCATTCACATTACCAGAGGCAGTTTAAAGAAGCATAAAAGAAGAGGGGATGTAGCATCATATTCTATTTTCACTGAGGCCCTCTGCACATGCCCAGCCATCTGAAAGATAGCCACATCTCTGGGCCTCACGGTGAGTGTTTGCTTTTTATCATTTCAAAGTGTTTCTCTCTGATAGCATTCCTGTCAAATTTATGAATAAGTTTGGAAATTTTCAAGATAAGCTGAAATCAGTCTTATTTGTTGGCTTCTGACTCAAATCCCTTCTACCTCTTCAAAGAGGAAGCTACTGATTTTAGAATCCAACTGCTCTATGTTTCTTTGCCCCAACTTTAGCTGTAAATCACCCTCAGTTTCACAGATTTGATAAAGCCTGTGAGCTTATAATGTCCCTGCCAGAACTAGCCAAGAGTTATTTCCTGGGGAATGAAGCCAGTCAGCAGCCCGTCGGGTCACATAAAGATGGCCCTATTAGGTGGAAGTCACTAGACCGACTAATGGTGGGATTTGCCCAAACAACTCCACAAAGTGACATGATCAAAGTGATAAAAAGAAATTTACTAAAATGATGGGAAAGAAAAACCAAATAAAACCAACAGAAGGTTCTGTGGCAATTCTTTTGTCTGCCCTTCAACTCTACTTGGATTCTGCAGCAAGAAGGATTTCCTGCTAATACATGATCTGTTTCCAGATTTTTTTTTTTTTTTAAATAGCTTATCCACTAATACGGACCATCTCTGATAATTCAGATCCCACATCACATCACAAATTGCTGTTCTGAAAAGTGAAAGCACAGAGGCTCATGTAGATTTTGACAGTGATGGGGAGAGGGGCAGGGAGTTATAAAAATTCAGATATCAAGTTCACACATTTCATGTCTTTCCAATCTTAAAATATACTCGGTGCCCTCTGAAAGTCCTAGTGACAACCAATGGTAATGGCAGAGAAGAATTACGCTGTCACATTGACATATATTTTATCCATGAATAAAAAGGGCATATGTGATGGAGCTGATAATGGTTTATTATCACAAGAACTGCCTTGCTTGGTTCACTCCTATATGACCCTATCAAAGATTGTCTACTTACATGGAAACATGTTTGTGTATTCACTCATTATTAATTGTATTCAATATTTACTGAGTACATACCCTGCACACACACCATATGCATTTGCCTCAGATACTACTGACACAAAGAATGTTTGTGTGTGGTTTCAGGGGAGATAAAGCGGGTATATACAAGGCATTCAAAATCAGAAAGTCAAAAGGGCCATTTGGAGGCTTTCTCTCCCAATATAGATCCACATTATTCTAGCTGACTCTCAAATAAAGGCATTTGTATTTCACTATACACACAAGTTAGGCCTTCCAAATCTTCAACAGTGAAGTCTGAGAAGAAAGTACTCCAAGATATATTTATTAGCTTAAGATATATACGTTAGACAAACAGACCTGAAGAAATGTTAATGATAGCATTGTTCTTATTCCCTAATATTGCCTTTAATGAAATAAAGCTATAAACTAAACAGGCATTTAAAAAATCTGCCAGGAATCTGAAAGCTGAGACCCACAGGGATTGAGTTTCCAAAAGTTACACAAACAATTGTTGCGTGGTACAGAAATGATCAATTATATAAAGTATTGAGATTACATCTAGTATAAATTGTCGCTATCTGAAGTAAAAATTGTGTTCAGCTATGTGCCTGTGCTGTGGGTCCTTTGCTCGGTGCTCAGGGAAAAGTGAACATGGTGATTAAGACAGATTTTTCTTCTGGGCCCTGAAAGGATTTTCCTGACAGGGAGAACTTGCTTTCAAGTTTCTCTCTCAACATGGTCTTGACAAATTAATGGATGAGATTAATATATCTCAAATTAGACACTAAATTTTGTGAATTGTTTTCACTGTGTAATTAGAATAAAAATCAAAATTGGGAACCTTCCAGTTCCCAGAGCTTTTCAGGTCCCCACAAAAGGGAAACTCACTGTCTCCTCAACTTTTTATTAGGGACAAAATACTTTGGATGAGCATTCCCAGCCTTGGATAGAAGGCAATGGTTTTTATTTCATTATGTGAGAGCCTCTACAAAGAGTCCAGTCATCTGCCAACTTAAGAGATACTGTTAAAAAATTAACCAGGCATTAGGGGACTGAAGGCCACTCATCTTTAGTAAGCTGACAGACGTGACTGCATCACCTGACAGCTGGCTTGCACTGAGTTACTTGACACAGAATAGGCCAGGATTCTGAAGCTGTCATTTCAATTGCCTCTTCCCTGGCAAAACAGCATACCAGGCACCCCCTTCATAAAATAAAAAAAAAAAAGACCCTTCTAGACGATAACATAAACCTGCTGCAAATGGAAATAACCATGGCTGTCTGAAGAATGAACAAAAGTGGCTGTAGTGTGCATGCCTGTTTTCTTCCTATAACCCATGCCAAGTAAAAACTATGAAGTTGGGGACAAAATGTATAGAGAAGGAATGCTGTAGAGATAATTTTAAATAATCCCTTGAGAAACACACAAAGAGAGATATCCTGAAGAAGTTCCTGTGGAGATTCCCATTTTTCAAGAGCAGACTTTGAAGTGGGTCAGCATGTCCCCAAATTCCTCCTTTTATTGCATGCTATATCCTATCCCAAATGTTTACTCTTGTGGCTCCATTGAAGAGTATGGCAGATGCTTCTCCAGCTCTCTTCCATTGAACACCCAGTAGAGGAGGAAACATCTATTCATTCTTCCAGTCAGCATACAGAAGTCTCATATTCAGAGACATCTGGGTATATGCAATAAAATTCTGATACAGTCGGTTTGAGCTACCATTTTGATATCTTATGAATCTCTTGGTCTGTAGAATACTAAGGGATTACAAAAATACTTCCTTTAGTTAATCATTATTTCAACATTTTTAAGCACTTTCTAGCTTGCAAAGAGTTTTTTTACTCATCACCTCATTTAATCCTCACAACATCACATATAACCTATTTTAAAGAGAAACTAAGGCTCGGGAAATTCAAGTGTCTTGTAGTAGATCCCACAGCTGGGAAATGAGACATATTTGAACACAAAATGCAATGGATTTTTGCACTGCTTTTCTTATGAGCATTCAAACAGCATCCCTGCATGTGAGAAATTCACTATCCTGTGTTCCTTTGTAGAAGACTTGGTGTAAACTCCCCATCTTTGTGCAGCACAGAGGAGTTAGTAGACATCTCATATGTATAAATGCAAACCATGTATGACAAAGTCTTATGCAGAGTTTATCAGAACTCCTTACCCAGTCAGCCATTGCCTCTGATGATTGCCATCTCCTTCCTGTACTATATCCCTCTGGTCAAAGTCTGTCTATTATTGTTAAAGGAAATTTCAGAGAATTATGAATATCAAAGGAATCAAAGGGGATGGATCACCATCTCCCCTGGCAATTGGGCATCAGGCCCAAGACCCAGGTGGCCCATCAGAATCTCCTCCTCTGGGCAAACTCGAGGGAGGCATGAAAGGCAAAGAATGGCTTCTGAAACACTCAAGCATCCAGCACAGTCATGGTAAAGGCTCCTAGGGATCTCTGGAGAAGATGAGTCCTACCCACAGGTTCCTTGCCTTCTGCTTGTTCCCAACACCTAGTTTTTAAGGAGTCCTGTAGATTATGTGAGCTACTTGGTATCCTTCCTAATAATTCTTTTTCTGCCTAAGTTAGCCACAGTCAGTTTGTCTTCTTCACAATCAAGAACTCTGCACAACACACCCACTTTTCCAAATTTACTCTTCTTGGTTTTTCACTTACCCTCAGCCCCTTATTTTAATTATATTATAAATTAGAGAAGATTCTAAGTGCCTAATGTACTCTTTCCTGAGAATCAGAAAAATTATAGTATTTCATATTCAGAATGCTAACTTGGAGTGCATATACATTGATTTTTAGGTCTTTGGTTCTATGTAATATGGAGTTAACCTAAGGTTAGACTGTAGGGACTGGTTATTATTATTAGTGTTTGTTGTTGTTTTTTTGCTAAATTATCCAAGACTACTCCAGCATCCAGTAATGCTTCTCTGGAACTTATAACACTGAATGTCTGTACCACTATTTGGCAAGCAATCACCTATATTTGTGTTATGTCCTTAAACATATCCTTAAATGTGACTTTTACATTTTTTTATATACTTTTGTCCAATTTACTAAATTAGAATTATGGTAAACTGAAGGGCAGAGACTTGATATTAATTTTTTTTTTTATTTCCTACCAAGTACATTGTAGAAATCAAGTATCCAGTTCTATAAAAGGTACCTACTCTTATGTAAATTTTATGCAAAATTTTTTCTTATGATTTCAGTTTCATAAATCATTCTGTTTATTTATTCTTTGCATCTCCACCCTCCCCCCTGCCTTTTTATTTTCCAATCTGCTAGTACAGTGGCTTACACTGAGTAGAGGACTAATAAATATTTGAAAATAATTACTGACTGGCTCAGAAAAGCTCCCTGATAGCTGTGATGGCCCAATGTTATTTAAGTGGTAGTTGGCATGATATGACCAGAGAGAAGAAGTAAAGGAAGAGGATTATAATAAGTATATACTGGATAAGAGATTCTGTAGCAGTTTGGCAGTTTGATGTAATTATGAATTCCAAAAATATATATTGGATCATGCTTGTAAATTGGTCTGTTATTCTGGGCATGATTAGGTTATGATTAGGGCATTAACTGGGCCATATCAGTAGGGCGTTGAGCCCTGCCACTTGGTGGGTGGGGTCTCAAGTGTAAAAGACATAGCAAAGGGCAGGGTTGAAGCAGTTTTGATGTTGGAGTTCTGGTGAGGAAGGAGAGAAGGCCCCAGGATAGAGACAAGCCATTCGACTGATAGTCTACAACTAATCTTGTGGAGAGAAGCAAAGCCTAGAAAGAAAGCCTAGTAGTCTACAGCTGATCTTGTGGAGGAAACAGGAGCTGAGCCCGGAGAGAAACAGAGCCCCAGGAAGAGAGGAACACAAGAAGCCTGAACCCTGGCACACGTCAGCAGCTGCCTTGCTCCAACACATAGCAACAGACTTTGGTGAGGGAAGAAACTTACGCTTTATGGCCCAGTAACTGTAAGCTTCTACCCCAAATAAATACCCTTTATAAAAACCGACCAATTTCTGGTATTTTGCATCAGCACCCCTTTGGCTGACTAATACAGATTCTTAGAGCAGGACTTTGTGAAATATATACATATAATGTGTATATATATATACACACGTATGCACATATATACAAACAAAGTCCTTCCCTTCTCACCTCCCTGCCCTTGCCTAAAAGAATGGATCTCCTACAAAAAGGAACTGTCAGAAGTTGTCATTTTTTTTCCCATGGACCCAATCTTTTCTAGTCATAACCCCTACAAAACAAAACAAAAAGCCTTTAGCAAAAGCAGACTGTAAAAGATAGGAAAATCCGCCAGTGAGAAATTGGTGATGGTACATGCATATTTTAGAAATATTTCTTTCAACTGCCAGTCGCCTTGTCTAATCAGGGCACCTCTATTCTGAAGAAGCAAATATCAAAGTCAAGATGGAATGTAAATGCAACATTATAATATATGGCATGTAGAATGAAGATATGGCAAAGGGTGACACTGATGATGATTAAACCATTTGGGATTTGGGCTTAGAGACATGAGGATGGAATCCATAATCACCAGTCCTCCTCTCCTCCTTGTGAATATACACAAGCTTCATCATTGCCTACTAAAAGATAGGTGGGGAGTTTATTCGCCACACTAATTACAAGAACAGTTGCTGCTAAATCATCAGCGGGAATGTTCAAAACACTCCTGGAAAGCCAGAACAATGTAAAACTGACCTTAGTGGGTGCAGAGCATCTGTTTTCAGGGGCAGGATAAAAGGGAAAATCACAAGAAAACAGAGACGACGAGAACAGGAAAATATTTTCATTGCCATTCCCAACTCAACGGCAGGTGCAGATCGCTTACGAGAAGACAATGGCGTGTACTAGAGATGACGACCTCACAGGTGAAGGGCAGCCCCGGCTCTTCCAGGCCTTCCCTCTTGTCTTCAGCAATTTGTTATAGCTCAGAGGACTTCCATCTCCTGCTGCCGCCTCTCTGAAGTGTGAGTCAGACAGAGAAGATCAACATTCTAAAAGCCTTTGGAGATGTGCTTTAAATGTCATGTCCATTTTTATGTAACTCTACCAGATGTTCAGAAGCCAAAGAACAAAAGATAATGGCTAACTGGTGCCTTGAGGATGCATGATGGAGAAATTTAATTGTGAAACTAAAAATTTTTTTTCCCGCAAAACATCTTAAAATGTCATTTCGTAAGTACATGTAAGCATCAGGATCTAAATTTTATTGAGGGATGTCTTTGAAGCGGAGAGTGTTAGGACTATCATTATTTTACAATTTTGAAATAATTTCTTGCTATTAGACAGTATCAACTAAGGTTTTTTTTTTTTTTTTTTTTTTTTTCTTCACAGAAGCCATCCATATCTAAATGCATATAATTACCTTTTTCCCTGCAGGAACAGAATTTTTTAAAGGGGGAGCTGATTCAGGTAATGTTTTAAGAGCTCTTTAAAATGGAAATGCTTCTTTGGAAATTTTCCACACATTTGGCATCAGAGGTCTCCTCTGCTCGAGCTGCACTAATTAGAGGCTTGCATGTAGAGGTTGTGCTGTAAGGTGAAGGGAGAGAAACATTAACGGCCCAGGCTGTGATATCATTTGTGAGGACTTCTTTTCACTGATCTGACACCATTGAAGTTCAGCTTTCAATTCTGTCTTTGAAGCCCAGATCAAGCAGTGTCATGAACACGTCTTCAGTGTTGCATAGTTACAGTTTTTCAACTGCTCTGGACTCCTTGTGAAAGAAGGCATCCGCCCAAATTCGGGCAATGGACACTGTCGCCAACTTGGTTTTCATGTGACACAAGGTCAACTGTGGCAACTTTCGTGACTTTTTAGTAGCTTAAGCCAGGACCACACCGTAAGAGAAAACTACTACTTTAGAAAGGATAAACAATGACTAGAAAATTCAGTTCTACTAAACCCTACTTTCTTTCCCCAATTCATAACCTGCTTGTGACCAAGGTGGACAACTTCTGCTAAGTAAGGGGGATGATCTCCAATGACAGCAGATCATTAGGAAATTCCTTTCAGGCATTAGGTTATTGTTATTCCTTCCACCAACAGAATAGGTTGGTCTTGGAAAAGCAAAATTGTTACTCATTGGCAAGACCCTTCCTTCCAGTTTGGCCCCACTTGCCTCTTACAGCTCCTTCCACCTTTGATGTGGAGTAGTAGCTCCCACCCCATGGATGGCAGCTTTATAAAATGCCATTGCCTGAGCACTTTTTTAAAAATGTCTGTAGGTGGCTCTAATATCCAAACTAAATGTAAGAACCACTGGTCCCAGACCAACAACAGTGATCTCATCTGAGAATGTGTTAAAACTACAGAATCTTAGGTACCTCCCCAGACCTCCTGAATCTGAATCTGCATTTCAACAAGTTGCACTGCTCTAGAACTAAGGATCTTAGCAAACTTTAGTGCATGTAAGACTTCAAAGAGACCTGTGATTAGAATATTATATGTTTGTGTTCCTGCAGTTTTTCTGGGGAAAGAACCAATAGTTTTCATGATATTCTTAAACAGCTTTGTGACTCGAATAATGAGAATGAACAGAGATAGAGACTAAGTTTAGAGGTCATAAACTAAAATATTGTAGGAAGCAGCTCAAATGAAAGAAATGGGGGAAGTGGATGAAGGCTATGCAAAAAAAAAAAAAAAAGGAGAGGAGAGGAGAGGATTCTGTACAAAAACACTGTGCTCTTTCCCATCTTTTTTTTTTTTTAATTTCTCTTGCTTTCTTTTTTTAGCTTCTTTGTTTTTACTTTTTTAATATATTTTTTATTTTTTCTAAAAGATACTTAGATTACATAAAATGCTACAAAAAAAAATAGAAGGGATTCCCATATACTCCACTCCCCACACCTCTTACTTTTCCCCACATTAACAACCGCTTTCATTAGTGTGGTACACTCATTGCAATTGATGATTGCCACTGTAGCCATTTGGTAATTTGATGTAATTATGAATTCCAAAAATATAATTGGATCATGCTTGTAAACTGATCTGTTAATCTGGGCATGATTAAGTTATGATTAGGTTGTTGACTGGGCCACATCAGTAGGACGTTGAGACCCACCCCTTGGTGAGTAGGGAATCAAATATAAAAGGCATGGCAAGAACAAAGTTGAAGCAGTTTTTGAGAAGCAGTTTTGATGTTGGAGTTTTGATGATGGAGAGAAGGCCCCAGGACAAGAAAAGCAAGCCTTTCACCTGATAGTCTATAGCTGACCTTGTGGAGGAAAGAGGAGCTAAGCCCAGAGAGAAACACAGCCCCAGGAAGAGAGGAACCCAAGAAGCCTGAACCGTGGCAAACGTCAGCAGCTGTCTTGCTCCAACACGTGGCAATGGACTTTGGTGAGAGAAGAAACTTAACACTTTATGCCTGGTATCTGTGGACTTCTACCCCAAAAAATATTCTTTATAAAGACCGACCAATCTCTGGTATATTGCATTAGCGCCCCTTTGGCTGACTAGTACAGCCACTAAGCATGGATTATAGTTTACATTGTAGTTTATACTCTCTCCCACCCAATTCTGTAGGATATGGCAGGATATATAAAGGCCTGTATCTGTCATTGCAATGTCATTCAGGACAATTCCAAGTCTCAAAAATGCCCCCATATTACACCTGTTTTTCCCTCTCCCTGCCCTTAGAACCTCCAGTGGCCACTGTCTCCACATCAATGATATAATTTCTTCCATTGCTAGAATCACAGTAAGTCTATAGTAGAGTACCAGTAAGTCCACTCTTTTTTGAAACGTATTGCCCTATCTATTCATCTTTAATTTTATCACTCTGGATGGAAACATTGATTCAAAACAATAGCTGTCTATTATAAGAAAAAAGGGCACCTGTGTGGTGAACATGATGACTGACAAGTGTTGGGATGCAGAGAGAGACAGATGAGGCTGTGGAGACTGGTAGAGTGCACTCCTAGCATGGAGGAGGCAGCCCCTTAGCTCCAGCCAGCTGGCAGCAAACAAGGACACAGACCCAGTCTGTCAACTCTTCTCACTCTTAAAGTGAGTACAGAATCCAGATTTTTATGTAAAATTAAGTGCTTAAATGTTCCATCAAGTTTTTTAATACTGAAACTGAGTAGAACAAATAAAACCCCTTTATCACTATATCTGAACTGTAACAGCCTCTAGTAGAGACCTCTCTCACCTTTTAATCCCAAGGAAATATCTTCCTAGAACACATTCCTGCCAGAATCAAAACCCTATCAAAAAGATCATGCAACCCCACCTTCTCAATTTAAGAATGAGAAGCCAGACAGGTGAGGTGTCTTGACAAAGTTCATAGTAAATTAATCCTGGGTTAATGTCAGTATGGAAATCAAAGTTCCATCAGGAAATCTGAAAGTAATTTAAGCTTTTCAAGCAAGAAGAGGTTTAACGCAGGAAAGTGAGTGATGGAAAGGGTGAAAGAGTGAAGGACTGGGAAAGCGGTTTCCAGCACTCAAGCTGGTTGCCAGCTTTCAGAGTCAGGAAATGGCAGCGACTGTAAGAAACTACTTGCAATGGTAGCAGCTGCCTGCAGCACTAAGTTATGTGATTCATAGGAAAATGCCCAGAGGAAGCTTCTGAATCTCACTGGACAGGCTGCTGCTACCTGAGGAGGACAAGTATGCTTTCTGCCTCTGCCCAGCCTTTTAAAGTCTTGCACCAGTGCCTCTTATTGGCAAAATCTATCCTAAAACTATCGGCAAGGGATTCTGAAAATTTCATTCACAGCCTTTCAAGCCCTGCAATGCAGAACAGAGAACAGAAGAGGCTTGGGGAGCATGCCAAACTGACAACTGATAATCAGACACAGCCAACCAATCTAATATTTAATCTATACTGATGCCTCATTTGTTACAAACTTTTTATAAAATAGGCCTTCCAGAGGTAACAGCACCAGCTCATATTCATGGGAGGACTAACAAATCCATTGTCAAGGAAATAAAGAAAGGCTTTTTTTGTTGGAAGGTTATTTGGGGAGTAAAGAAGATATGGTAAAGAAGTAAAGATAAGTAAAGAAGATATGACAAAAATAAATTTATCTATGTGAAAAATCTAAGCATGCATAACCATTTCCATCTAAATTTTAACCTTTTTACTAAGCTGCACCTTATTGGCAGCATGTATTTTGTGTCAAGAGGATAAATTAAATAAAACCATATATGCATGTTAATGTAAAAGAGACTCAAGAAAGAGCACAGGTGTTTGGACTCATGGTAGATAGAAATCAAGCTCAAAACAGTCTTAATGAACTATCTTTTTCTTCATAACTTATACCTTTTACATCAGTCGAGCATCTTTTCCCTTGTTCCCAACCTGAAAAAAATTGAACAATAGTTAGGCATATCGATGATAGACAGATAGAGATAGAGAGATAGATTTCAGTGGATGTATCACTGAAAAAAGATGTTCAAGCAGATTAACGAAAGGCATCAGGAATAACAGGAAAAGAGGAAGGGTGAAGAGTGACAATCCTTTAAGGCCACCATACTGAAGAGTTGTCTGACCTCTTAGTCAAAAGATTTTCCCAGTGCTGGCACTAACTCATTTTCTATTTCTCAACTTCATTTCCTCTCAGGTAAAATGGGACCTTACACAGCTCAGTCAAATGATCAGAAAAGATGCCTGTGTAATAAAGAAATAACAGGAATAGAAATATTCATAAGAGTTTTATTGGGCATTAGCCAGCAATAAAACAGCAAAAATCAATGTTGACAAGAGAGGAGCCATCTTGTGTCAAATAAGAGCATTGCTGAAGTGTGTACATTTGGGTGATGGTAACACACCTACTGCTTCAGAAAGGCAATGTGAAACATAGCTTCTAGGTTTTCTTGTTAAGTCAGCTCTTTTCTACTGAATCAGGTGCCAGAGCATAAGTAGCGACAAAGGGCACTCCTACCTAATATCAAGCAGGCCGTAGTATAGTTGGGCCATTGAATAAGAGTAATAGCCAACTGTTGGGGATTTAATCGTGTCACTCACAAAAGCTATGTTCACATCCAAATGCCTGGTCCTGTGCGTGTGAACCCAGTTATAAATATAAGACCTTAGAAGATGCTATAGGTTAAGGTGTGCTCAGACTGAATAAGGCTGGGCTTTACTCTAATATGGCTGAAGTTCTTAAAGGCAAAGGAAATTGGACATGCCAAAGAAGCCATGGGGAGCAGCAAAAACTGGAAATCAACGGAACCCAGAAGACAAAGGAGAAGACATTGCCATGTGCGCTACCATGTGCTGGAAAAGCTAAGGAAATCAAAAGATTGCTGGGCACCCAGAAGATGCTGGCCCTGGGAGGAAACAGCCTCTGAAACTGTGAGCCAATAAATTCCTGTTGTTCAGCCAACCCATTGTAAAACATTTGTTTTAGCAGATAGGAAACTAATGCACTAACATTTCCTGTAGCTTACCATGCTGCAGATATTGCTCAAAGTGCATTAACTCATGCATTAATTCATTTAAACCTCACAGCAGCTGTTTTATAATTGAGGATACAGAGGCACAAAGAGGTTAAGTTAACTGACCAAGTCACACAATGAGGCAGTGATAGAGCCAGTTTTTTTTTTTACATATACTTTTTAATTTTTTTCTTAAAAAGATACTTAGATTTCATAAATGTTATGTGAAACATGTAGGGGATTCCCATATGCCCCAATCCCTACCTCTCACACACTTTCCCACATTAACAACTTCCTTCATTAGTGTGGTACATTTGTTTACAATTGATGAACACTTATTGGAGCATTGCCACAAAGTGTGGGTTATAGTTTACATTATAGTTTGTTGTTTTATTTTTTCTTCTGTGAATAACATTTTTTTTTTGTAGGTAAAAATCAAATTTTTCACAATACAAACCAATATTTGTAAAATGATATATAGATATATATGCATATATGTGCATTTGCTTACATAAATGTTTTTTTTTTCCTTATATATTTTAAAAGATGCTTAGATTACATAAATGTTACATAAACATTACAGGGATTCCCATGATCTCCACCTCCCATACCTCCCATAACATCCCACATAAACATCTTTCATTAGTGTGGCACATCACCTGCAATGGATATACACATCCTGGGGCTTTGCCACTGAGCATAGACCACAGTTCACATCATAGGCCACTTTCTCTCCCACACAGTTCTGCATGGTATATGCTGATATAAAATGGCCTATATCTGTCACCACAACGTCACTCAGGACAACCCCCAAGTCCTGAAAAAGCCCCCTGTATTACAACTGCCCTTCCCCTCCCCTCCCCAAAAGCATCTAGTGGCCACTGGCTTCACCTCACTGTTATAATTTCTTCCATTGCTTGAGTCACAATATGTCTACAATAGAATACCATTAAGTCCACTCTAGTCCATAGTTCTTCCCCCACTCCTGAGGGGACTGGAATGGTGATGTCCACTCCACCTCCAAGTGAGAGTGGGCTTATATCTCATGGATACGGTGGATGGGATTATCCTGCCTTCAGCTGCAGGCTCTCTCCATTCCCTAGGATGGCCATTGTCCATCATCATCTCTTTACCAGGTGACTTGGGTGAGTCCATTGAGCTGTAGAGTAGGAGTTGCAGCTCCACCGAGATTCCAGGCACAACTGGCACATAGGCAGGCCAGAGGCTCCAGTCTCTGGAAGTATACCTACAAACTCCAGCCTCACATATAGGTTTGAATAGAAGGGACTAATGGATCATGTGCAGTAAGGACTTATTTGAGTCCAACTCCGTCTCTCTCAGGAGCATAGATTCCAAAGTAGAGCCCACTGATAAGGTGTCAATCTCTGGGGCTATCCCCCCTTATATAGGACCTGGGTGTCTCCAAAGTCCTCAGGAGCCCCTCTGTGTGTGGTGATATCCACTTTGGTGTTCTATGAGATCCTACTGAGTGTGCATAAGCGTTACCTCTGGGATGACCTCCCGACTCTGTTTGAAGTCTCTTAGCCACATGAACTCATTTGTCTTTACCTTTTCCCCCTTTTATTCAACGTTTTTTTTACCAGTCGTGTTTCCAGTTGGCACTTGGTATTAATCCCTTGTTGCCAGGGAGGCTCATCCCTGGGAGTCATGTCCCACATTGGAGGGAAGGTAATGCATCCATATGCTGAGTTTGGCTTAGAGAGAGGCCACATTTGAGCAACAAGGAGGCTCTCAGATGGCAACCCTTAGGCAGCCCATAACAGTAGGCCAAGTTTCAATTACAAGAGCAAAGACTCATAAGGCTAGTCATCAATAACAAGAACCCAACAGTGGGCCATCCTCTTTTGCCAGACACTGCCCCTGCACTCAGGGGACTGTTGCTGCTCCCTTGGAGAATGTGGCAGAGCTCTCCAGGCTGGGAATTCAGTATTCCCTCAATTACTGAGTGATTGTCTACCCACTGTGACCATGCCCCATCCCTCAATCATTTGAATAATTTTATATATCTTTCATGTATATTCAGATGAACTTACTCCCATGAATCCCCCATCCCAGACACCCCCCACCAATGATCCTCTGCAGCCCCCATTGTAACCCTTCTGGGATCTAAACCTTCCTTGAAGATGAAGCCCATATAATAACCAAATAGAATTAATAGGAAAATGAAATAATAATGATAAGCTTAAATGCAAGAGATAAAATACAAGGAAACTCAGAAAAAAAGAACTAAAAATAAAATATTATTAACAGATTGGGACATTCAAAAAAAGAAAATGGGAAAAAAACAAAAACAATTTTTTTAATTATTTTTTATTTTTATTTTTTTCCCTTATATCACTGCATTTTCAAATGTCCAGTGTGTACCGTGACACCTTTCCCCTCTCATTCCCCAGTGCCTCCCAAATTTTCATTTAGTTTTCAAAGAAGATTTCGGTCACAGCAAAGTCACACACTGAATACTAGAGATTCCCATGTACCTAACCTCCCTCCCCCTTCTCTACCTCATATACATTATAGTTTAAACTCTCTCCCACACAATTTTGTAAGTTATGGCAAGATGTATAATGGCCTGTATCTGTCATTGCAACATCATTCAGGACAGTTCCAATATCCCAAAAATGCCCCCATATTACACCTATTTTTCCTTCTCCCTCCCCTCAGAACCTCCAGTGGCCACTGCCTCCATATCAATGATAAAATTTCTTCCACTGCTAGAATCACAATAAGTCTATAGTAGAATAACAGTAAGTCTATTCTAGTCCATCGTTCATTCCCCAATCCTGAGGATTCTGGGATGGTGAGCCCACTCTGCCTCTAACTGAGAGGGGCCTTAGATCCCATGGGGCAGATGGATGGAACCATCATGCTTGCAGTTGTATCTCTTTTCTCAACCATTGTCAGTACAGAAGACAAAAAGAAACATTGAATGTGGTTCGCAAAATAGTTGTGCCCATTTGGCCATGAGTGGAATTTCCCCAACATTTTGGCAATTATGAGTCTTAGTTCTTAATGTTATTGTGGGTTTCATCTTTTTCAATGTCTGCATAGTTATTTTAATGGGAATTATGAAGAAACGTCCTGTCAGAAACCTTTTTTTTTAATGAAAGGCAGACAGCCATCATGCAGCACCACATCTGTGTCTGAAGTCTTGGGAGCTTGGCTACCTCCTACAAATGGACCTTGTTTGGAAGTTCTAGCTGGGGAGCACAGGTACTCGTATGCCCTTGACAGAGAATAGCCTTCCTCTAGCAGGCCAGGTCGTCCTCTTCCACCCAGTGCACAGCTTCTGGAGGGACACCTACAGAGCTGTGAGAGAGGAAGGGGATCCATGACAAGCTAGCCAGTTAGCCGAATCAACCCTGGCAATCAGTGAAAGATGTCCCAGTCAGATCGCCCTCACATCCCCTAAACCATTTTAAACAAGAAATCCACATTTAACTTCATGCCTCGGACTCTAACCCAGCTTCTGACACCCCTACTTCGTTTCAGGAGTAGGACCCACCCACACAGCCCAAAGAATAGTAGCTACAGACTCAACTAGACATGGAATGAAATATATTGAAATATATCCTAGAGATTTTACTGAGTTCCTGCTCACCAGATGCAAATGCCCCTTTGTTTTCAGAAACTGAAATAATTGGTTGTCATACAAATCCCAACAGAAGAACATAATGAACAATTTGAGAGCAGAAGTTCTATTGTCAGTACAGAAGACAAAAAGTGCACAGGAAGAAATAAAAATATGCCCAGGATTGGAAACACCATTGGAAATGTTTGGAACATCAGTTCTAGGTCAATTTACCGACAAGCACTTTCACAGGGAGAGGATAAGGACTCTCGACATTGTTTCAATCTCTTTTTTTTTTAGGTTTTGAATTTTTTTTTCATTTTTCATTTTTAATATAAATGCCTGTGCTCAATCCTCAAGTTTCATGCATGAAAAACTGGCCAGCCCAAACACTGTATTAATCATTAGCAAATGGAATTTTAAGAAGTCCACTAAGTGCTTCCTTATTATGGTAGTACAAGTACTTACACTGTAAAACTGCTGTGTTGCTTGATCTTTAAGGGACAGAACCACCAAGAAATACATGCAGATTTTGTATGTGTGTGGACAGAAGGTACTTAGTTGTTCAATCTCTTTCTAAACTAAAGCTGTCCCAATTTTCAAACTGTGTTACAAACGTGAAAATGCTTTATATTAAGTTCTCTCATCAGAGATATTTGACTAACTACTTGATCACACAAAATTAATTTTTGTTAAAATAGCAAGAAAAAAATATATAACAGGGTTTTTTTTGCATGTAATTAGCATGTACTTCAAAGGAAAGCACATTTATTCACATATATAAGAAAATTCTCAGTGATGTCCAGTTCCCAATGGTCAGCAGGCTGGTGTTTTCAACCACCAGTTTCAAGCATTGCACATGATTTCTGAAAATTGTAGCTGAAGACATCAAGACTCTCTGGGCACTCACAGAAAACTACTCCATCAGTCTGCAAAGTGAGCATCCTTTGAATTAGGGGTAAATCACAAGATAGCAGGTGGAATTTCTATACGTATGCCATTTCTTTTCTAGAAAACTCTTTCTAGAAGACAGTTATCTGTTGACCCCTTTCATCAGCACCAAATTACATTCCGAGGAAGAAAGAAAGGGATTTGTGTATGGGAGACTCTTCACCCCAAACCATGCAAGTAAAAGGCACTTCAATCTTTCTGCTTGCTTTCAAACCCTTCTGCTAAAAATCATTAGGGAAGACTAGGAGATAGCATACATTAAATCAGCATATCCAGTTGAAAGAGTCCTACTTGAAAGGACATTTTTCTCTCCCAGCTTACAAAATCAGTAATCCAAAGAACAGAGAAATTGGTCCTGTATAAAAAAGATTGGATTAAAATTATAAAATTCAAAATGTACTAAAGCCTATGGATGCCAGTCCTTATAAAACTGAGAGAAAATAGAAAAGTGGTTATATAAAGGTGATTTAGGTAATTTTGCTGCCAAAGAATTCACTGTTTTCATTTTCACAAGTCGAAGCAAAAGATTATTTTTATCTAGCAAAAAACATGAATAAAACCCCTCAAACACATGTAAATTAATGAGTAATGAAATAACCATAAAACCATAATCTCAACAAGAAATAGTTTTTCTAATGGTGCAGTTGTAGAGGAACCTGAAACAAAGAAAGAAAGAAAAAAAAAAAGTAAGAGTTCCCCAGTCTCTTGGTTTTGTGTGATATCCTGTAAAGAATTTTAAGTTGAGTTCAATACACATTTTCAACTCTGCACACCAATGTAATCCATATGGCCCTTTAAAAAATCTCATTCCCCTTAAATTAACTGGGAAAATGAAAAGCAAATCCAAAAACCAAAAATGGTTTGAAGGCCCAAACCATCCTTTCCATCTAACACTGCATCCATGCAGCACAGAGGAAAGGGAAGGTTTGTTAGCTACCTGATATATTTAAGCTGTGCTAATAGCCCAGCCAAATATTTCAACTACAAAAATAAAAAGCCCTACACGTTTATTTGAGCCAAATTATTTGAGTTAGCTATTTAGAACTATCAAACAACAAAATGACTGAACTTTGCCATCACATTCTATTTGCAGGATGTGCTAATGTGGAGGCATCAACTGAAAAAGAAAAACTATCTGAGAAACTCAGGTGGACACACAGCAGATTTAAAACTGTACTTGGACCCATGCACAACATGCAGATTTTAGGTATTGTATTCATCAGAAGAAGAAGTCAGAGCTACTCTACAGTCATGATGTGAATCCTCAATTATTTCACATCGAGAGTCCATGCCAACAATAGTTTTGCTTTACATAACCAATTTTCAGGAAAACAAGATTTCTTGCCTCATTTTTCTGGACAAGTGCCTCACTCTACATTCTGCATTCTGTACTTGTGCAGACCCCTAAAATTAGAAGAAGGAGAAATAAACAAGCTTTAAAAATAAAGGTATATGAAACTGCTCTGTGGAGATGAACTAATTTTGAAGGTGGCCAAACGTGTTGGCAGTAGGTTTTATTCTTCTGGAGAGTTTGAAAATGTTTGCTCTTCTTCTTTTTTTATATGTTTCAACTCTAGTTTAAGAAATAGGAAAAATGGCTTCTCAATTGATTAATGAATATTCATCATGAGCTGGTTATGCCAAGCAGAATGACTAAAATCCTACCCTCCTTTTTGGCTCTGCTTCCTTTGTTAGATCCACCCTGAAAAACATTGGTTTTCCCGTGAGCAGAATCTGTTTTTTGAGAGAAAATTCCTGGATGGTTTAGGAGGAGATTTACACATTGGTCTTTTCTATCATTCACAAGTTAATGTCTTGAATGTCTTAATATTACAAAAGCATCCATCTATTTCCCAACTATAGCCACTCATTTATACACAACCCCAGACCTGGTTTCCTTGGAGCATTATTTAGAATGATCCGTATAGCTCCCAAGCAACACAAAATGAATCCCATAAAAAAAAGTCTTCAAAATAATGAAAGAAATAACTTCCTTCCTTAGCACTTCAACCTCAAAATCAATGCCTCTTTATACCTGTGAAGAGACTAACCAGCCAACCAGGCAAGCTCAAAAGATTTCCCTTAGATCCTGGTACCTGGGCACACCTTTTTCTCACCACTGGTTTCTAGGGAGAGGGATTTTTCCTAAGCACAGTTCAGGCCAATCTGCTCCTTTGACTCTTTCTACCAAATGAGGGGAAGGAGTGACCTATGGGATTGTTAGATCTGGGAAAGATAACGGGGTTTGCTCAGCATGCTTCCACCACTCTTCTTCCTCTTGGGAGCTTCAAGCTTGTAGGGAGCAGAATTTCCATGGGCTCTGGCTGCTGTCTTGTAGGAGCAGGGAGGCCTGCCTTGGGCAATGTCTCTGTGATGGGGTGGCCAACTCTGCCTATTTTCATTAGCTAATTCACTTGGTTAATTGACTGAACACCATATCCTCCAGCCTCTATTAGTAATAGGGTGATATTTTAGTTTCTTCCTACCATTTTGAGATTTACACCTCCATTTGCTCAAGGGAGATGAGGATTCTACTTTACAAGAGCTCCTTCAAAGACACCCCAGCATCACTTACAGCTGCTTCTCTGTCTAGGAGCACCCACAAACCTTGTCAATTTCCCATGCATGGTACTTGTCCTCTTCTGTATTATATCACAAGCACCACCTCATAGTGACTTAAGAACCCAGGCTTGCACCAGCCTGCTCCTCTTTTGTTCCCATGCAAATTTGAGCATGTTTCTCAGTTTCCTTAAGTCTGTTGCCTTCTCTGTTAAGCCAGGAATGTAATCCCTTACTCAGTGTTATGTATGTTAAGTAAATCAATCTACATAAAACACTTAGCAAAGAACCCAATACATAGGAAGGCACACAGTAGATATTAACTATTATTATCACTATTGCCATTGATATTATGACTCTGCATTTACTATCAAAATAGCTAGGCACATATAGTTAAACTAATTGTTTCATTCGAATCAGATCATCTACTATTACTTTTGTGAACAAGGCCAACTTCTCAAGTTTTGTGAAGATAGTCAGCCTTACCAGAGAAACATGGTACAGTAATTTCTGGATCCATAAGTAGTCAATATAATCCTACTCTATTTATTTATACCCTTTCTACCTTTTCCCAGTTTAGGTGATGAAGATCTTACAATATAGAGATGGTTAGTTGCCAATACTCCATTGTCCCTTTCATTCTTATTAATAGACTCATCATTTTTAGTTAGACACATGGCCACTTGCAATCAATGTTGTATATCCCAAAAAGTTTTATGGCAGGCTGTGTCCATTTGACTAGGTTCTGGCTGAGAAGATACAGATGGACATGTTTTGTTGTATTTCTGGAATACTTCCTTAGAAGGGAAAGACAGGACTTCTTGGACCCTTCCTAAATTCTACCATGTGGTGTATGGATATGATGACAAAGATTCAGCAGCGGTTTTTTATTTTAATGTTGAGCCCACCCTAGAGATAGCAAAATACTGACCTGGGAAAGACATGGGTATCTGATGAATGTAAGATTCCAAAATCAGCCCTGGAACGGCTACCTCTGGACTTCCACGTGAAAGAGTTAGTCATCTACTCTTCTAAGGCACTTACTTTAGGGTTTACTGTTTATAGTAAACACCACTGGTATCCCTCCCTACACTCCCTCAGCTCACCTCTGAGTTCACCTGCAATCTTGGTAGACAGTTTCTCCTCCCAAGCACCTGTATCCCTGCTTCTCTTCCTAAGACCTTTCTCAGGCACCACAGAAACTTGCTTAGCAGGCCACAAGTCAGCTCAGTAGTTGGGGCAGTTAGCACCCCTGAGGGCAACCCTCAACTAAAGAGGAACAGGCTTTCAGTCCTTCCAGAAGATAATTCTGAGACTGTTCCTTTCAGTTCCATGAAGGGTCCTAAGTGGGCTTGAGCCCCAATTACCCAAAGAGATAACTCACTTTATACCATAGACTTTACTGGGTTTTCACCCTTCCCTGTCTCACTCTCCTCACTACCTCACTTGTGTGTCCCAGAATCACCAAAGTCCTGGACATGGGGTCTGGTTTTAGAGGAACCCATGAAAGACACTATGAATTGCAGTCCAACCAAATTCTGATTGATACAGCTTAGCCAAAAATTGCTCACCTATGGTTGTTTAAATCCCAGATGCAACTTGGTTGAAGGCAAGAATCTCAGTTAAGAGGCAATTTAGAAACAGATGCCTCAGATTTACTTATTAGAGACTCAACCTAAAAGCCAGAGGGACTAAATCATGTCTATAGGAGACTTTTAACATGAACCCTGATTAAATTCTTGACAATCTATAACCAAGGCAGAATGGAGCATAGATTAAAGGGCACTCTCTCATTTTCAGTAAGAACCATAATATCTCAAATGGGTTCAATTCATTCCATCTGGAATACTTGGGCAAGAACAGCCTTATTTGCCTGCCACACAGAAATGGGACTATGATTCTCAGTATGGACTAAAAGGGATAGTCTACCCAATGGCAATATTTAGATAGAAACTGGGGACAATTATCCAGATTTTTCAAATAAGTGAAAATTCTATTCGATAATTTTATTGTGAAACTTTGTAATGAGATTCAATAATCACTTTCTCAATCATAAAGTTTCCTTAACACTGAGACTCACTTTTTTTTTTTTTTAACATATCCTGCTTGATGGGTTTGACATAAGCCAAAGGTTTTCAAAGAAAAATGCTATTATGAATCCAGCGATTCACTGGCACATAATTCTAAGCATTAGTTCTTCTAAATTTGGGTCTTTCAAGGAAATATATGATTTTCAAAATAACCGTCCTTGGACCACTAAACTCAAGTATGTAACATCCTCCCTGCCACAACACTGAAAAGATTTTAATGTTATGGAAGGAACTAGTGACAGTGGTAAAGTTAATAGGGTTCTATTTAAGAAATAACTGGACATTTCCCTTGTTTTATGAGGCAATGATTTTACTCCCTAGTGAATAAAGACAGGAAAAAAATTGGATCACGGCCAAAGGCATCACCTACAATATATCAAATAGTGCCATTACATTTCTCTTAACTGCCTCCTGGAGGTCATATGGCTGCTTTCAGGGGAAGCTTTTCTGATTATTTTTTTAAATCACCTTAAACAAATGCCAGCCTAACAATGTGAAGATGTGGTGTTCAGTCTTCCATGGATGACTCATGGAGCTGCAGTTTCAGCTTCCTAAATTCATTGCCCTCCTTAACACCATACTGTATCATCACTTCTTATGTAAATAACCCAGGAATCACGTATGTCCCTTATACCATTGTTTGTAAACATGGAAACAGGAAACATCACGGGAACCTCAAGATTCTTCACCCAAGAAGGGAAGAATCTCCATTAAAAAGAGGATGACTGTGCATTTTTTTTCTGTGTTGCTCAAAATAAATAAACATTAAAAAAGAAAGCAGTTTAAAAGGAAGTGCATCAAGTGTTTCGGCAAATATATTGCCCACCAAAATACAAACATAAGAGAATCCTTTTTGGAAATCAGTTATTGGATTTGTTTTTACTTATCTACCTTCAACATCAAAATAACATGCCTTAGAAAAGTAGACGGTAAAGTGGCATAATCTAATAAAGGCCACAGGTCAAGTCAGTCCCCTATACAAGCAGGCTTTTGTGTTTTCCATTAAAAAGTTACACCTTGGAGACCTCTCTTCCAAGTTTTCTGATATAAACGTGCTGACCATGAGGTAAGAAAGATTGGCACCAAGCTTCCTATGTAACTGAAAACTGCATTCCGTAAGGAAGTTTACCTTATTTGTTGATAGCCCAGCATGCTCAGCATAGGGAAATCAACTCACTTGAACCAGGCTCTATCTGGGATTAAAATAACTGCGAAAAAATTTCAATATGCATTAATTTTGCCCACAAGGATATTCTACGGGTAATCGTGAGTTTCTAATTACAGTGCTGTACTTGGAATTTGCTGATTGACGTGAATTTAAAATCTTATCACAGTTTTAACTCATTTGCCCTATTAAATAGGTTGGCGGGTGATATTATTATCCTCCTACATGTCTAAATAGTGCAGCTGAAAGGTTAAGCAACTTCACCACCAGCACATGATGAACTCTTTTCTTTCATTCAAGCCCATTCTCTTTCTGCACCTGGAGAATGAATTTCACTCTCCTCTCAGGAGCAATCACATCTTCAATGCCCATCCTCAGTATGGACTGAAACAGGATCCTGGTCTTTATCTACACTGCTATCTTGAAGAAGGAGCTAGATGTTCCTAGGGAACTCAAAGAGGATGGTCCCAGAGAATCACTCAGCCCCTGACACCCTGCCCTTTTTGCACAGGGAAGTGTCCTCACTGCACAGTGAGGGAGCCCGTTCTTCCTCTGCTCTCCCCCAAGCCACCACTTCTATCACTACTGTGAAGCCTTAGGGGGACATGCAAGAAGAGGCCAAAGCTGGCAAGCAGCAATGTCATCTCAGGGTCTTTCTCACTTCTCCTTCAGCTGCTCTCACACCTCACTCCCCACAATCCCCTTTTCTTTTTCTTACTCAAAAAAGCATCCTATCCTGTTCCCAAAGCTTCTTGCTGTCGGTGCTCATTAAATGTTTTCAGTGAGCTCATGAAGCTGAGATAGGAAGGAAATGATCCTATTCCGTTTTACATGTCAGAAAGGAGGAAGGTAAAAGGAAGGGGACAGATACCTTTGGGGCATCTGTTATGTGTCAGGGTCCCTGGTAAGTAAGTTATATATGTTAACTCATTGGTGGAGGTGAGACTTTTCCATAGCTTACTATACAGAAGAGTCTGATATATTTTTCAGTTGTGGCCCATAATGGCAAGGGACTATACCAAACATCCCTGAGGCGCCCCATCCTTCCTCACTAATGCTGGGCAATGTGGTGACCCATCATAAAAGCCACTTGTGCCCTAGAGAAAGAGCTCCAACACAGCGGCAGGCAACTGAGGAATGCAGGCTCACAAGAGTTTGAGGCCTGCTATAAAAATGAAAAAGGAACCTCCCTGATAGTCTTCAATAAAACACAATATTCAAGAATGAAATGTAAAAAGTAAACACTGTGTACTGCTAAATATTTTAAAAGATAAAACGCTACTATACAGGTTCCATTTAAGATATGTAATTTCACACTTTCTAGAGGGAAAAAATAGGAATAATGTAAAATGCTATACATACAAAAAAGGAGGCACTTTGCAATTTATATATTCTCTGAGGTCACTTCCCATAATTTCCAAGGAAAGAAAGAATCCCAGTGCCTAGTTAGAAAGGAAACTAAAGAGATGGAGTTGTTTGCATGCTATTATACGTTTGCCTAAAGCATAAACCACATTTTACTTTATTTCTGTGGGAATAGAGCCTGGCTAAAGGCTGCAGATGAAAGATTTCAAACTCAACTGTGTAATTGGGATATACTTTGTTGCATTTTCCCCAAAGAAACAGAGATACATTTTACCTTCTGATCAACCTAACATGGTCTACCTAATAACCTCAGGCAGTATCTCTTTTGTAGTTCCTTCCTAAGGATGAGGAAGCACCTAGTAGCCGACACAGTAATATCAATAACTACAATTAAATAAACTATGACAATATCAGCAATAATAATAACACCATTGATTGGAAGGAATGTTTTATGGCTTCTATTTCAACTTTCTAAAAATGCCTACAAATCACTAGAAAAATGGGGAAATGACATTCACAAGACATTCATAAAGACAAAACAATTGTCAAAAAAATTAGGAAAAATTGTGCAACCCTGCTAGTCAGTAAAGTGATGTAAATTAAGACAATTTACATCACCCTATTTTTTAGGTTTGCTGATGAAAATATCCAGTGTTGGTGAGGACACAGGGAAACAGGAGCTCTCACCTACCACTGAGTATTGGAAACTGGTAAGACCTTACTGGAGGACAATTTGGTAACTGGGATTAAATCCATTGTAATATGCATAGCCTTGACTCCAGAAATCTTTTTTCTTCAAACTGATTCTAAGATTGATAAAGACATGTACAAAGACTTATGCATAAGAATATTTATCACAGTATTACCTGTTGAAGTGAAAGAATGAATACAATCAAATGTGCTGTATGGGATTAAACTAATTTGGGCACATCCATCTGATGGAATATTGTATAGGCTGAAGCATCATGCTTTAGCAAAATATTTAACGATACAGAAAATGATTCAAATTTTTTAACAAAAAAAATACCTAAAAGATATGTTATTACTCTAATGAATGTTGTCGCTTTGCATAGCACACTCAACTTCCCTGGGCCTCTATTTCATTTTCTTTGAAATAATTAAGTTGTATGGAAAACTCTTTCCAATCCCCAATTCGAAGTTTCACGGTGCCTTTGGTTTTGACCTGGAAAGGTTCCCCCACAATATTTAAGGGATAGTAGATGGTTTCTGGCACTTTCAGTTCTAGATCAGATCCCTGGTTGCTCCATCAGTGTGTCACTGACTCTGGTTGTGCAAATTTCACTCTGGGTCGAGAGTCAGTTTGAACAGGTGGGAACCCTAAAAGTGGCACCACCGAAGCAAATTTGAGCTTCTCTTCAAACATGGATACCATTTCACAAATGGTGCCGACACTCCCATTTAAGCTTAGCTGTTAATCCAGCACTCCACCATGCAAATAACTTGAAGGAGCTTAGATGAGTGTTTTCCTTCTGACACGAGGATATAGTCAGTCATTCGAAAGAAAGAAAAAGGTTGCTTGGACTTGCAAGGATAGAAGGATAAAAAGGGTTGGAGAGGACTAGAAAAAGAAGCAATTGTGAAAAATGTGTAGCTCCTGGGGAAGGCAAATTGAATCATGATATCATGATGGGACAGACAGACATATAGGTGGTAAATTGGTGGGGAGGAGCAGAGGAGTTGTACTGTGAATAACTTAAAGAATCAGGAAAGTAATGAGTCCCAAGGGAATGGAGAGGACCGCAATTGAGAAGGTGAAAAATGGGGGAGGGGAAAACAAAGACAAAAGGCCTATTTGGAATTTTATTTGGTGTTTAAAGTAAAAATTATCCAGCCCTGAGAACTATAGCTTGCTTGCTATGGTCTGCCCACCATGGGTTGCCAATGCCTGCAGTGGGCTAAAGATATATAAGGTTGACCTCGCTTAGAGTCAGAGTTTCTTTGAAAATCAACTTCCCGGCTTAATCAGAAAGAGAATTATCTTCCATAATCTCGGTTTAGGTTTCAAGAACACAGATAAACACTCATTGGAATTTTGAAAACAGGCCTTAGCTGGGACTATGCTCTCTCCCAAAGTTTCAAATTTAAGTTATTCTACATACTCTTGACCTCTTTGCAAAAATACATTTGCTTCCTCTTACCTTCCAATAATATGCTAGTAGAATTTATCCACCCTTCCATCTAGCCAGATAGCCTTTATTTTTCTCAAATAGCCTTTTAAAAGTATTTATTGAGTGCCTACTATTTCACTAGACAATGAAAAAGATTTAAAATCATAGAATTAACTCTGACTTCCCCCTGCTGTCTCTCCTACCCACCCCCCATATACACTCACTCCTTCTATTCACTATGAAAGTGATTATTGGTTGTGCTGTTTTTTGCCTTTATAATAAGTTCCCAGATCCACTCCCACCCCCAAATTTTCTTTCTGCTACCAAGAATCTTTTTTGAAAGTATAGTTCCTACATTTCACTGCACTACTCAAAAACTTAACATTGTTTTTCTTTTCTTTTAGAAAAAATTCCCACTTCTTATCATGGAATTCAAAGTTCTCCTTTCCTAAACCTAATTCTCATCTTTCCATTTAATGCACCTTCTAGTTTGAACAGACACTGAGTTTTCATACCAAGATGCCTTTGCTCAAACTGTTTCCTCCCATGATGCATACACAACTTTGTCCCCATAAGTGTATGCCAATTACAACTCAATAATCTTTCCAGCGCAAGTACGGAAACCAAGCTAACACTGCCCTGTAGAAAAAAAAAGCAAAATTATTTGCTTAATATATTAATAACTCTAGGAGTACAAAACAGCTTCAGGTCTTAGCACATACCTGGATCTCATCAGGAATCTCTCTCAATTTCTCACCTCTGATTTCTTTATGGCAGCTTCACTTTCAGGATCCCTGTACGGGGGTGACTGATTAATAAAATTACAACGTAGGGAGGTTGAGACCAGTGCAGAGATCCAAGCAGACACTCTCTGGTGGAGAATTTTCTTTGCTTGTATCTTTAGTGTTTTGCAGGGCTTCAGGGACATTTTCCACTCTAATTCTCTTACCATGCTTTGACCTTAACCTTGGTCTAAAGGCATATCAGGCCTATCTATCTGTTCTGACCTTTCTCAGCTTCACTGCCATATACCCAGTGTATGAACCAAAGTGTTAATTTTAGAAGGCAAAAAGAATTTGAGAAGGTTGTACGTAGTTTAAAAATACAGGTTAAAATAATAAAAATGGTCTGAATTCTTGTAAACATGCCTTATTAAGACAATTGTCACTTATCTCTATAGTTTTTCTGATTCAACTGATGGGAGGTTATTCACCTTTCAAAATCTTCATGTTGTTTACCCTGTCAGTAGGTGAAAGACATTTGTAGTACTCATGATAATGCTGTGCAAGCCATAAAACATAAGTCCCAGGTTTACTTCTCTGAAACCTCAAAAACCAACTCTCACCTTGAACTTTACAGTTAGACATTAAATGTCATCCTTTAAAATATAATATATATATGTGTGTGTATAAGAAATAGCTTACCTTAAGTAATAACTTAACCAATAAAAATGTAAAGTCATGGGAAGCGGCTGTGGCTCAATCAGTAGGGCTCCTGTTTACCATATGGGAGGCCCCAGGTTCGGTTCCCGGGGCCTCCTGGTGAAGGCAAGCCCACCCGCAGGGCGTGGTTAGCTGACCCAGCGAACACAAGCAGCAAGGGGGTGATAAATGAATAAATAAATAAAAATCTTTAAAAAAAAAAACTTTTTAAGTCAGAGCACCCTGGAGTTGATCATTTCCTTATGATTCTTTGTCTGCTTTGGATTACTTGGACTAGAGTCTAAAGTCTGCCTCAGTGGTTTATCCTTAATCTCTATCCTGGCTTAGTACCAGTGTCCCTCAGCTGCTTATCTCTCCATTGCTGGATTATGTCTCCCCAGCCACATATATTTCATCTGCCTGGGCAGTGCAAGATAATCAAAGGAGAAGGATTTATTTTGCCTTTTTTATGAAGTCATAAAAATTTTCATTTGTCAAATATCTTAAACATCTCCTAATCCAACTATTTATTTTATGGTTGATAAAACTAGGCCCGGAGAGGTCAGTGAATTCACCAATAAGCACACAGCTAGCTAGAGGCAGGATAGAGGCTAGGACAGTCGATGGCAGGAAACAAAGATGCACCCGGCTCTGCCTCAAGTATTTTCTTTTGAGCAGATGGGAGGGGAAACTGAAAACAGTCAAGAGGACACTAACCCCACTGGCACAGTGGTTGTCCATGGGCTGTGCACCCCTATCTAGTTCTCTCCTTCAAGGCTTGTGCTTTGCCTTCCTTGTGATTGGGTAGGGCCATGTTACTGGTTCTACCCATCAAATTGGGAGTGGAAATGACAAGTACTCCATCACCTGGGTTCGAACTCAAGACTCTGGGTCATGTGGCTGGTTCATGCCTTCGAGCTGGAAGTGGAAGCAACACAAAGCTTGTCACCTGGGCCCATGACTGAGCACTGCAGGTCATGATACTTATTTGTCCCATTGAGTTAGATGAAAGTGACATATAAACCATCACTTGGGTCCCTGGTGAAGACTATTAAGAGATGTAGAGGAAGCCTTAGCTGACCCATACCAGACTGGCAGGATGAGAGAAAAATAAGCGTTTGTTATTTTCAATATTGAGATTGGAGAATGTCTGTTAATTGCATCACAGTTTAGCTGACCCTCACCAATTCAATCATCAAGATGTTGCACAGTCATTTCACTTTATTTCTTATCTGGCATCTGTTAAGAAAGGAAGCAGTAAGAGTCAAGAGTTTGAGTAAATATAGAATTTTGGATTTGGGTGACAGATTACTTAATGAAGATTACTTAATCTCTCTGGGCTTCAGTTTCCTATATAGTAGGGATAATAATACCATTTGAAAATATTGTTATGAAGAGCAAGCATGCTAAAAATTAACAAGCATGTCATACTATCCTGAAATGTTGAGGCACTCAATAAACAGCAGCTTCCTATTATTATTATTACAGAGAAAGGGCTCATTGCCCGATACACACAGAAGTCAATACTATGATATTGGGACAATGAGTAAACAGAGGGCTTTTATTGCAAGGTTGACCAGCAAGGAGACAGGCGCTAAAGCTTAAATCTGTTTCCCCAATCTAAGAACTAAGGGAGACATATAGGATGGACACAAAGGAAGGTAGGGATAGTGACAGGCTTCAGTTTGCCTATTCTGATTGCCTGTTAGTAGAAAAATGCCAGGAGAAGTGAGGGAGTCTCAAGGACTGAGCCAAAGCATTTGGCACATGCTCAGAAGCTCTATGTGGGAAGTCATGCAACGCATGACCAGAAGATGGTGTCCTTAGTTTGATGATTGGGTGGAGATTTAGCGGGACAGACATCCAGTAGATTACTTTTGGTCACTGTTAGTAATGCACAAGCATGGTCTCAGGGCATCCCCAAGAAGTCAAGAACTAGTTAGAGGCTAGGGCAGTCTGATCATAAGAGACTAAGGTTTCAGGGAGGACATAAGGAGCCCAAGAAAGCATCCAGTTCTTACTGGAATGAAATGTCATCCAGATAATTTACTCATGGAAAATTTCCACCTCATGGAAATTTTCCACCTAAGTCTTTGAGTTATGCTTGCTTTCAGGAGTCAAGTGAAGAAGCACTGAGCACAAAGAAGAGACTTCTGCACATGCCCAAGTCACCGCCACCAACTGTAAGAGCAACCCAGGTGGGTTCTGCCCAAGATAGCTACTAGGCCCCATGCACAAACAGTACCAATGGCAGAGGTGCTGAGTACAGAGAAGAGACCTCTATGCATTTCCAAGCAACCCCTCCCCACTAACCATAGCTCCTCGATAAAAGAAACCCCACTCCCCTCCCTTGAGTCCACCATTCTCCATTCCTTGGTCAAAGAATAAAGTTTCTACTCTGCTTTACCAAATCTGATTTCATTCAATTAGTGCGAGCGACACTGGACAGGAGACACATTCCAGGGGTCTGACTCAGGGAGGGGCCCTGGGTCTGTAACACAGTTACAACAATGAGTACGGGTTAATGAGTTCTGTTGCCACAGCTTCATTACTCTTAAAGACTGATTCATGAGTCCCAGGCCACTGCTCTCTCCAGGACCCTACACTACCTCTTTGACAGTGCCTGCTTCTTTTCTGAATGTGAACAGACAGAGAAGAAGCAGTGTTATAGTGCTAAGACAACTCTAAAACTTGTCAGCCCTACACTACCACCCTGACTCCCGCACTGGACAAAGTTTCATAAATCAGTAAACTCTTCAAATTTCCTCTTTCCTCAGCTGCTTAAATTTTGGCTGGAACTACATGTAATTCAGTTACTTTGAAAAAATTATTTACGTTAGTAAATATTAATTATTACTGATGGCTTGAGGTAGGCTAGTAGGGGAGCCAAGATGATTTCTTCAGAAACTGTTTTATCAATGAATTTGGTTTTTCTTTTCCTTAGAAGAATGTAGTTTGGATAAAATTTTATCAGAAATTTAATTTAAACAGAGATAAACTGATAAAGAGACAACAAAGGAGATAGATTTTCTCAACTAGAAAAGAAAGACTAACAGAGGAGATTCCCAGTTATTAAACACAGCCACCCAAAGCAGAATGGGTTCAAGTGATCAACATGAAACAACAGATACAATGGACTTGAACCTCTTGAGATTGACTTGCAAGGGATTATCAGAACTGTTTCAGTCCACTCACTTCTTTGGACCACAGAATTTGCATTTATTGGTCTTACTCTTATTCACATGACAAGTTCTTATAATAACTATTGAATTGCTCTCATGAACAGTTTCCTGCAGACAGACCATACTGGGTCTTCTGAATTCATGCCTGACTCTTATTAGGTCCACCTGAGAAATGTAGGCACTGGACTCAGAGCCAATGTTTATTTTCATGGACAACTTGGGTTATGCCTTCACACGTTAGGTGTTTCCAAACTGAATTGTATTAGGTGAGTTTCTCCCTAGCCTACTCAAAAGTAATGGTAATGTTTAAAATTATCTAAAGTAGATTGTGAGTTAGAGTGAGTGATTAAATGAAAACCAATTAACAGGATTTCATAAGAAACATTTATGAAATATTTACTTCATAGAGCAGAACTTCCCTAAAATAAATTATTTCCCCCAGTTCCCCATTGGGATATGGACAGGAAAAGTGAAGCAACTTGGATACATGAACTATTTATTTATCCATGCTCTGACCAAGGTCGGCAGGAGATATAACACGTCTGCAAGACCTAGGTAGATCTCCTGCCTTCAGGGCCAGTTTAATCCTTTCATATATACACAAATTCTTCTGCTCATGATGTCCTCCATCTGATATATCAGCCCATCCAAGTTTCTCCTCAGACACCCCAATCACCCTTCCTCTGCATGGAAGCAACCTTACCAAACTCTAGACTTTGCTGACAAGACATCTCAGTGTAATGAGCTCCCAAATGGAACAACTATTCACATCAGCTTGGATCTCTGCTTTTCTTGATTGTACATCAAATGTATGATTTGGGCCCTTTGGCAGTGGCAAGGATACAAATATTCTAGAGCCTTTCCCTTCCTCTTATTTTGTCTGTTTCTTCACAACTGCTTATTGACCAGCATACTTTTCTGACACTTTACTCACTTAACTCAGTTTATTTCTACCAGCTATACTTGATAATGTCTGCTCGCCCAATGCAATAGCTTTCCTAATTTCATCTATATTGCCAATCGATACTTGCAATTATAAGCAATAACACAGCATTTTCCAAATAAAATTCTGTTCAGAAGCATTTTATTTGGAAAATGAAGAAGTGTTTGATTGTTAATAAATTTGGGAAGTGCTGACTTAAGTATTTTTAAAAGGTATGTATTTCAGGTCTTTTCAGGTCCCTCACTATAGATGTGCATTGTAAAACACACAAAGGTGGATTTAAATATGGAATTCCATCTACTATGTGACCTTGGTTCTCTTTCATAGCTTGGTTTACTCTCATAGAAACACTGCATGTGGAAAATAGAGTATAATGTTCAGCAGCAGCTAATATGGGATTACTAAGCAACATTCCCTAAAATAGTCCTATTAATGACTCATATGATAGTCTTTTATTGCTATAGTTATCCTGTTTATTTATGACATGCCTTCTACCAAAAGAGATTTATGATGGCCTCAATTTTCTTTTAATTTAAGCACTATAAAGTAAAAATTAAATGAAAACATTGCCATTAGAGTGAAATGACAATATGGGAAGATGTGCCAAAATAAAGCAAGAGTATAAAAAATTTAAAAAAAAATTATGATATAAATGTATATCCTAGAAAACCCTACCCAAAACCTAATGGTATGTCAAAATTGCCCCTCATCTTCCTAATAATCAAATCAAAAAGGGAAACACTAGGTTCCGCACTACACAATGGCCACAAGATCAAAACCTAACAGGTACTTTGGAGAAGCATAACATTTCCTGGTTCTATGGGCTGAGACATTTTCTCCTCTTTATCTTTGCAGAGGTAGAGTGATTCCCAAATCTGTCTACACATGAAAATCACCTGGGGAGGTTTGTGAACTACAAAATTCCTAGTCCCCACCATAAAGATTCTTAATCTGTATTTTTAATAAGGTGCCTACGTGAATTTTCAGCCAGCCTGGAAGATAAGAAATTGACAACTCCCATTTTGATAGACAATGTCATAAACATTGTCTTTGTTAAAGTTAAAGCAGTGAACTTAGCCCAAGATTTCACCTTCACAAGGAAACATACACTCTTTCAATTACTTGAATGCACCCCTTTAATGTATTTTCAATTGACCCACTGTTCAATGGCAGAGGAATTTCCTATAAATAAAAATGATAATCGATCCCTATCTTTCTGAAAGCATGCAATTCTGTTACCCAACTGGAGTGTTCAATAAAGTCAGTGAATATTTATTTGGAAAACACTCAGCTATATTAAAATAGAACTTAAAACAAAAACTTTCATTTATAAGCATGCACTCTTCTCTCTAACTCAAAACCATCAACATTAATTGGCGACAGAATTCTCCACTTTTGAAAGCTATATAAACAAACACAGATGTCAAACAAGAAACAAATTGATAGGGTACACAAAATTATCTCAGTTGCCTTACAAGGTGACACTGAATATATTAAACAAAAGTTGGAAAGAAAATTTAATTTACAACTCTCTCGATAATATGGGTTTCATATTACAACAGTTAGTCTTATACCATGAATTTTCCCTCCAAAAAGGTACAGGAAGGGAAAATAATCTCTAGAAATTTTCACACTCTTGTACAAAACAATAAAGCAGATCAGAAATTATCTAATCAATATTGAAGAAATGTCAAAGTATAAGCAGAAATTAGCATTCCTTCCCCAACCCCTTACAATTTCTTAGTTTTGAAAAGGGAGGAACTGATGTTTTTAAGAATGTGCGCAAAAGATAAGAAAACGACAAGGATGACTCCAACAGTGACAAGACATCAGCTTGGGGTCAAGAGCACTTCTCTCCACAAATTGCTGCTCTTTGTTGAAAATGCTAAGGACCACGGGGACATTGTTTTTCTTATTTATCTCCAGTTCAAAAAAGAGCAAAGGAAAGAAAAGCCAACAATGGTGACAGTGACAAGAAAATACGTTTTGGTTCAATGAAAGGAAGAACTACCTAGCAATTAGGTGGAAGAGCAAGTTTCCTGACATTAGACGAGTTCAGAAAGGATCCAACAGACCATTTGATGGAGATGTTATAAAACAGTAATATCTAAACTGTAGTGTGCATCAGAAACACCAAGAAGACTTGATAAAACAGTTTGCTAGGCCATATCTCCCAAGTTTCTGATTTAGTGGGGCTAGGGTGGGGCCCTAGAATTTTGCATTTCTAACAAATTCCTAGGTGATGCTAATTCTGTTGGACTCAGACCACACTTTGAAAACCACCTTGTAGAGCAGGAGTTACAAATTCACATGTCTACAGGGTCTGGGCAAGGTTACTCAGCTAAGATGATTGCTGCCAAGGTTGAATGCGCAAAATCAATGTATATACCAGAATTACAAAATTTTATTTGAGCCCTCTTGATTTTTAAATATTGATATCCGAGGAAAAACTGAAATGTATAAACATTGAGAGAGCTGAACAATATACATACATGATCCTGAGTACTGAAAATTTGTGATCTCTGTTATAGAAGGATTCCTGATGCAGATAAGGATTTTTATTTATAAAGATCCTCTGAAATTGAAAGTCAAGTTCAAAGACCCAAGTGGTCAAAAATAGTAATTATAACCATGTATAATTGTTATATCTTATATTTTTAAATTTACTTAGTACTTTTATAGTGTATCTCATTTTATCCTGAAACCCATAAGAGGTAAGGATTTTACTGTTATTTCCATTTTCAAGATTAAAAAGCTGAGAGGTTGAATATCCAATTTTAAAACCCTATTATGAAAAACTTGTTCTATTTTCATGGTACTCGAACTTTCAGCTTTTAAGAGTTGTTCACTGCCATGTCTAAAGGATTTACTTATAACTTTTGGAAAAACAACCCTTTTAAATGTCTCAAGAAGGTAGAAAATGGTAGATTTGGGTTTGGTTCCAAAATGTTCCAAGAGCAGTGGGTTGGGCAACCACCAAGGTAACTATCATCAACAACCAATAATTATTGAATAATATTAAATCCAAAGGACTATGCTTATTAAAATAGAACTTTACATAAGCAAAGTTCAAATGTCCCACCCCTAAGGATTCTGATTCAGAAGGTCAGTGGTCAAGGGAAAAGCATATTCTTTTTCACTGTCACTTGTCATTTACACTTACATGTGCCCACGAAAGGCTAAATTTTGATGGGAAATTCTTCATCTCACTCTTTTCTGGTTGATCAAAAATTGATGCTATAAACAGAAAAATCTAATTTATTGTATTAATTTTCATGCTACATCATTCGGAAGGATAAGAATCTATTTTGTTAAGATAAACAGAGAAAAAGATGACTCAGTTCTTCTGATAAGACTTGCTATGTCCAATAAATTTCTAATTCAGGAAATTATTCTCTTCAGTCTAAAGTCTTCAATCCAGAGGATCCATAGCCCATGTTTCCTTAATTCCTATCACAAGGCATACTCTCCTGTCTAGTTCCTGTATGTAACACAGCCCATGCCACAGCCCAAGTTCCATGGGGTTGGTGAAGTTTCTTAACCATGTTTTTTTGTTGTTGTTTGCTTTTTTTTGTTGGTTTTTGGTTTTTGGTCCTTTTTTTTTAAATATACTTTTTTTTTTTTTTTAAGATGCTTAGATTACAAAAATGTTACATAAAAATTAGAGGGGATTCCCATATGCCCCACTCCCTACCCCTCCCACATTTTCCCACATTAACAACATCCTTCATTAGTGCGGTATATTTGTTACAATTGATGAACACATTTTGGAGCATTGCCACTAAGCATGGATTATAGTTTACATTGTAGTTTACACTCTCTCCTGCACAATTTTGTAAGTTATGACAAGATATATAATGACCTGTATCTGTCATTGCAACATTCAGGACAATTCCCAAGTCCCAAAAGTGCCCCCAAATTACACCTATTTTTCTCTCTCCCTCCCCTCAGAACCTCCAATGGCCACTGTCTCCACATCGATGATAAAATTTCTTCCATTGCTAAATCACAATAAATCTATAGTAGAATAACAGTAAGTCTACTGTAGTCCATCATTCATTCCCCAATCCTGAGGTCTCTGGGATGATGATGCCCACTCGGCCTCTAACTGAGAAAGGGCTTAGTTCCCATGGGGCAGATGGATGGGACTATCTTGCTTGCAGTTGGAGACACTCTCTGTTCCTTGGGATGGATGTTGTCCACAATTATTTCCTTGTTAGGTGTCCTGGATGAGTCCAATGAACTAGAGAGTAGGTGTTGCGACTCTTTTGAGATTCAGGGCCCAACTTTAACCATGTTTTTGTGTTGTTGTTTTTCTTAAAGAAAGAAAAGGAAGAATGTACCTTTCAAAACAAAGCATCAGAATACAAGTAAATGTTTTCCAAATATTTAAAGTTAAAACCATCTTAGAAATGCATAGTCAATTGGATATTTTATATAAATATGCGCATCTATATGTTTATATCTATTGAGAAAGACATCCCCATCCAGCCTCCATTCTCTCGATCACTCTGATAGCACAATGAAATTATTTTCTTCCTGCTGCCATTGGGGCAAAATAATAAAAGCATTGGCTTAACAATCACACTGACATAGTTGAGTGCCTTAAAGTACATCACTTAACTTCTAGAGATCTTATATTCCTCCTTTGTCTAAAAAAAAAAATAGTAAGTAGGAATAATTATACTTATTTACCGGTGCTTTTATGAGGAGCAAATGAAGGAAATAACATAAGAACTTGTATATCAGGCCTGCAGCAGTTTCTCAATTCATTTTTATCTCCTTCTTCTCTCCTCTCCTACTTCTCCCACCTTCACCACTTGCTATCAAGTTGGGCAAGTGTATATCAGGGTTTCTCAACCTCAGCACTACTGACATTTGGGGACAGATAATTATTTTGTCGTGAGGGAATTTTCTGTGCATTGCAGGATCCTTAGCCCACCCCTGGCCTCTACTCACTAGATGCCAGCAGCACTCCCCAAACACACACAGTTGTGACAGTCAGAAATATCTCCAGACATTGCCCAATATCCCCCGGGGAGCAGGTGGAAGCAAAACTGTTCCCCAGATAAGAACCCCTGGTGTAAATACAGCGACAGCTGTAAGGAACAGACTCAACTTTCGCTTGCAATTCTGACCACTCATCTAAGAGGAGAGGCACAAGTGAGCGCCTTCAATCTCTTTATCTTTAAGTCTCTATCTTTAAGTGTTAGAAGGTAAAAAGTGGAACCATCAAAGTAACGGATGAATCCATCACTAAGGTAGTATGTATTTGAGAAAGAAAGACAGAAACTAAAGAGCAAATCGCATTTCTGAGGAGCTTCCATCTTCAAGCAGACTTTCAGATTATAACCCCATTAAAGGTGTAATTTCTTCCCACACCCCTTTGCTCTCCCCCTTACAGCTTCACTTTTTCCTCACTAAAGTAATATAACAACAACAAAAAAAAATACTAAAACGTATAGTTTTATTGAGGAAATTTCTAACGTATAGCATCAGGGAGAGAGGAGAGTATCTTGAATAAATAGATTGTTGTTTTAAACTGAATTCATGATACCATTAAGTTTTCAACCTCATAGGTCTGGAGAGGAGCATTTCAAAGATAAACTATCTTGATATTTTCATTTCAAAGACAGGTAATAAGTGGAATACCAGAATTCTCAGGGAACTCCAGACAGGCATAAACTGCTTTCTGCAACCAGCCACTATTCTGAGGATTCTCAAAAGAAGTTTACACCACTGCCAGGCTGAGGAGCTGCAGGATTTGCAGTGACGGCCCTGCCTGCATGGTGATGAAGGATTGCTTGATTAATAAATTCAGAAATAAAGGGGTATTAGGGGAGGACAAGGTAAAGTGCAGAACTAAAATGAAGAGATAAAATAGGTAAGGAAAAATACTGTCAGGTGAGAAAAGGAAAAAGCAGGCATGAATTGCACGTTTGGATGCACTGTATTTCTGAGAAAATGTGATTGCGAAAATATGAAATATGGTCTTCTGCTCACAATATAATCCTCCTTGCTCTCCTATCTTATTTTAGGGCTAACAAATGTCCTCAAATATATACAATGCTGACCTACTCTGATGACCGTTTGTGGGACACATGTCTTTTCAGAGCTGGTAAGTTGAAGTTTCCCCTGTGCTGAGGAAGAAACCCACTGTGACGAGAAGGGAGAAAAGTGTTTCTCTCCCTCCTGTATAAATAAGGAAATTGAAGATTAAACAGAGTGCCGCTTGTGCTTTGGACCGTATGCTTAATTTAATCAGACACCCCTGTGGTTCAAGGTCTTAATGAGAAAAGAGCAACTTCCCTTGAACTTGCTGGACTTACTTTTATTCAAGTTAAAGAATTGCAATCCTGGAAAATAAAGAGGAAAACACCCCTTACAGGAAAACAATAAAAAGCTGTGTGAAAAGGTAGCAGCAACACAAGAATATTTAAGAGCATCACGGAGTTTATAAGGGTTGTGTAATATTTAAACAACGTTAGAAAATATTCAAGCAAGGCTTTGATGTGAAAGACGGCAGGACATGTCCCTGTAAAACTCTCCCTGTGTGCACTGGCCTTAGAGATAGAAAAGGTATCTGTACACAGAGTGCTGCTCAGTGTTCCAGAAAAGGAGCAGTAAATAAGTGCACCGCGTTGATTCACAGGCCCTAAGGTATTATGGTTTGAGTAGAAAGACTAGAGAAGTGAGCTCTGAGAGCAAGCTCCCACAGCACTGGAGCTGTCTCAGTCTGCAATGCATTTCATGGTTGTCCGCCCTGCCCTCCCTCCAGGCTGGACTTCTTCCCTGTCAATTGAGCCCTCCCAACATTTGACCCATCACTCCTGCCATGTTCATGAGGAATCGCATTTTAGTTAAAGATTAGCATGAGGTACAAAGAGCAATGCCTTAGGCATGGCCATGCTTCTCTCCTGACCATTTTCCCACTCAGGAGTCTCACCAGCTTCTACCCTTCAGTCAAGCCTCGCAGAGGTCCAGATAGTTAAGTACCATATCAACCAAGTTTCCCTGTATAAAATCTTAACAACAAAAAGTACAACTTGTTTGATATTCAAAACAAATATAGGGTCCTAAAGCTAAGTCTCTTGAGTCAGTGTTCTGCTTAGTTTCCTGTGGCTCTTCTTCTTTGGTGAGTAATCAAGTGCAGAGCCACACTGCCTTGGCTCTCTTCAGACAAGCCAAGATGGGCAGAACTGCCTTGATTTGCTGTCTGCTAAAACAGAAGCCACACCAAATTCGGATTTTTCTTAAATCACTAGCTAAATTAGAGCTTGTACTTAAAACACCCCCTATGTCTTCAACTGAAACGATGGTTTCTCAAACTTCTTCTGACACAGTTACCATTTACTTACTGCCTTAGAAATAAAGACATAAGGCATCAAGACCACAGAGCCAAACGTGAGATGCTGAGGAGTGGTGGCCAAAGGTTTTGAACAGCATAAACAAGTATCCTTTGAATACCCATTCCAGTGGGGGTATGCTTAGCCAGCTACTAAGGCACTACCCCATAAAATCATCCAACCTTAATGCTTCAGACTCAAGAGCCTTAACAGGAATCCGGTCTAACTCAAATCTTTTTTACACATCAAACATATAAAATAGTTCCACAGTTGCTAGGTGCCTTTCCCAAGATCAACCAAATTATGTTATTTTTATTTTCTCAATGGCAAGGACTTTGAAGGGTCTGAGATTTTACCCTAATTACAAGCTAACAAGTTAGCCTGCCACAGTATCATGGGGACTGACAGAAGATATGAGACTCCTGGGTCAGAGACAATGGTTTTATTACTCACAGCAGTCATGATAATCAGAGGAGCAGCATTCCCTTCCACCATTTCCCGAACCCCATTTCCCACAGGGAGATTAAAAGTAGTCAAGGTCCCCTCTGCACAGTCAGAGGATTGAGCTACAGAAAAGGAAACCTGAGGGAACAGGGAATCCAAATTCTTGTATAATGGGCAGGGAGCATGACTGCCCTTGGCTCCAGATGAATGGCTGTAAGCATCAGGAAACTACAGCCAATATAGCCCAGAAAAAGGCCATCAGTGCTTCTGCTCACATTAAGTGCAGAAATGTGAGCTACCATAGAGAAAGCATTGCCTTCCAACAACATCTAAGCCTCCTTTCTACATCATCATAGCTTCTGGCAAATGTTCCCACGAGAACACCACACAGCCAGTTACTCTGATAAGTATTACTGAGACGGGAACCAAATCTGTTCAATCTGTCTCAAATAGCATGAATGAAGGCTACTGTCAGACTGTTGGACTATCAGTACCCTACTTGCTGTGCCAGTCAGTCAGTACCCAGCTCACGGGGCCAATCTATTAGTCAGAAAAGATGACACACAATAGATGTCAATCCACTCTGATACAGGTGTAGGGATTGCTGGCAACAGCATAACTCACACAGGCCCTGATTGAAGGACATTTACTCACATAGAGAAGAGATAGAGAAAGGCCAGCTCTAGGGTGTGGGTTCCCCAAGGACACCGACACCGGGGCCTGTACTGATCCATGCACACCCCCTCTTGTGCCATAGTGGAAGGACACTACTCCCTCCTCACCAGGAAATGCCCTAAAACATGTCCACTTGTTACCAATGAATGATGTTGACGAATGCTCAGGACAAGAGGGGCAGGAATGTGCCAGCAGGAAGAATACTATGGTAGAGGTTGTGTTTTACCTCCAGGCACCCCTGAGAAGGGAAGCAGTCCACATTCATCATCCCATCCTAGGAGCAAGGCTAACATAGTACCCAGCACGGGGTTTATCTGTGGGTTCCAGAGAAAAGCCACAGTCTGCACTCAGACTGTCCCCTCCAACCACTATTATCCACAGTGCTCCAAGTAGTAGGTGGAGGCCAATGTGAAGGGTTGTCCTCAACCATGCCTCCTACCCTTAGGTCCCAGATACAACCAGTTGAACACCCCATGAACCATCAGAGTCTACCTTGGTAAGCCAGGTTGATTTTTCCTAAGTTTTGGTATGACCTCTCCATTTGGTCTGAGATGTTAAGCCAGGTACAGTGTAATGTATATGTGATTGTACAGACCCTACCTTGGCCAACAAGGAGGAAATCTAGGGCAATTTCATCATCCATAATAAACCAAGCCAGTGAGTTGAAGCTAAACTTGGAATTCTTCCAGGTGTGAGGGGCTAAAGACCATCCCTACTACAACTTACTCCCATTAAGGAGAACTGCACACAGAGTGTCATAACTAACAAGTCTGTCATCCCTCTGGGTAGAGAAGTGGTTTGTGCCAATTCCAACCTAGAGCTTTTAAGAGGGTGACTCTGCCTCCTCCCTGTGCTCTTTCCACTCCCCCCAGATGAACACAGACCATGAAGAGCCCAGGGGAAGATGGAGTCACAGTTGGAATGAGGTTGAGTCCCTGAGTCACTTCTTCATGGAGAACCACTCACCAACATGACCACCTGCTCTGGATTGTTATGGGAGCAAAAAATAAACCTCTGTCTTTGAGCCATCAGAGATTTGTTTTCTTTCAGGAGTTGAGCCTACCTGGAATCATGACCCAGAAATCCCACTCTCAGGTGTTTTCTTCCCCTGCCCCCAAGAAGCGTATGCATGTGCAAAAGCCTTAAGGATAGCAATCAAGAGGAAAAACCTAAATAAGCCTGATTCAACTAATGAAATACTATACAAAAAGTAAGTATACTATTTTTGCATCTATCAATGTGCAAAGTGATACATACACTCTGATGTCATTTAGGTAAAATCATGAAACACAAAAATAACAATATATTTTGTTTTGTGATATCTACATAGGTAGTAAAAATTACTTATTTATGGAAATGATAAAAACCAGCTTCAGAATAGCAACTACTTCTGGAGAGGGAGAAGGTGTAGTGGTGCAGTGGGGGAGGCATCAGCTACATCAGTAATTCTATTTATTTAAGAGGAGAGAGAAAGAGAGAGAGAGATCTGAAGTATAGACATAGCAAAATGTTAACATGTATTAAATTTAGGTAAAGGGTCTATGACCTCTATTATATTATTTTCTATGGCTTTCTGCACATTTAAAACATCCCATAATTAAAAGTAATTTTTAAAGCAATATAGAGATATTTATCTATTTCCAGAGGTCTAGCAGTACAAACTCCTACGGTTTATCTAATCTACTTGCATATGAAAATCTTTGGGGAGAGAGAAGCATAATTTGACTAAAAGCAGGATGTTACAGAAGTCTTGCTCTCTAGGGAAATAAACAATGCACAGTAGCTGCTTCAGATACATAATCAACAGGGAGTCATCCACTTTTACTCATCTTCAGCAAATGCAGGGAATCAAATGCAAAATTGAATGCTGTGGGGCCACGTTGTGAAAGCATGGCATTCCCTGGAGCTTTTCAGGTACATGAAATAATTAATGGACTATGCTCACCCATAACTAATTTTCTCATCTCAAAAAGAACTTACAGGAAATATTCTTTACTTAATAACTAATCAGTGTTTAACTCAATACTAATTTAAAATGTCTTACATTGTCTAACCATCTCAGACCACTCTTCACACATTAGTTAAAATGGATTGAAATTGTTTATGGCTGATGAGTCTTGGGAGTGAAATGGTAGATTCTGTTCAAGTCCCTGCCACCTCCTTCCTGAGGCATTCTCTGATCAAGTCCTTAGAAAATTGCCCGTCTTCTGATCTCAAAGACTATATTATGTCTACCCTCAGTTTCTACTTGTATGACTCATGAACATTTGATAAACATGTCCTGTTTTTTCATTCAATAATATATGCCATGCTTGTTGTATTTTTGTATCTCCACAGCATTTCTCAGAATTGATGTGAAAAAAATGTTCATTCACTGATATGTGCATTATTAGGTCCAAGCATGATTCTAAGATTTTTTTTTTAATATACTTTTTAAATTTAGATTATATAAATGTTACATAAAAAATGTAGGAGATTTCCATATGCCTCACTCCCTACTCCTCACACACTTTCCCACAATAACAACATCCTTCATTAGTGTAATACGTTTGTTACAATTGATGAACACATATTGGAGCATTACCACTTAGTGTGGATTATAGTTTACATTATAGTTTAAATTCTCTCTCACACAATTTTGTAAGTTATGACAAGATATATAAGGTCTGTATCTGTCATTGCAACATCATTCAGGACAATTCCAATGTCCCAAAAATGCCCCCATATTATACCTATTTTTCCCTGTCCCACCCCTCAGCACCTCCAGTGGCCACTGCCTCCACATCAATGATAAAAGTTCTTCCATTGCTAGAATAACAATAAGTTAGTAGTAGAATAACAGTAAGTCTACTCTAGTCCATCATTCATTCCCAATCCTGAGGTTTCTGGGATGGTGATGCCCACTCCACCTCTAATTGAGAGGGGCCTTAGATCCCATGGGGCAGATGGATGGGGTTATCTTGCTTGCAGTTGTAGACTCTCTCTGTTCCTTGAGATGGTGGTTATCCATCATCATCTCCTTGTTAGTTGTCCTGGGTGAGTCCAATGAACTGGAGAGTCGGTGTTGCAACTCTATTGAGAGTCAGGGCCCAACTGGCACATGGAAAGCCCAAAGGTTTAAGTTGCTTGGGTAAACCTATCAACTCTAGTACTAATTATAGGTACAAATAGAGGGGCATAAGAGCTATGTCTAGGGAAACCACAACTGAGTCCAATTCTGTCACATTGGGGAGCATAAATTCCAAAGTAGGGCCCTCTGGCATGGCATCAAACTCTTGAGCTGTCTGCCCTCACTATAGTGTCTGGATATCTCCAGAGCCCTCAGGAGCCCTGCTATTTGAGGCAATATTTACTTTGGCAATCAATGAGATCCTGCTGAGACATGTGTAAGTGTAACGTCTGGAATGACCTCTCAACTCACTTTGAAGTCTCTTAGCCATATAAACTCATTTGTCTTTACCCTTTACCCTTTTGGCCAAGGTCTTTTTCCAGTTGCATTGCTAGTTGGTTCTTGGTAGTAATCCCTCAGTGCCAGGGATACTTATCCCCACGAGTTATGTCTCATGCCAGGGGAAAAGTAATGCATTTATATGCTGAATTTGGCTTAGAGAGAGGCCACATTTGAGCAACAAGGAAGCTCCTATAATACTAAGCTAAGTTTTAACTTCAAAAGAAAAGGTTCATAAGTACAGACATCAATATCAAGGGCCCAAAAATGGTCCATCCTCCTTCACTAGTCACTGCCCCTGTTCTTAGCGGACTCTTGCTGTTCCATTAGAGAATGTGGCAGAACTCTCCAGAATGGGAATTCAATATTCTTTTGGTTATAGTGTGGATCCCCACCCACCATGACAATGCCCCATGAACACTTTAACTCAATCATGTGCCTTATAGGTATGCCCCAGGTGAACCTCCTCCCATGCATTCCCCCATCATGGACACTCTGCATCAATGATCCTCCCCTGCCACAGTTGTAACCCTTCTGTGATCCAAAACTTCTTCAAAAATGAAGCCAACAAAATGACCAAATAAAGTTAATAAGAAAATGAAATAATGATAGTTTTAAAAATAACAAATAAATTTCAATTTTTTTTAATTTGAAATAATAAAAACAAATAAAATTTAAGTATATATAACTTGAATTGAGCCTTATACTCCCTCCTTGTCTCATCTTCCAATCCAACAGCCAGCATGTGGCACATGGCAAATGTTTTTCCATACATCAGTCAATCAAACAAAACAACATATAAATCCAAATGTTTCAAACAGTTCAGAGTAAGGAAATACATTCTTTCTAAATCCTAATGATGGGCTTGGAGGTGGAAATTGATCATTCTTGCACTTAATCTTTTTCCTTTTCTTCTGTTGCTTCCACAATGAAGAGAAATTGACTATTTACTTACTATGGTCTGGTGTAAACCAATTTTTCCTGAGCTGTGTACTTAATGACAGAAGGCTTTGGAAAGGTTTGCCTGGAAGAGCAAATTAAGAGTGAAAAGGATGTGTTCTAGCCTTTATCTGGAAAAAAAAAATGTAGTCAAAGGCCAGATCTTACTAACAAGCTTAGGCTTCACAAGAAAGGTGTATATCCTCTCAAAAATTATGTCATCGTTGTCTACAGCTGGTAAGTATAGCTCAGGCAGTTGAGACATATTTACTCTGACACATCCATTATTATCCAATGACAAATAATAAAATGCTATAAAAGGTGCTGAAGAACTAACACCTCTGAAATAATGAGCAAGCCCAAGTGACATCTAAACAACACTATTCTATCACAGTTTCATGCCCACAGGTCAATTTTCTTTTGCCTATCTCAATTAAAAACATGGATAACATGGACAACTGATTCCAATATACAAATACTTATTATGGTGAATTTTAACAAAATATTTGAACTTCCTTCTCTCCCCTTACAAATCACATCCCCAAATAATCAAACAGGGTTGGACAATGCCCCCCCCCCCTTCAGAAGTCATCTGTGGTTTCCTATTATGCTGGAATGATATTCAGACCCATTAGCAAGATAAAAAGTGTTCTTCATTCAGGTCTCAATTTATATTTAGAGACCCATGCCCTACTACTTCCATTCACCCCATGAATCTGACATGCCAATCCGACAACCCAGAAATAGACCACCTTCTTGTTCTTCTCTGGCAGTACCTTCAACCTGAAATGTTCTTCCATAGTTACTTCACCCATTCAAAGTTCTACATGTCCTCTAAGATCCAACTCAGATGTAGCCTCTTCTGCAAAGGCTTCCCTGATCTGATCCCCTCAGGCAAATTACATGTTCTTTTCTGTGAAACCATAAAAAACGTTTTGCAACTTGATGTAATTCTATTAACAATCATCTTGTATAATAGAAGACTATTTACATGTCTTCTTCCCTTCCATATTTTATACCCTCTGGTTAAGATCCCTGTCCTAGAATCATAGTGTTCAACAAATTGCTTTGAAAATTGTTGGTTCATTGAATATTTGTTCCCTGATTAAATGAACAAATGAAAGTGTAGAGTTGTTTAGTGGGCATTTTTAGCTTACTGTAATACATAGAGTGTCTAATAAGCTATAAAATAGCATAGAAAAGGGAGGAGGAAGATGAGTAACCTACAGAGCTGACTGTAAAAAGGTCAGAGTAAGATAGAGATGGGAGAGTCAAAGTCTAGTGCAAAATTCATGGTGTGGTACAGTGCATAGGAAGAATACTCATTTGGGGCAGCCAGGCTTGAATTCATATTTCAACTCCACTTAATTCATCTGGACCTATTTCTTTACAGATATAATAGAAGCAGAAATCTTTATCTGTCATCGCTATTGTATAGCTCAAATGAGATACTGTGGGGTGGAAAGGAGGAGGGTACTATTATGATATATTACCCTATGTTTTTTCCCTCTGCTACTGTATACTCTTCTCAGCTAGATGTCCATGACTTAAGGAAGGCATGAGCCAGCAGAACCAGAGAAAACAAAAGTCATTTCTTAGGTTTTGAGTTTCAGAAGCTTAAACTTCAGCAAGGAAAAGAAAGAAGTCATGTCTATCAAGCATCAGTCCGAGAGAATGTATGATAAGTCAGGGCAAACTTACCTTTTTTTTTCCCAAGGCCCCAACCCCTGATTAGATAAAAATCTCCAGGCTGGACCACAGAGGAGCGGTAGAGGGGAACACAGACTGTATAGATGTTCCAGTGCAGGGAAAATGGAGCCCTCTACCAGGGCCCACCATAGGCTGAGCTCTGGGAAGAATGGACAGAATCACTGGACCTGACAGCACGGTCTCTGCCTCATTTCTCAGGAGGCAGCAAGATTCCTGTGAAGAAATGGTCAAGACGTGTCTGGAGCCAAGATGGCCTTAAACAGCTTCAACAAGTCCCTTTGACTCAGCGTGTTCCAGAAGCGGTAGAAACATCCCATCTGAAGGCCATGTGGAACCAGAGGAGCCCACCCACCAACCTCCCAGCACCGTGTGGGAGATACATAATGTTTTCAGTAAATCTAGAGTGGCAGAGAAGACACAAAGAGAGGCATATTCAAAGAGGTCTTCAGAATGGGAACAAGAAAATGATGTCACAATACCTGACTGATGTGAGAGAGGCTGATGACCTGGTAGCAAGGACCAGATAGTTCACACCACACCCAACTTCCCCAGACCCATAGTGTGGATTAAATCCCAGGGAAGGAAAAGAGGGGAAGACTGAAGTGACCAAGACTTAGTCTCTGACATGCAGGAGGGTGGATTTCACAGTAGAATTTACATTAAGTTTCAAGAAAAAAGAAATTTGCATTTCTTACTTTCCTGAAGTGCCAGCCCAGAGTTTGCATATAGCACTCAACCAACATCATTTCCTTCCCTTCCTCCCCTTACCTCTGCCAGACCCTTATAATCAAATTTTGAATGGATATTTAGTATCTTAGATTAGACACAGGTCAGCAAGTTTTTCTGTACTAGGAATATTTTAATATTTAAAATGTAAATATTTTAGGTTTTGCTGGCAATAGAGTCTGCTGCAACAACTCTCTTCTGCGATTGTAACATGAAAGCAGTCACAGACAATACAGAAATAAATAGGTATGGCTGTGTTCCAATAAAACTTTATTTATAAAAACAAGCAGTCCATAGTTTGCAGACTCCAGGAATAAAAGAAAGAAGAGTGGCTTGAAGAGGCAGGCAAAGTGATTATGAGATAATAGAAGCCTGAGCTAAGGGGCAGTCCTGGGAATGAAAAGGCATAAATAAATCTAGGGATGAGGAGGCAAGCAGCTTTACAAAGTGGGATGAGAGAACAATTATAACACCATCTCTAGTCTGGTAGATTGAAAGAATGATAAAAATTGGAGCAACTGGAAGAAGTTTGGAATCCACAAAGGGAAGAGTATATAAATACTTTGTTTATCACAAACGATCTTAATGAGGAACCACACACACACACATAGAATTCAAAGGCAGAAAGAACAGAGAAAAAATGGCAGTTCCTGTAGGTTCAAGCTCCAACACTTCAGCAGTCTTAACGGTTACCTTAAAATTTTGATGTGAATGGTGGCAGGAGGAGCAAACTTCTCCGAATCTGATTCCCGTCCAATTCCTATTTCAGCCAAACGGTGAGCACGCAACACTGCATACGCGATATGGTTCTTGCCCAAATATTTCCAAACGGTTTTCCAAAGTAGAAACAAACATTTGGAGAGAAAATTGAGGAGAGGGATTTGCCATTAGATTATCACAGTACATCTGTTTTTTAAAAGACATTGCCATGATGTTCCTATCAGTGGGCTATTGTGCTTCTCCTAAAATGCAATCAGCAAATCACGCCAAACAAGCTAACAGACTGAAGCAATACTCTCCTTGCTGGAAACCGGAGGAAACTTGGTTAGCAGGTGCTTCCTGCCCATGACTGTCACACGTAAATCACTGACATGGGTTGTGAAGACCCTGGGAAGTGAATTTGAGTGTTGTCCCTGCAGGATGTCCGTTCCTCAGCCATTTGTGCTTTGCTCTCTGTAAAACTTGTTTCTTGCCATATGTTCTGCATTTGTCACCCTTAGTTTACATTACCTAAAACTGTAAACTAGATTGACATTAAGCATGCAATTTAAGATTTTACTTCCATCAATAAATTCCCTCGTAACCACCAATCTGAGCTTTATGTAGCTTCTCCCAGGTCTCCCTCATTGACCTTCTTAAATAACACTCTGGCAGTCCCTCAATTCCACTACTTCACGGACATTTCTTTGAACTCCCCTTCGTACTCTGTCCTGGACTACCTCTTCCAACACACTGCTGTCCTCTGTTTCTCTTATTTATATTTTGACCCCTTTCTGTACTGCTGCCATCTTGGTATTGTCTTCATTTTATATCTATTATATTACAAGAAGCTCCTCATTGCTTGACCTCTTCATTGAAGTAACACCCAAATGCCACTCTCTGGGGCCTCTTCAAGTCCTCATTGTTCTCTAAAAATACAAGATTTTTATCCTAAGAACTTACAGAAAGAGTATGAATTTCAACTTCATGACCCTATTCTATTATTTATCAGCAAATGATCTCAGCCAAGTCACACAACCTCTCCAAGCCTCTGTTTCCTCTATAAAATACAGATGAGGAAAGTTACCTACAGTTTAGGATTAAAGATAGGATTAAGTGAGATGGAAAGCATCTAGCAGGATGCCAGGTGCACCACTGCATTTATTATGCTATCTATTGGTACTAATAATTACTTATGATCTAATTTAAGTTCTAATTGACCCTAAATTATTGGCATATTGACCATCCACATAATGGATTCTTAATACTGTTTTTTTACAAAGAATTGTTTTATTACTTATCATGTTATTTTATATTCATGTGTATGTTTCAAATATAGGTTAAGAATAATTGTAATTATTAGGCCAAGGGTAGAAAGGGAAGTAGGATCTTCAATGTGCAGAGACAACCTACAAATTGGGATCTTTATGTTAACAATCGCCAGTAGGAAGCGAGTTTTGTAAGTCCTGACAAATTAGACTAAATTTTGACACTCCTTGGGGAACCTCAATCTGAACTCAAAAGCTTCCAATTCTGCTACAGTGAAGTGTTAATTTGCACTCAGTTTGGAGAAGAGAAAAACAACTCCAAATTTGGGGTCGTTTTTACAATAGTGTGAGGCAGTTTGAGAATGAAGAGTATTTAATTTGGACTAGTTTAGTCCTTGTGTCCTTTTCCTATGCTATGATGTCTTCTTATGGCATGACCTCAGAAGAGCTGTCATGGACGACCCCACACGGTGGTTACAAACAGGTCTGCCCTGCCCATTCGTGGGAACACCAGCCCCATGAATCCTCTTCTTGAAACACAACAGGAGAAAATTTCTTCTTGTGCCCAGGCCTCTTTGCTGCCTATATTCACTTGAGACTGAAGCTCTTATTAAAAAGAAGAAGGGGGAGCAGGTGTATGTCAAGTGGTTGAGTACCTGCTTCCCACATACAAGGTCCTGGGTTCAATCCCCGGTACCTCCTAAAAACAAACAAACACAAAAACAAACTCTCATTGGGAAGCAGATGTAGCTCAGTGGTTGAGCACTTTCTTCCCATGTACGAGGTCCTGTGTTCAATCCCCAGACCTCCTATAAAAATTTAAAAAAAGAATTGCATACCTTTATTTTATACGTATGTATTAAAAGAATTATCATAGAAATAAATAGAAAATATTACAAAAGTTATACAAAGCAAATAAAATGATTCAAAATATCCTACCATCTAGAGGTCATCATCATTTAAAAATCTGCTGCATTTCTTCATAGGGTTTAACATACACACACACTTACACACACACCAACATACTGTGCAGTTGAATCATTGATGCATTTAACTTCTGCACAGATTCTACAGCCTAACCATTGTCTTCCCCAAGATGGATCTCCACTACCTCGTTCAATTACACAACAGCAAACCATTCTATTTAGTTGAATTAAAGTGTAGACACTTAACATTTAAAAGAGGGGAAGAATACTTGAAGATAGCAGGAATACTTATTAATTCTCCACCCACCCATCTCCCATTAATTGGCAGGGATCCGATAGTTATTTTCAAGGCAAAATGGTTTAAAAACTCAAACACTTACATATAGGCCTTTCCTCATGTCTCTCCTTTAGTCTAACCTAAAGTTCTTAAATTTCAGAATGTATAAGAATTACTGAGTAGTTTTACTAATTCATGTGTATTATTCTTTATGGGTGAAGGAAAGTACTTTTAAGCATAATTTTGCCTTTAAATGATTACCTAATTAACAGCTGCCTTTATCTTGTGCAATGTAACCATACAGTTAACACACATTCCTTTCTTTTTATGTATCATATATTAAGTAATCTATTTTCCTTTAATAGCATACACATCTTTCCATGTCATTAAATGTCTATCTACTGCATTCTTTTTCATGACTACATAGTATTCTGATCCATGCATGTAGCATAATTTAACCAATACTCTAATTTTTAACTTAATTGCCTTTAAATAGCAACCCCTCCTTTTATTAAACATGCCAAAATATGATCTCAAATCAGGGTTAGAATGAACATACTCCAGAATCACTTTGAAAGAATTATCATAGCTCCACAGCTTCCTTCTCCATTTTGGAACTGGGTCTCCTATAGAATCTCCAACCCCAGGGAAATACAATAAATCAAGTGTGTTTGGGGGGGCATTTCATCTTCCTCAAAGAAATACTTTCCTTTCCCAAAAATGTAAATATACATAAGTCTAATCTCTCTTTCATGGGGGAATCAGAGTGGCAAATGTCATCAGCCTGATCATTTTGAACAACTACAGAAGGTACCACAACATGGAGAGTCTGCATCGTCAATGATAGTAGATTCAAGCAAGGACCATCAGTGAATGTTGACACCGTGGAATGAAAGGCTGTTGAGAAAGAAGGTATTCATGTAATCTCAAAATATCATTGTGGTGATGTGGAGGTATGTACCCCAGACAAGCATGTTCTTAATCTGAATCCGTTCCCGTGGGTGTGAGCCCATTGTAATCAGGACCTTCTGATGGGATTCCTTCAGTTAAGATTCAGCCCAACTGAAAAATAATGGGTCTTAATCCTATTACTGGAGTCCTTTATAAGCAGAATTAAATTCTGACACCTAGAGAGAAAGCCATGGGAAAAAGCTAGAATTCAACAGAACACAAAGAAGCCAGAGGAGGCCAACATGTGCATTGACATGTGACAGAAAGCCAAGGATAAAAAATCAGCAGCCAGCCCTAGAAGGCCACAGCCTTCTGGGAGAAAGCATGGCCTTGATGACACCTTGACTTTGGACTTCTCCTGGCCTCGAAAACCATGAACCAATAAATTCCCATTGTTTAAGGCAACCCATTGCATAGTAGTTGTTTTAGCAGCCAAGAAACTAAAACAATCACCCTACAAATGATATAATATTTTCAAAGTAGAAAATATTCCTTTTCATAGAGATATCTGTTGATCACTACCTGTATCAAAACTCCAGGTCACCAATAGTGAGAAATATGACACCAAGTCATGTAAAAAGTAGACAGTGTAGATATCTTAGTTAACTATTTTTGTGTAACATTTAACCATAAATTCTCAAAGGCGTACAACAAATAAACAATTACTTTTTGCTCACACATCTGCACATTGGCTGTGATTTTTTGTTCTAGCAAGGCTTGGCTCCAGACTGTAGTTCCAGCTGAGGTTGGTTCTATGTTTTACTCAATTTTCGGAGACTCTGAGACCCAGGAAATGCTCTTCTTATGTTAATGACAGAGGCACAAGAGGACAAGTTCAACTGCTTATGACACACCTGCTAATATCAGACTGGCATCAGCAAGTGACGAAGCCAAACCCAAAGACACAGACAGGGAAATATGCCCCTCTGACAAATGTTGGAAGGAAGGGGTGAATAGTGAAAATTTGTTGGACAATAAGTTAATTTACCACAGTCACTGTAATGGTTAGGCTAATGTGTCAACTCAGCCAGGTAATGGTGCCCAGTTGTTGGTCAAGCAAGCACTGGGCTAATTGTAATACAAGGACATTTCATGGGCTTTAGTCATCAGTGAATTGATTGCATAGATGACTAGTTACATCTACAATCAACCAAGAAGACTGCCAGCAGCAATGAGTGATGATTCATCCAATCAGTTGAAGACCTTAAATGGGCAAGTGATTTCAGCATTCAGAGAGAGAATTTCCATTCCTACTTCAGACAGACAGTGTCTCCTGGGGAAGAGCCCCTAGCTTGCAGCCTGGCCTATGGAATTTGGACTTGTGCATTCCCACAGTTGCATGAGACAATTTTATAAAATCTTGTACTATTTACAGATATCTCCTGATGATTCTGTTTCCCTAGAACCCTGAAAAATGCAATCACCTTTGCACATTTGTATAATTTTGCCGAGAAAAGATCTAATTCTATTCTAATCATGGGGAAACAATCAGACAAATCCTGAATATAAGACATTTTACAAAATAACTGAAAAAAAGTCTTTGACATAGAAAAAAAGATGGAGGGAGAAGTTTTCTAGATTAAAAAAGACTAAATTCAAAACCAGAAATTTCACTGGATCCTGAATTTGAAAAAAAAAAAAAAAAAAGCTATAAAATGTATTTAGGGGGCAGTTAGTGAAATTTGAAACTGACTGTATAGTAAATAATGGCATGAAATTCTTGTTAAATTCCTTAGATGTAAATGATAGGTGGTTAATAGCAAACCATCTTTATTCTTAGATTAGGAATGCCAAAAATTTATGGATAAAATGTCATAATGCTTGCAATTTACTTTCAAGTAGTTCATAAAGATATGTGTTATATATAGAGAGAGAGAGAGGGAAAGGTAAACAAAGGTGGCAAAATGTGAACAACTGCTTAATATAGGCAAAAGGCATATGGATGTTCACACTGTACTACTGTATGACTTTATTGTTTTGAAATATATTTTTTTAATGTTGAAAGAGAAAAACAGAATGAGCTGGCTAATTGCTCAGAGAATTAAGGGAAATTTTAAATCACATTGAGGAAAAAGCAGGGCCATTATTTGGAGGCTATGAATATATTTGCCAGAGGATTGCTGAGCAGCCAAATTCAGATTGCCCATTTCAAATGTCCACACTGGGTGTAAGGAGCTCAACAAACCTAAAAACCTCAAGGTTTGACACAGGTCTTAGCCAATTAGAACATTTATTTCATAGTGTAATTAATTTGACTTGGAGAAATAATTGATAATGTTGGTGATGGCTAAAGTTTAGAGAGCTGTTTGCAGTTAGGAGCTAAGAAAACCGATTTAAGAGATACAAACAACCTCTAGGACAAAGAAAGAATTGCTGCCAGAACCACGGTAGTCCCTCACCTCCTGGGAATTCTGACACTGAAGTATCCCCTTCATATAGTCAACTTCTAGCCAAGCTGTTCTTTTGAGAAATAAAATCTCCTCTGTTTTCTGTGAGTCACTTCTCTTAACAAATGCATCCTTGAGTCAGCTCTGAGTTCTTCACCAAGTCCCCAAGAACCACAGCTCATGTTTCTTGCAAATAAGTTTTGATAAGGCTCATTAAGAATTTGATCCTTTTCAAGCATCAAATTCTCACTTGGCTTCTGGTCCCAGAACAATTCCTCTCGTGGTCCTGGGTCTCTGTTCAGGGAGAAGCAGGTGCAAAACAAGAGAGAACAAGAGCAAATGCTAACTTGGCTGTTATTATGCCTATCCCTTGAGTGAGTGTTTTCTAATCTGCATACAATAAATTCAGCAAGCGTTTTCTGTTCCATGTTCTCTTTTGGGAACTGCAGTCTGTCCTGATGAGGATTCTGTTCATTAATTGGAAAGAGAGCTTAAAAATTTTTTATATTGTTTAGTTCCCATTATTTCTACCAAAAGGAAAAAACAACAACAGTATTCTATCTTTATTTTCTACCAGTGTCAGGTTAAAATAAAGTTTACCTCTAGGACTTGATGTATTTTGGGTTATTAAGCTCATGTATTAAAATTGCTTTATAACCATTCCTTAGCACTTATTTAGCATAATCTTTGGTTTAAAGGTATTTGAATTGTACAGCCAATTTCTGAGAAAAATCCATGTGGTTGGAGACAGTTTTATCTATAAGATGAAGTTGGATTTTCTTTCCTTTTTTCCTTTACTCTTTTATTTATCCATTTATATATTGCACACTTCTTCTGCCCCAAACACTTTTAGTAGATCTAGGTTGCCTCTGATAGTGATTCTGTAAACCATAGCTTTCAAAAGTAAACCAGGATTTCTCTCCCAAAATGGAGACAGAACCAGCAAAACTTCCACCCACAGACATACATCCTGCAAGAGCTTCCCTGCTTGGGAGGCCAGCCCAGTCTCCACTCAATTCCACCTGGAACAAGCATGTTCTTCTAAAACAACACCAAACTCAACCCCAAACATCAGGGTTCCAGGACATTCAACCACCACTCATGGTCCAAGAAAACAGGACTATGCAATCTCACATGTTAAAGTAAACATTTAAGTTATAAATATTTCACTTCAACTGAGAAATTTAAAGTCCCCTGTGAAAGACCCAAGTGTCATACCACACCTTAGAAAGGTGAGGTTTTTAGTGTTTGTTTGTTTGTTTGTTTGTTTGTTTGTTTGTTTTACAAAATCAGCTGAATTCTCAAGACCAGGAATAGACATACCATTGGGGATTGAGTCATGTCTCCCCTCACAGACAGGTTCAGGTCTTAATCCACATTCCTTTGGGTATGAACCCATTTGTAAATAGGACCTTTTGAAGATGTTATTATTGGTCGAGGTGTGGCCGAATTGAATCAGGATGGGCCTTAATCCATATGACTTGGAGGCCTTACCGAGAAAGGAAATTCAGGTACGGTCAGTGATGCCAGAAGTCAGGTGAAGGCAAAGAGGAGAGAGAAATATCCATGTGAGGGAGGACTGCCAGCACCAGAGGGCTACTAACCCAGGAGATAGGATGACCTTGCTGATATCTTCAGTTTGAACTTCTAGCCTCCAAACTGTGAGCCACTATATTCTTGTTGTCCTGGCCAACCCATTGTGTGGTATTTGTCATAGCAGCTCTGGCAAACTAAGACACATACCAGACCCAGAGGGGCATGGTAATGAAAATGCACTTGTCTCTACCATGTTGCCTTCAAGACCCCTACTGTGCTGCATCAAGGAGGAAACTAATCCAGGGGACTCTGGGTAAGGAAATTGTGGATAAAATAACCTGAAGAAAACGTATGTTGGGCTTTCTTGTTCTTAAGTTACAAACGAGATGGGCCCAATGACTTAAGTTCCCAAACTTATTTGATAGCAGTTATGATTAGAACTCATAGCTTATATTCTTAGTCCATCATTCTATACTTCTTATGACTCCTAATCATTAAAACTTTACCCTACATTTTAAGTATATCTGTGGCAAATATCCAAAAATAAACCTAGCATCAATCCATTTGTAAAAGGTAGACCCTCTGGCCCATCCATTACTTGACTTTTCAATCTTCTATGATGGACCCTTCACCTCATGGACATTGTCTTAAACATCTACACAGAAAAGGCTGGCTTTGGATTGTTGTGATTTTGATAATTAACCTCTTCTGTCATCTGCCTCTAAATCAAACATTGCCTAGCTTTTTCAAACCAAATAATGGTCTTTTCCCCCTTCTTTAACGCCATCAACACTGTCATTCACTTTTTCAATAAACAAGAAAACAGGCTGGAAAGAATTATCCTTAGTTCTTAATTTTAGGAGTGTCTGATATTTCACATAATAGAGTTGCCTTGTTCTTATATTGTCCTTACTAATTCCACTTAATAAAATGCAATATAAATGAGGTAACTGTATATAAATACCTCTGTAAGTGTAAACCATGTGCATAGATAACCTAGGTAACACACTAGATAAACACATACACATAAATTCACTATCTAAAACACATTTTATTAGAACTATGGGTAAAAATAAATATAATAAAGGCACAGAAGATTTCATGAGATGACTGCTTTCTTGCAGTTTCCATCACTCAGGACACCAAATACAATGGATTAAAATACTAAAAGCTTCATATTTTGCCAATTATAATATATACAACATATTTTTAAAATATCTGTGCATGTAAAAAGCTATTCTTCAAATATCCAATGATTCATAAAACTGCATCATAAACTAAGCCCATCAAGGAAATATTATTTTGGGACACTGAGTTTTCTGATTCAAGGTAGTTAAAGCCATAGCTGTTTTGAGACTCCTATAAAGTAACTGCATAGGTGAATGAGAGCTAGGGGTTGTTTGCAAAACAAAAGAACCCCTCTGAAAAATAACTCTCTAAAAACATATAAAAAAACATTCCTGTCTTATGCACAGACAATGGAACCCTGATTTGGAAAATATAAGTGTAAGGAAGGACAATGACAGATTAAAACTCATTAAAATTAAATCAACTCATTGTGTAGCATTCGCTAAAAGGAAAATGATTCTTTTGTAAAAACATGCATGGTCCCTCCCCTCCCCCCTTTATATGCGTTGGTCCAGCAAGACAGTTCTCAGATATTTTAATGTCTATTCCTATTCCTACAATGTTGCATTCAACAAAAGAAAAAAAAAAGTCAAGGCACCCAGCCATCCAGGACATATGAGAGATTTTGTAGAAGAAACTTTAATTGACCATCAGCCACTGGGCTGAAACAAATAAAAAAGCAGGCAATACTGTCATCACGGTCTCTGTGGGGGTTTTATGTGGAATTCTAATTAACTAACTCTCATTTTCTTTTCAGATGTATAAAAAAGAAAAATCTGACTAAGTTTCCTAAGGAATTGGAAGGGAAATATGAATTTATATGTAGCATACATTAGAGGGGACTCCCTGCTGATTCTCCAGGAGCTATCCAAGCATCTGTGTAGAACTTTTTTTTTTTTTAATCCTGAAATTGAAATGTCATTCATCAGAAATCAAACCCCCTAGAACATATTGACTTACAAAACAGAAAACTGTAGCATTTCAGTGTCTTGGTTTGATAAGAATAAAGTCAAGATGATAGATTTCTAAAGCCCAAGTTCCCCTTTGTACATCCCTGTTCAGTGGCTGTCTCCTGGAGGGCTGTAAGCTAAAGGAAGATCATCTTAGTTGGCTTGTCCGCTGCTGAGCCCCCCGCCCCCGCCCCGGGTTACCCCGTGGCTGGCTCACAGGAGGCAGTCAATAAGCATGTGTTAAGTTTTCTGTTTTGTTTTGTTTTTTTATCAACTTCTTAATATACATAGAAAGAGACCGAGGAAATGAACAAGCTCAGCAAACCTTGAGGACTAGGAGGCTTTTGACAGAAAGAGAGAATGCAGAGAAGCAAACCCTCATCCTTGCGCTCCTGCTGCTAGCATTTTCTCGCCGCCTTTTGCAAGAAAGATCAGGATAATAACAGTAGTAGCCTAAGCTGAGAGGACTCACAGGTAAATTTGCCAGGTGGTTTTCTTTGATCTTTAATAAAGTATCACTGTTCGTGTGATTTGGTCCAGGATTCAATAAACTGCCGGGAAATCTGTGAATCTCGGACACCAATTTTTGGGAAATTCACAAGCGATCAATCAACACAATGTTGGGCATGGGAATTCAGTGTTTATGGTTGAATTGTACTCATGTTTTAGAACCTATAAAACCTGCTAAGAAATGTGAAACAGGTACAAATATACACATGTATGGCAGGATTCGTGCAATTTGCAGCCCAATATAGCCTATATAATGCCTTGTTTTAGGCACCTGTTCATTTAGAAAACATCTGTGGCACATTTGGCAACCAACATGGGTGGAACAGAAGAGCCCCAGACTCCCAGACAGACAGGTGCCTGTTGCCGCCTGTGAATTTTTCTGAGCCAGTATCTTGATGTTAACATGCTTTCTCTGGCTTCGGTAATTATTCCACAAGGCTGCGTAAAGCCTGTTTTCACTAGGGAGACAATTACCATAGGTAATTGCATGTAGACAAATATCTATCCTTTCATTGGGTAGTCACAGCATCACCCATGTTCCAAAGCCCCAAACTCCCTTTACGGGGATACACTTGACATGTCATCGTTGAGGTAATTAGCATGCTTGGGGCTTTTTAAAAATGTATAAATGCATCAAATTTTCACCAGAGACTTTTTGTTCTTGTCAAAATCTCTACCATAACAACGTTTGAATTACAATAGGAGGTAATTGGAACACAGTGTTCCGTAGGAACCTATTGAAATATGGAGCTATCACTCCACAGCGTAAGCTGGGGAGACAGGTGCAAATATTTTCAAGCTCTCCACACCATTTTCAGGAGTTTCTATTCACACGGTGACTGAAGAAGTTCAAGTGCACGCGGCTGAACTAGTCACAATGGATTGGTGGTACAAAACACAATAAAAGCACAGAGCGCTCAGTGTAATTCATACACAGCAATTCAAAGCACAATACAGAATCCAGAGATTGTCAGTGTTCACTTGTCTGCACTGAGAGCAGCAATAGCAATCTCGACTTTATTTATTTGTATCTTGATCCAAAAGCTGTGACTGTACCTTACAAAATACAAATAATACAATAGGATTTTTTTAGAGCAACTTCAGAACTCCAGGAGAAAAGAAGAAACATAAAATGAACCCAGAGGTGAAATTAATACACAAAATGCATGCCATGAAGTCCAAATTTGGCACAGAGCTTGGTCATAACACAAAGAGAGAAACACGACCAAATTCATGAGGCAGTCGATGAGAAGAAGCATGTCAATCCCTGGTAAGCAGACTGATAATTCCCAAATTAATTCTGTTTGGTTTAGAAATGCACTTTGTGGTTTATATTACTTACTGGGTTTACTTTCCTAAATAGTTATGCTTTTTAACTGTAATAAAAACAGCTGCATTTAGAGAGCACATGGTCTTTTAGGCTAGAGTTATTCAAATTTTGAATTACCCCCTAGTATGTTACAAAATTAATGCAATTGATCATGACCTACAATTTTTTTCTAAAATAGCGTGACTCAAGGATAATTGTTTCATGAACTTTTCATTTCAATTACATGTGTATATGTATGTGAGTACTGGATGGTGGCACAGAAATTGTATTTCTTATTATAGATTGGGGTCAAAAAAGTTTTGAAAGCCCTTGAGCTAGTCTGATGGAGTCTCTATTTGTTTTCATTGGGCAACTACAGGAAAGCTGACATGAAAAATGCACAGAATGGAGATAAGAGAGCGAGAGGGGTAGGGAGAGAGAGAGGGAGAGAGAGAGAGGCCTGTTCTGTGCCTTGCCAGGTGAAGAAAGCAGCTGTACATAGATGAGGCAGGTTCTCTGGAGGATTCTGAGTGAAGTTTTATAGCTGCAAAAGTCCCAAAAGACAATTACCTTCAGCTCCTCTCTTGCTATTACTTTTTAATGATGAATTTTAATTAGTATTGAAAAGAGGAGATAATAGAAATTAAAGTTATCTTTAAATCACCAGTCAAATGACGCTTCTGACACCTGGTCTGCTGTCTGCCCATGCTTCAGGGCCCAGCTCTGGGAATCTGGATCTGCAGCCCTCCCAGCCTCAGGCGTCTCAGGCAGAATTGATAGTTCCCACAGTACGTTGGGCATGCCTCAGTGGGGGGCCCTAGTGACATTCTCACACGTGCATCTATCTTCCTCAGAGGATTGGAGACACTCTGCCTTTCCAGCATCTTGTAGACACTCAAAACCTATTTGTGGAGAGAAAGCACACATGCATGCATGAATAGTCACTGTTACTTCATGTTTCTCTGTTGCCATAATGTGTTCTCATCATGATGAACCCCTGATGTCCCCAGATGCTACAATGCTTTAAGAATTAATAGACAAAAGGGGCAAGGGCTAATATTCATCTCAACCATGGTGATTTTTTAAATTAGTCATTTAGATTCACCGAGGATGGCAGATCAATTTCTACTCACGCACTGACAGTAAGTGACCAGCAGGAGCTCCCTGGAGTCCTGTGTGGGAAAGCACTCAGAGGCTGGTTCAGCCCAGGTGGCAGGATTGAACAAGAGGCTATGACGATGGTCCACATGTCGTGTGTGTGCCATCTCCAAATACTCAGAGGATCCAAATGGTCATCTCTATCAGGTACCTGAAATTTGATTTTATTTAAAGTCACACTCCCCATCTTGCCAGCTCCCCCTGGGAAACAGCCTACTGGAAGGAGTTTGGCAAGGAGCAATGTAATGACCATGATTGTGTTTCACTCCAGTTGCTTTGTTGACACTAACACACAGTTCCATTAGCTCCCAAGGAGGAGAGGTGACAGTGGAATTTATTATACACAAGCTCTTCCCCTGGCATGGGGCAGAGGATGAGAGAGAGAGAGCAGCCAGGTAAAGGCTGCAAATCCTAACACAGGCATTTCATAATTGCTACTTAGAGCAATTTTCAGAAATGAAGTGAGCAGCGGTGGTAATTATAGTCAACTTGTCAAAACTTTTCAGTGTTTGTTATTTTTTGATAAGCATCCATTCCTCCCTTCCCTCCAGAATCTGCAGGGTTGAAAAAGGGTAAGTAGCCACCTTAAAAGCTATGGGAGATATACATTTCAAAGAGGGTCTTTTGTTTTGCTTCATTTTTCTCTGATCCATGTTTACATCCAAGATCTCTGTGAAGTGGAAAGCAATGCATACTCTAGAGGAAATTGTTTGCCAACCAAAGAGAGAATTCAAAATTATGGGTCAGAGCTAGCAGAGCCATTTGCTAGCAGTTATAATGAAAATTCAGGGTCAGATTTCAGAGCACTGCTTGATCCTGAAAGCATGGAGAAATTAAATAATGGGCTGTTAATTTCACCTCCAAGTACTTCTGAAAGAAGGGAAGTCCTGCTAATGTCATCCACAGTGGAGAGAAGCTTCCTGGTGGAGAACAAGCATGAAGTCGCCACATTCCACAGAGGACTCAGCAAAGTTAGGAAGACAAAGTTAGGAGGAAACAAGCTGAAGCCCCCACGATGGGATGCATCCTGCTCTGGAAGCCTGGCTACAGGATACCTAATGGGCTGCAATTGGTCCTACCTGAGCTCTCCATCTTCCTGAGCCACATACCCACATTTACAAGGCATCTGTAGAAAGCAACACAAAGGCATCAAAGTGTAGCTGAGAAGGGAGGCGAGCTGGTCCTGGAAGGAGATCTTAGATAAATAAAAGATCTGGGCAGAGCTGCTCAGGTTAACCATGAACAGTATGAAGAAGGATAGCATGGGAACATATTATAGTCCAAAGGAAGGAAAGAAAGAGGGAGAGAAAGAGAAAGACAAAGAAAGAACCCAAGCCTGGCAGGCTAGAAGAATTAAAGAAGCAAGAAAAATAGAAGCAGTTGAAAAAAATGCATAATTTAAAAATTACTAAGAATACATCATCTATTAAACCAAAGTCCAAACTGAAAGAATAAATAGCAACGGCAAAATAAAATGAAAGGGAACATAATAAATAAATTAGCAACAGGGAAGAAGAAAACACATGTGACTAGAAATCAGATTAATCACTCAGAGCAGGGACTGGCAAACTTTCTTTGCAAAGAGCCAGAGAGTAAATATTTTAGGCTTTGCAAGCCACAGAATTTCTGTCACAATTACTCATCTCTGCTATTGTAGCACAAAAGCAGCTATAGACAGCACGGAAACCAGTGAGCACGGGTGTGCTCCAATAGAACTAGACACAGAAACAGGCAGCGGGCTGGATTGGTCTCATGGGCTGTGTGTAGCTCACCAACCCCCAGTGTAGACAACTGAACATATATGGAATAGGAAATGTAGTCAGAGATAACATACACGAAAATTTCATGGAGCTATATAAAAAACTTAATCTACAGGTTTAGAATGTTGGACACCAGAAAAAATTATGCAAGTGATCAGCATAATACAAATGGGAGAATTTGAGGATCACAGGCATTCTCTGGAGCCTGGCTCCCTGGACCCAAACCTTGGCCCTGCTGCTTACTATGAGATTTTGGGCATAGTCCCTAACCTTTATGAACATCACTTTACTCATCAGATAAATAGGAATATTATTACCAGCTATCTCGTAAATTGTGGGGATTAAATATATTAATATGCATGAAGTGGTTACAGCACAATGACCTAGAATACAGCAACTGGCTATTATTTTGGTCAATAGCAAGACACATCCAAGTTGTTATCAAACTTCGAAATAAAGATAAAAATCATGAAGGCATTTAGGTGAAAAGAAAGTCATCCAGAGAAGAGGAAATCAGGCTGTCCTCATGCTTTTCCTCAGTAATATTTAATTCCAGAAGTCAATGGAACACTGTCTATAACATATTAAGGGATGGCATGTGAATCCATAAATAGTACACCCAGTCAAATGGTTCAATTACAAAGGTGACAGGCAGGCATTCTCAAATATGAAAGAACTCTGAGGATGAAGAAGTTATAATTCCTTCACTAAAAAAAAAATAATAATAATAAGGTAAAATAAATAAAGATTTTAAAACCTCATGATAATAAAATCCAACCAACGAAGTGAAAAATTAAAAACAAAACTCAGTAATGGAAAATTCACAGTAAAAGGACTAGGGCTGAGTGTTACTTCCATTTAAATAGAGAGCTCATAATAGTTAGCAGAAGGAATTATGTGTGCAGAACAAAATATAATGCTACAGTGCTAACAAAGAAAATAATTTGAAAATAAAAATTGAGAGGTAGAGGGAGGAGAGGAAAAGTGAGAAGAAATAAGAAATTCCTTATCACCTCATCTTTCCTAGCAGGTTGCCTATCAATACTATTTAAAATAGAACAATGTAAATTTAAAAAATAGTGACTCCAATCTTGCAAAAGACTTTATACCATGAGTGGGATGACATAAAAATTATTTATTATTGATGAAAAAACACTTGGAATTCCTTATATTTCACTTCAGCTTCTTTTTATTATGCTTAAATACTGTGTAGTATTTTTAATATAGCATAATGCTCCATTGTTTTGAAATTATTTTCCATTTCTCCTTCCACCCAATTGTCCATCCATTATATAGATACCCAGAAATAGTTATACAGAGTGATGTTCTACCAAATTATTTTTAGGAGGTAGAATATATGGTGATTTCTTGTTTTTTTTTCTTTATAATTTTCTCAATTGTGTTCTTGACTAACAATTTACGGGGATTTCTGGCTGCCCACCCAAATCCTTTCTTCTTTCCCTCCTCCACCAGTAGCTAAGCCATATTTTCCAATTTCTCTTGCAGCGAGGTGTGGCTAAGTGTCTAAGTTCTCATTGGTGAGATATGAGCAGAAGTAATGTACAACTTCTACCTGGATTGATCCTTGACTTCATTCTTTTTCTTTCCTGCTGGGTGACCAGAGCCAACTTAAAACACTTGTGTTGAAGATTGGCAGATGGGTCAGACCACGGGTCTGAAAGCTATTGTGGAACAGAGTCTTCCAGCAGCTAGAAACACTCCCCTTGGCTCTGCTACATGAGAAAGAAACAAAGGTTGTGTTCTTTAAGCCATGTTATTCGGAGTCTTTTTATAAAGCAGCCTATTCTCTTATTACAGTTAATATAAGCATGCATAATTTTATTTAAAAAAATAAATAGTAAGCCAGTAATCTAAAAAGAGATTATCTAAGCCAATTAAAAAAAAAAAAAAAACTAGTCTAAAAAAACTCAAACAATTCAGGAGAAACTCCCTGACGCTTAAGCCACAGATTCTCAGTAGTCTGGCAAATTTATAAGCAATATGACAGCCATCAGCATGACTCACAACATTTGGAGATTAATTTCACAGAGTGGGAGGCCAAGTGCTAATGGTTCATGGTGGCCTCATGGGTCTTCTGAGTTGAGACTTGTTCTGTTCATTTCTTTGTTTGAGAAAGTCTGACTTGATGCTTCAGATTATCCAAAGAGGGATGTTTCCCCTAAATTCAGAAGGATATTGTTCTAATATTATTATCCTTACTATACAACCATACATTGAAATTAATTCTAAGAAAGTCAAATGGAACCAAACCAAACCGTGTTCTCTAAACACTGTTTTACAACATTTTTAAAACTAATTTTGACACAGAACCCTATTTACATAGATTAATTTAACTCCATTGTTCCAGAACACAGCCTGGTCATATTGCCACTATATCATTCACTGTGTTTTAGATGTACAATAGGAGATTCCAACTCTGTATCAGTATAGAGCTACTGAAGGCCGGCGAAATTATTTGGATCTTAATTATCATTGATATTAATCCCAGAAGCTAAATATTTATAGGAAAAAAAAATGTAAGTGGAATGGGCCTCAAGAGACCATTAAATCCTGGCTTTTTTGGTAAGCCATAAAATAGTTTACTTAAACTTTTTAATTAAACTGCAAGATGACAGGTTTCCAGATTTTATTTATCACCACAGAGATAAATGGTTTTCAAATAATCACTGAGGAAAGGAACGTGGGAGGTTAAAAAAAAAAAAAAATCTCATTTAGTTCCCTTCACACATCTGCCCCTGGAAAATCTTTTTTGAACTCCAAAAAAACTTTTTTTAAATTTTATGAAAGAACAAATTGGAATATGAAAGGCATGAGAATCCTAAATGTCTGGCTCATTTCCTCTCAAGAAATAAGACTCTTTCAACGACATGTTTATAAGTTTAGAAACTAGACACAAACACTAATTTCTCAGTCCAGAGAGATCCAATTTCCATTATAATGCATTTGAATCTCTGCAAACTAGACTGTTTTTAGAAACCATGCCAGTCAAATACGTCTAAAACAATGTTGCCTAATTCTTTTCCTAAGTTAGCATTATACCAATTAGCTATTATTTCTAGTGAGTTCTCATCCCCCTCAAAGATAACCATTCCACTCTCTTTATTCTTGACTATCTTATTAATTTTGACATTTTTCCTTTTATACATTAAGGTAGCAATACCAGCACTATCAAATTCATCAAGTAGAGAAAGATGCTTCCAACTTGAAATCTAATTAATTTTTCATGTTCATTATCTTTTAAGAGTGTTTTTTGCAAAAGGACATTATCAGCTCCTTTTTTCTTGATAATTGATGCAATTCTTCCTCCACCTTTTTATTTTTTCTAATAGGTGAGGAAAGACCTTGAATATTTATACTTACAATTCCTGCCAATGACTTTTTAAAGGATAAGTATTAAATATGTCATTCAAGATGCATAATGTGTTCCAAAAATCAGATCCATTAGAATAAGAAACTCATTAAGGGATGAATTTAAAGGGTTTGCCGAAGTACATCATTACTTTATGAAGCCTTGAATTATTAATATGAAACATAATGATATCTATTACCTTTATATTTTTGATAAATCATATAAACAAGAAACTATTTCAGTGGAAAAATAACAAACTGTATACTGAATACTTTTAAACACTGACTCCCAATGACATATAATAAATCAGCCTAAAGGAAAAATTTGAAAATTAATGTTAGCAGAAAGGGGTGATTTTATGTGTAATATGTGTACATGGGTATGTTTTGGAAAAGAAAAGGGAAATATTCTGGACAGTGGAAGTTACATTCTGCACCTAAAGAACCAGCTATTATTTATTGAAAATAAATAGATAATAAACCAATACTTTATATGATAAAATTTTAACAATTTTTAAATGCTGGCATTAAAAATGTAGAGGTGAGTGAAAGTTTGCCATTCGGCATTGGAAAATAATTCCCTATAATATACTTAGCTACTCAGTGTGTTAAGGAATGTCTGAGAAAAGGGTCCTTGTCTTTATGTTAGACATAAATATTATTCTCAGTTGGTCTATCTTAACTAATAACTGGCCACTAATAACTTGAGGATAATAATAATATCGTGGCAATTAAAGCAAACTGATTTTTCTACAAGAGTAGAGAAGAGAGAAAAGTAAGAATAAGCCAGACGACATGAATGGAATCCCAAATACTGTGCTTAGCAGGCCCCTTAAAACTGCCTGAGTTTAAAAGAGGAGAAGAACATGCACCAAAGGAAGCAACTGCTTTTCAAACATGAGCTTATATAGGAAGGTATTTTCCTCTTTGGAAACAGGGATACATTGAGTCCCAGAAAATTATTATTCCCAATCAGTCCAGATTGCCCAGCAAGTCAGAATTGACGAGCAGGACTACATCTAAGTAAGTAATAAGGCTCATTAAAACATGTCCTAGAGTTTTGTTCACTTTTCAGGCTCGCTCTTTTTTAATCAACTGAGAAGCTGTAGATACTTACCCTTCCCTTCCTTCAGTGGAATATTTTGCCTTGAGCTGTCTTCTCAGCAATGGAAGTTCATTCTCACACTAGAGAATCAACAGAACATATTAACAAATTAAAACCATAGTTTTTGTCTATTGAGTGGAATTTTTGTCTGTGTAAATCTAGCTAGTTCATTAACCAGATCGAAACCATATACTCAGCTTCATTAGGCATATTCTAGTCAACTGATCTAACCAGTCCCAAAAGACATTGAAATGCATATAGTATGAATAGAACCTTTCTGAGGATTTATATAAAACTATGCCTTTGCTTCTTTACTCAGGCATAGCTAGAAAATTATTGAGAATAATAAAGGGAACAAGAAAATAGTTAACAATGACACAAAAAAGAAGGAAAGATGGCAAAAAGCAATTAGAGAATTTGAATTTTTTTACCTGCATTACTCCAAGTCTCACCATTGTAGGAGAACAGGATTTGGGCAGTTTTCTGGAGAATTACATGGCAAAACTACTGCTGAACAATCCACAGTCTCACGTCTAAGAATTCACACCAAAAACAAAACTGGCTCTCAGGGGGGATAAAATACTTTTTAAAGCTGATTTAGAAAATAATCTTAATAATTTCTGAAATGATAACTTTTTTGTTCATGTGTTCTAACTCTAGCTACCTAGGTCTCAATTCTTTTTCTCTATCATAGAAAAATTTGGAGAAGGAGACGAAATAGAGATGAATAGGCTAACATTCCCCTGGCCAGGACTTCCTGTGCTGTACAATTTGAGGAAAGAATAAAATGAGTCTCAGCTCCAACTGATGAATCTTCTGTTGCATTCTGTATAAACCCAATCATGTCACCATCATCTTCTCCACTTAGTCTTCGATTAGGTACGCAAAGTTTAAGTGATCACCCTTCCTTAGGAACTGCATAATCTTTCCCTGTAAGGAATACTATTTCCTTTCTCGGTTTTGTTGATACCTTTTTCTGGAAAGCTCATTTCTGTGTCCTACAAAAGTGGTTCTGCTTGTCTGATCATTATCATCATTAAGCATTTATGAAGCACTTTAGACTTATTTACTAGAACTCATGATATCCTTGTAAGATAGGTTGGTCTAATGGTCTTATAAATGAGAAAATGGAGGTTAAGTAACTTAGCTAAGGTCACATAGATAATTTGGATAAAAGACTCAAAGTCCTGACTTCCCGTTTAGTGCGTAAATGATACACTTTCAAGAAGAATAAAAAGTTACCTGTTTTAAAATTTTACACCTTAACTGTTCCTAGACAGAAGTAACAAAAGGGATGCTTTTTTGCTCTTACCCTGGGGCTGATAGCATTGTTTGGGGCATCAGAGCCACTGCCTCTATAGTTTACTTTTCTTGAACTTTCATTTCTTGGTCTCAGGATTTTAACATCAGCTGCAGGCAATATGTGTATAGGAAAGGAAAAGGGGGGATGGGGTGAGGAATAAATGACCAGTACTGCCTCTCCCCATTGGGAAAGCAAAAAACTCCCCAGAAAATCCCCAGTACAATTCTACATTTAGGACATTGGCAAGGGAGATCCAAGTTCTATTGTCTGTAATGGGAGGCAATAAAAAGGGGATTAAGAAGGACTGTTGGACCAGCCTATCGATAGTGTTGCCCCAGTTATTTGCAGAATTTTCTGTTGATTGTTCATTTGATAAAAATTCTTTGACTTTTTAAATTTTATTTTATTTTAATTCATTCATTTTTTGGTTTTCCCAACACACACTCTCACTAAACACTCCTCCGTTCCATTACATGCAAGTGTTTGTTAACAAAGCCATGGAAGCCAGCCCGGAAAATTTATGAAAAGTTGGGATGAAAAGGTTTACACTGAGAAATTTTTATCCATTGACTTAATTTGGTGGGAGGAGGGGAATCGTACAAAGATAACTATACATCAATTTTGGAGACTTAAATCTACAATACAGCTTATTGTATTGTGAAGAAATAGAATGAAAATTGTAGTACAAATGGCTACACATTTTTCAGCTTCTATGCCTTTCCTTTTTTCATGTCAGTCTCCAACAGAAATATTTCCTTCATCCTTCTTCCCATCTGTCCAAATCTTATCTGCCTTTAAGGTTTAGTTCAATTCCCACCTCTTCCACTAATGCCCTCCACCCACTTAACCCATGGCTCAATCACTTATTTAGTATTCCATCCATTGGACTATGCAAGTTCGGGTCAATGATGTAATCTCCCATTTATGTTTGTCTCACATCCCCAAGGAGTGTGGCCTCTCTTCCATTTTCTATCTACACAGGGCAATGTGGAGAGAAGCATTTATTTAACTGCAGCTAACATTTATTGATCACTCAGTATGTGTCAGTTAAATTATTTACACATGTTATCTTATTTAATTCCTACCACAACCCCATGAGGTCAGTACTTTCATTCTCCCCATTTAATAGATGAGGTAAATGAGGTTCAGAATGGTTAAGCAACTCACTCAAAGACAAACAGGTAGTAAATGATGCAGCTGGGATGCAAACCCAGGCGGTCACTTGGTCACTCTGCTTTTAATCATTCTGCAAAGGAAGGAAGGAAAAAGGGAAGGAGACAGAAAGAATTAGGGAGAGGATGGGGAAGTGAGGCGGGTGAGAGGCAAGCAGGAAGGCAGCAGATAGAGATGAGTTTACCATAAAGCTAAAGAAATTTAAGCTCCAGCATCCCACTGCCATAGAATTTTCCAAGGCCTTGGGAGGATCCCTAGTAATATGTTTGTTGTGAATTTTGTGAATTTTTCAAAAGATCTATTAACAGCAATTAGTTAGGACAGCTGTCTCTTTTTACTCTGCCTCACCCATCATGTTGAGCGGTGCTCCAGTGGCCAGGTGAAGGTAAATCACATTAGGGATGCACTTGGATTGGATTTAGCAGAATTTATATACATAGAGTTCAATGACTTTCATGAAAATCCCTGCTGCCCTCTGTGCCAACTCACCAGTCTCTCTCTCTCTCTTTCTCTTTTTTTTTTTTTTTTTTTTTTTTGGAAATCCAAATTTTACTAAGGGAAATATACAACAAAGAGATAAAAGAATGCTGATGAGCTTTTTTTTTTTAAATTTTTTTAAACATACTTAGATTACATAAATGTTACACAGAAAATATAGGGATTCCCATATGCCCCACTCCCTGCACCTCCCACACCCTCCCAAAGAAACAACATCCTTCATTAGTGTGGCACATTCATTGCGATTGATAAACACATTCTGGGGCATTGCCTTTGAGCATAGTTCACATTGTAGTCTGCACTCTCTCCCACAAAATTCTGCAGGCTATGGGAAGATATATAATGGCCTATATCTGTCGTTGCATTATCTTTCAGGACAATTTCCAAGTCCCGAAAAAGCCTCCATATTATACCAGTTTTTCCCTCTCCCAGCCCCCAGAGCCTCCAGTGGCCACTTTTTTTTTTTTTAATTTTTTTTTATTGTGGGTAAAAATCAAAATTCTCACAATACATACAAACATTTGCAAAATGATATATAAATATATATGCATATATGTGTATTTGCTTACAAAAATGTTATTTATATATATATATATATATACATATATTTTAAGAGGTGCTTAGATTACCCAAAATATTACACGGAATCCACTGGGATTCCCATGTTGCCCACCTCCCACACCTCCCACCACATCCCACACAAACATCTCCCACAAGTGTGGCCCACCACCCTCAATGAACTTACACATCCTGGAGCCTTGCCACCAACCATAGACCACAGTTCACACTGTAGACCACACTCTCTCCCACTCAGTTCTGAGTGGTGTGTGCTGATTTAAAATGGCCTACATCCATTGCCACAACGGTACTCAGGACAACCTCCAACTCCCAAAGAAGCCCCTGTATTTCAACTGTTCATCCCCTCCCTACCCCAAAAGTGTCAAGTGGCCACTGGCTCCACCTCATTGTTATAATTTCTTGCATTGCTAGAATCACCATATGTGAACAAGAGAATACCATCAAGTCCACTCTAGTCCATAGTTCTTCCCCCAATCCTGAGGGGACTGGGATGGTGATGTCCACTCCAACTCCAAGTGAGAGAGGGCTTATATCCCATGGATATGGTGGGTGGGATGATCCTGCCTGCAGATGCAGGCCCTCTCCATTCCCTGGGATGGCCATTGCCCATCGTTGTCTCCTCACCAGGTGACTTGGATGAGTCCATTGAGCTGTAGGGTAGGAGTTGCAGCTCCACCTAGATTTCATGCACACCTGGCACATAGGTAGGCGGGAGGCTCCAGTCTCTGGAAGTATACCTAAAAACTCCAGCATCACATATAGGTTTGAATAGAAGGGACTGGTGAACCATGTGCAAGGAGGACTTATTTGAGTCTAATTCTGTCACTCTCAGGAGCACAAATTCCAAACTAGAACCCACTGATAAGGCATCAGTCTCTGGGGCTATCCCCCCTTATATAGGACCTGGGTGTCTCCGGAGCTCTCAGGAACCCCTCTGTGTGGGGTGATAGGCACTTAGATGTTCTATGAGCTCCTACTGAGGTGTGTGTAAGAGTTACCTCTGGGATGACCTCCCGACTCTCTTTGAAGTCTCTTAGCCACTTGAACTCGTTTGTCTTTACCATTTCCCCCTTTTATTCAAGGTCTTTTTCCAGTTGTGTTGCCAGTTGGCACTTTGTATTAATCCCTCGTTGTCCAGTGGCCACTTTTAACATGAAGGTACCTTATGCTTTTAGTAGAGATCACATCACCCTATAAATATGGCTGACAACGTCTGGCTTCAAAAGTGAGTTGGTCATGGAGGAGAGACAAGATTTGAAAAGTATGGAGCCAGAAGCTAGTCTGTGAAAAATTCTGTCACCAGAAATGTAAGATTCTAAGCAGGGAGTTTGTTCAATGCTGAGTCAAAATTAAAGTTTTCTCTCCTCAGGAATGGTCTAATTAATGCTGAATAGGCTATTATGAGCCCTTTATATTTATTTTCTTCCCGAGGGAAATTGTACCCAATTGGATTCATCAGAATCCTTGTGTTTGCAGGGCACAAACCTGTAATAGGTGCACTATAAAAGAAAAATATATCTGTGAATTAAGCTACGTGTTTTATGTGCCTAACGTGCCATAATGTGGCACTACTATATCAAGACACAAAGGCTAGCAAAAAGAGGCTTTTCTAAGCTGCCAATAAAAAGATACAAATTCCTATCAACATGTATCCATTACATTTAATTGAGAAATGTATATATATTTATTCATCTGTGTTTACTTTTAAGTTTTTTATTGCTTATGTTTTCAATTATTAAATGTACAAAATAAAGTTAAAAAAAAAATACTGCTGGAGAAAGGATGAATTTTATTTTCTCTTTGTATATAAAATGATATCATGACATCTTTGTCGTATAAAGAGGTGACTAAAGAGTGTATAGCCAAATCTGTAGGGAAAAAAATATTTTAGAGGTATACCAGGGGAAAATGCATAAATAGAATTATTTTTTTTCTGAATTGTATGGTGATTGTGGTTTTTGCCAGTTCTTTAAAATTTTTAACTTTTTTTGTAATTTCTTTTTTCACTTAAATAAATATTAATTTTGTAGTCTTTTTTAAATTGGCACCAAATATCGCATAAGTCTCGGGACTTTTCATTACCTGGTTCTGCCCCTGAAGGAGAGAAGGAAGATCACATCATGTACTCAGCATCTAAATACCAACATAAGCCATAAACAACACAAATGATGTGTGCATACCTTTATAAAAGCCTACAGGTATGAGCACTGAAGATCTCAGTGGGGTGGTGGGAAACCACCCCTTCCCCAAGATAATAGCTGTGGAGACTCTGGGAGAACACAGGGTTATCCAGATTTCCGATGGAGAAGCTCAGAGGAAAGAGTAGGAACGGAGTCTTTATGAACATCAAGCTGGAAGACACTCAATCTTTGTCTACCCACAATGTTTAGTGCAGAATCAAGCATACCAATATCAGTGCAGTAATGGTGATACTCAAAATGAGGAGCAAAGTTGTTTAATCAGTTATGAAGAGCTCTGCTACTGAAGCAGAGGCAATGAAGGCAGATGGTGAATGGCCGCAGCGAGATAAAGTTGCATCCATAACTAGACCAAAGTATGGTAGATCGGAAACAAGATGACAAATGATTACAAGAATAGCATAAGCAAGAAGGATTCAGGAAACATACTGAGGAATGAGAGCCTAACACTGCTGTAGCACTGCTCAGTTAAGCTTAGCCACTAGTCACACTTCTCTCTTAGAGGGTTTGTGGAGCCAGGCAACAGGACAGCAGTGTCAGTAGCCCAGTTGGGTTGGGTTTCCTTTCACTCTGGCTGGCTCAAGACCAAATTAGAAAAGAAATGAATGAGAAAAACAGCTAAATAAGAAACAATGGGGAGACACAGGGCATGTAGAAGGAGAGGGATGAAAAAAGAATGCTGGGAGAGAAAGCTGCATCTAACGTGGAGAAAAGAGGAGGCCCCCGCAGAGACGCTCATCTGATTCTACAGGTTGTCCCCCATCTGACTGTCCCATACTCTTAATACTCTGCTCTTTGCTTTTACAAGAGGGCAATGGCTGGGTGGTGAAGACTATTCCTGAACCAGAGTCCGAGGCAACTAGTGGTTTTTAAATAGGGAACAGGGCAAAAAGAACCAAGATGTCTTAGAATAAAATGTCAGCCTCATTTTTCTAGAGTTGCCAAAATGGTAAGAATAACAATTGCTAGTGTTAATTAAGTATGTACCATGGACCAGGTATTGGGCTAAGCACTTCACAAACATAATTACACTGAATATACACAACAACACTTTGAAATAGGTGTATTATTTCCATTTTACCAGTAGAGAAACTAGAAAAGTTAAGAAATATGCCCAAGGTCATAAAGAAAGTAATTGGTAGAATTTTTAGGGTGATCCTTCTGAATACAGAATCCAGGTTCTTTAAAACTGTGTCATAGTACCTACTAACAAATGATAAATACTCACCTCCAACTAGAATAAGAAACAAATATCCTCCATTTGTGGTTTTGCTCACTTGAAGCCACAAGTAGCATGCCATTCCATTTCTTTTCAGGTTTCTGCCTTTTACATTCACCCACGTACATCTGCGTCTGAAAAGAAAGAATTACACTGCCTGGCTTTCTCAAGTAGAAAAAAATTATAGCAATCTATTCTACATCGCTCTTCTTTTAGGTTTCTTGTTCGAAAGAAGTATACAGATTTTGGAACCAATCTCCTAGTTAGTGCTCCAGCCAAAATCTAGTGTTGGCCAAGTTTTGTTTGCCATCCACAGAGGGTAATGACCTTGAGTTCCACCAGGGAACCCTCAGTGGAACCCATGCATCAATCGTTCATTATAGTCAGCTGCACTGTTGTTTAAATCTCAGTATTTTCCTGGTATAGTACATTTATACACTTATTTAAAAATAGCCACAGCACTAATATCCATTAAGAACTAATAGCCTAGAAAATTTTCTTGTCTTAGCTTGAAACTATTGAAGTACAAAGCTACTAGATTTCTTTTTACCCCCAACAAATTAAAATATCCAAAGTTGACATTATATCATGCAATATTTGGATGACTCCCTCAAGCAGAAAATATTAACAATCCACACAAATTTTAACATTGAAAGAAATTTAGCACACCTGGCCAAATTATAAACCTTTGAAGCTAAGCTCTCCTGTCCAAGATTCTGGTGAGTTCTAACTTGGATATAATGGTCATTAGCATATGTTTAAGGCTGCACAGAGTGGTGAACATATTTCCTAACAGATGACTGATAAATACCAGTCTGGTATGAGTTCATCTTAAGAGTGTGATATGAAAAGTTTCCAGGTCTGGGAGGAAGCAAACCAAAGCAGGCAATATGCATCCTGAGCGAAGAATGCTGGTCCCAGGGCTGCTTTGGCCTTGGATCTTTGAGAAGATGACCAGAATTTGGGGTCCTGGGATTTGGAATCAGACAGATCTTAGACCTTGAATAAGCTACTTAACCTTTGAGAATTTCAGTTTCTTGTCCATCAAATGTATATAATAATTCCTGCTTTGGAGATTAGTTGAGTACTAAAAACACTGTATGAAGCAAGGGGCCATAGACGATTCCATAGGACATCTCTTCTTGGATGTCCTTCAGGCCTTCCAAAGGGGAACTTACCAACTCCCCTTCCTCCACCACCACCATGCTCCATTCCCGTTATTCAAATCAAAATCATAAAAGTGAAAATCTGACCCTGTCACTCCCCCACTTAGACCCCTCCAGCGGTTTTAGTCCAAGTCTAAGTGCCTAAGGAAGAATGAGGCCCTCCATGTCCTCGAGTCCTCAAGTCAACAACTGGGGTTTAGTTCTTGGCTGCTAATACTTCTCACCCCACATTCACTCTGCACATTAGCACTATTGGGCCACTTAACAGATCCTTTGCCTGTGCTCCCTGCCCAGAATGCCTCCACCCTATCTCTCTTCTTTTCTCACATTGGTGCTGCTTATTTGCAGTTCACAGTAGCATGAACATCACCAGGAGCTTGTTAGAAATGCAAATGGGGAAGCAGATGTGGCTCAAGTGATTGGGTTCCCATCTACCATATAGGAGGTCAAGAATTCGATTTCCGGGGCTTCCTGGTGAAAAGCAAGCTGGCCCACACAAAGAGCTGGCCCACGTGGAGAGCTGGCCCCCACAGGAGTGCTGGCAGGTGCAGGAATGCTGGCCGGCACGGAAAGCTGGTGCAGCAAGATGACACAACAAAAAGAGGCACAGAATAGAGACAACAGGAGACACTGCAGAGCAGGGAGCTGAGGTGGCACAAGAGATTCAGCACCTCTCTCCACTCTGGAAGGTCCCAGGATCGGTTCCCAGTGCTGCCTAAAGAGAAGACAAGCAGACACAGAAGAACACACAGAGAGCAGACAGTGAGTGCAAAACAATGGGGGGTAAATAAATAAATAAATATCTAAAAATAAAGAAATGCAAATGCACAGGCTGCCCTCTCCCACATACAGGAAATTGACTTTCAGGGATTGGGCCTAAGAATCTGTGTTCTCCAGGTAATTCTGATGCACACTCAAGCATGGACTTTGATGATTTCCATTTCTCATTTGATTCCAAAATTAGGCACCATCTCCTCCAGAAAACCTTCTCTGCTTCCCATAGCATGAATCAGATAAAGAAAATGCCCTCTTATGTAATTCTATAGCATCCGATATTATTGCTTATCATGCCATAGGGCAATTATGTGTTTAGTTGCTTATTTCCCTTTATGGACTATCTCTTGAGGGAAGAGTAAATATTTTAGTTACCCGTGATTCCCCAGTACCTGGCATAACATATGTATTTAATAATAATAGGAGTGAACACTTATAAAGTACATATTATGTATCTTGCCCTTTCCTAGCTCTTTACATATATTAATTTATTTAACCACCACAATAACTCTAGAAGTTAGGTACTATTAGTATCAACTCCATTTTACAGATGAGAAAACTGAAGCAAGGAGAAATTAGATGGTCCAAAATAACCCAAATGAATAAGCGTCAGAAATAGGATTCAAACCCAGGTGAGTCTGGCTCAAGTCCAGGCATTTATCCACTATGCAGTCCTGCCTCTGAAGCACAGCAAATGAATAAACGCTCCAATTGCTGGACATATGACCACTCAGTGCCTGGAGCCATCATCATCGTCACCATCAGGCTCCCATAAGCCAAATTCCTTGCCTAGACCACTGCAGTCAGCATCAACTCACTCTTGGATCCTTTTTGTCTCAGCCAAATGCTCTCTCTTCAGTTCTCATACCAAGATGGAACGAGTTCCATACGATATCAAGGGCTTCCTGGGAAAAATGTGTTACCAGCTCAGTCCCTTGGCCCCTCTCTCTCACCCTCGAGCGTTCATGAGCTTCGTGTCAGGTGATGCTGCTTCTGAGCACACCCTAGTCCAAGACTTCACTGATGGAGTTATTCCCTCCCACATCGCCCCTTGGTGCCAGCATAAGAAGATGATGACTTCCAATTCATTTTAAAGCCATCAGAGGCAGTACCGATCGATTCCTCACTCCATCCAAGTGGCCAGGCACAATGTGGTAGAATAAAAGGAACATTTTGAAATGCTTCCCAATGCACTTTTTCTCCTTAGTAATCCAGATTCTTTCCTTGTGGCCCTTTAGCCATCCCTACACCCAGCAGAAGGGTGGATGTTGGCCTCTGAGGGAAGAAGGAAGATGGCACAAAGGAACTGCTCCTATAAGGCTGAAAGGAGTAGACAATCCATCAAGAGTCAGGAGAAAGAGCTGAGCTGGAGGAAAGAAAGAAGGAGAAAGAGAGAAAAAAGAGAGGAGATGAAAAAAATAGAGAGGAGGGGAGGGGGGGAGGGGAGGGGAGGGGATGAGAGAAGAATTAAGAATGTCTTAATGTTCTACCATTCTTAACTCCAGAGTTGAACTTCTGAGTAGGGACTTAGGAGAAATGCCCATTATAGGTGTCATTCCTCACTTCTCTAGGCAAATTTTTGGAAATTTGTAAGCCCTTTAGAAAAGTCCTGAGTTAGTCATGATACCAGAACACTATCATTCCAAATGGATTGGCAGTAGAAGTGGAATTGGCTGCAGGAGCTTTCTAGGTGGATGGGTGGAGAGAGTACTTGTGATTCCCACAGCCCAGGGATCCAGAAGTCCCCATGTGCTCCAGTGGGGGACATGTGGATGAACACTAGGAGAGGCCTGGGTCAGGACAGAGGCCAGAACATGGGGAAACTCGTGGGCGAAGGTGACTATATTTGGTTTGACCTGTGGCTACCAGTGCAATGTCCAAAACACAAGGCAGGGCAATCAGATGACACCAGGTCGTTTGCTCAGCGATCATATGGAATAAAGTATTTCAGAGAAAGCAGGCAAAACCCAGAGGACAGTCAGTAAAACACAGGTCCCAGAGGACACTCAAACATCTGCCTGCACCTATATGGCATCTAGTAAAGAACAGAAAGAGGAGAGGCCCTGTATGATACAATAAAGAGGTAGGAGGCTAGAACTTTGAATGGACTAAGTGTTTACCAAAACTTAAACCCTATTTTATGCCAGAAGCCACTGAGCTACATGTAACTAAGTTTTTGCAGCCATACCCAGGAATGGGGCTCTATGGCAAGGCAACTTTCAATATAAGATAGTTACTTTCTTATCATGCACATCTTAATTATCCTAAGTAAGTTCTACCCTCACCATTCCACCCGCTAGACAATAGGCTTTGCATGAGAGTCGAATAAAAATTCTAAAAGAAATAGAATGATGGACTCTTCATTCATTCAATGTAGTACTACACTGTTCACAAAATTGCCACACTAGCTTCTCCAGGGGCTTAAAAGGTACCTAAAGAGCATATCTGGGGGCCTGCCAATCTACAATCGTCACTGTTCCGGGGGTACCTAGGGTGAAAGTTCCCACTGCATGGGATGGAATTTGTCCCCATCCTCCAGTCTGTCCCTCTGGTACTTAGTGTTCTTTATCAGGGTGCTGAATCACTCTTAAAAGCTTCCAAAGTTGGGCTGGAAAGAGAAGTATCATGTACTGGGGGGGGGGGGGGGGGAGGCGTTGTGGTGGAATAAGTCAGGCATGGGATAATCTCCACTTTGAGAATCAATGAAGCTTGTGGTTTACAACACAGTTTTATCTGTCTGTACAGCAAGCCCGCATCTCCTAATCTACATTCAGGTAGTGATTTTGAGTATTATGTAGCTTGAAAACTTGAAGTGAATTTTCTGGGTGGTTAATAAGCTATCTGCAGCAGTATTAATGAACAGTGACCTTGCACTGAAACAAATGCTCCCTAAGTGTTTGTCTCTTCATTACTCCTCTAATATCATAGCGTTTTGCTTCCTTATTTTCCAAGCTGCTTACTATCAGCCAATGTTTCTACCTTACAAAATCAGACCTGCTATGTGGGAGCATTGGATGGGTAGCCACACATCCTTCAGAAGCCACAACGGAAGGATGTGACACAAACCCCGGAGATTTTATCTTCGAGCCCCATTGTTGCCCAATGAATATTCATAGTCGGGAATATTTGTATAGGTGTGGAGCTTTTACATAGATCCATTTGATTGTCTTATTAAGCCGTCACTACATGCTATGGCACCACCCTAAATGCCAGTAAAACAAAAAATCATGGGGAACTACATAGTCTCTATCCTTAAGAATTATTTACAGAAAATTCTAAATATTCTACCTTTATAGGAAATGGCATTTAATATATGCAATTCTTATATATGTACACATATATATTTATATCATGAGCATAAACATTCAAATATTATTAATAATAATCGCTAGTGTTTATTAAGTGCCATACTCTCTGATGTGACTGTGCTCAGAACTCAGCAGCATTTTTAATCGATCTCTACAATAATCTGATTCATTCGGCAATATTGTTAATGCCAGTTTACAGATGAGGCTGTAAACCAATTGCCTAAAATTCATGTGGCAGCTGACATGCAGTGAATCTACCATTCAAACCTAGGACTATATAATCAACATTAAAATGAACACTTTTATCCCCCCGCCCACATTTCTATTTTTGAAAACAATGCACAAAAGACTCTGTAATATAGGGCAATATATACTCTAGTCTGACTAATTATCAGAATTTTTTGAAAGGATTTTAAAAAAACATATATACCTTGGTTCTATTCATAGAGATTCTAACTGGGTAGAGCTGAGCTGGGCTTCCATCTCTGTGTATTTATAAAACTACTCATCCAATTCTTATGGGTGAGTGGGATGGTCATTGCTGTAGAATCAAGAGGCAGGGTCTACACTGAACATTAAATGGAAAATATCCAGATTATTTAGGTTAAATAATATCCATTGATTCAGAATAAAAACACACAAAGTATAGAATCTAAAATAGCTTGATTAGTCCTGTTTGTTAGGGAAGAAATTCATCTAGACAATTTATTTTGTGATAACCAGAGAGTTCATTGAAAACATTTAGATTCTTGGGGTATAAAAATAGTTGATCTCTTGTGCTTTGAGAGATAAAAGTCATAGACCAGATGGGCTTTTTCTCAAAACTGAGTATCTCTGAGATTCTCCTGCTACATTTGTCCCTCTGGTACTTAGGGCAGTGAAGAAGGACAAAGACCACACCTTGAGTTATAGCTATACAGGCACCTGTGTTATCAGTATACACCTTCAGGGAAAGCAGGAATTGCCTTTTACCTGCCTTTGTTTCCCTCCCAGTGCCCCAGGTCATGCCCTGCTTACAATAGGTACTAAAAAATATTTATGAAATTAGAGTCTCATCCTCTCTTTCTTCTCTTGGAATTCTTTCTCTAGAATCCATAACTTTTTCCACCAAAGACTAGAGTTTAACTTTATGAACAAGGATAACTGGTCACCTAAGATTAAGACAAGATTTTTTTTTGGTCTTAATGCCCATGCCTCTGGTTGATTGTGTCCAGCTGCCACCCACAGTTTTGCCTTTAAGTCCCAGGATGACTCCGCTTGGGTTCAACTCACTTCAGGTGTGGGAGGCAAACTCTAGCTGCTTAAATATGTATGTAGAAAAAATATCAAAAGTTCTTTGGTGTTGTCTGTCATATGCATAAAAGTAGGAAAATGAAATGAGTTTGTTGTCATAGACACTGCCACCAAGGACAGATTTCTTAGTCTGTCCCTGGAAGACAAGATAAAAACAAAAATGTACAAAGGTATTTTGAGTCTTTACTTGAACTTAACTTGAAAATTTTTGTGTCTCCGCTCAAACACCTCATTAACTCATGCACCATAAACCTCAAACATCAACTTTGAAAACTCGTATACCAGCACCCATCATCATTATTTTAACTTTATCTCTGCTTGTCAAACTCAGAAACTCTCTCACTTACTATTTTCTCTCTGCTTCCTTTGTCATTTCTTGGCTAGGTAGATGAGTAACTGTGAAGAAGTAAACCCCCGAATGTCAGAAGGAGACTAGAAAGAAAGCTACCATGCTGAGGCTAGGTAGCTCAGGGGACAGGTGATAGACTATAGAAGCAGCTGCTTCCAGATCTCCAGCTCCATTCAGGTCATAGAGTGTAGTCGTTTGGCAATTTGATGTAATTATGAATTCCAAAAATATAATTGGATCATGCTTATAAACGGATCAGTTCATCTGGGCATGATTAAGTTATGATTAGGGCGTTGACTGGGCCATGTCAGTAAGGCATTGAGCCCCACCCCTTGGTGGGTGGGGAATCAAATATAAAAGGCAAGGCAAAAGACAGAGGGAGTAGTTTTGAGTAGCAGTTTTGATGTTGGAGTTTTGATGTTGGAGAGAAGGCCCCAGGAGAAGAGAAGTGAGCCATTCACTTGATAGTCTACAGCTGACCATGTGGAGGAACCAGAGGAGCTAAGCCCAGAGAGAAACACAGCCCCGGGAAGAGAGGAACCCAAGAAGCCTGAACCCTGGCAAACGTCGGCAGCTGTCTTACTCCAACACGTGGCAATGGACTTTGGTGAGGGAAGAAACTTAAGCTTTATGGCCTGGTAACTGTGGACTCCTACCCCAAATAAATACCCTTTATAAAAACCAACCTATTTCTGGTATTTGCATTAGCACCCCTTTTAGCTTACTAATACATAGAGGAATGGCAGGCTCTGTCTACACATCTACACCCAATGTGAACCAGGAGTTCAAATAATTTTCTGGATTATGCAGTTGCTATTTGGAGGGAAAAAAAAGTTTTCTTTTAGGAATAATATTATATTTAGGTTAATGGATAGTTATCTCAATTTTCTATTTCACAAAGCAAGGATCTATGTTGAATATGTTACCTTTGGGTGTCTTTCTGCTGATTGCTCTTGCTCAGATATGCTGTGCATAAATACAGAAATGGACTTGATCCCCTCACCTAGCATTATTTACCATGGCAGAAAAAGGCCATAGATTAAATGGGTGCAAATTCATTGGCAATGAGAAGAGCTACAGTTATTGTCTCTTGCCCTAAGGGTATTTTAAGATTTACAACAAAGTTTATTCATTCAACAATCATTTATTGAGTGCCTAATATGGCCAAGAAATGTGCTAGGTCCTGGGGCTACAGCAGTGATTCATGTGGGGTAAATATAACCCTTGTCCTTCTGGAAATCACAATCTAGTAGTTGAGAAAGACATTTAGATAAGTAACCACCATAAACTGTGATGCACGCTGTGATGGGAAAGCTTAGGGGACTGCAGGCACAAAGGGCCAGATGAACTAACCAAAGCCTGGAAAATCCTGTTCACAAATGATTCCACTCATTAACAAATGAAAACATCTTCAAATGTCCTATTTTTAAGTAGGTTCACATAACACAGGGATGTGGACTAAGACTTAGACATGTCTTTTGTGGACTAGCATGGTTGGATGTGACCTGTGAGAGAAGAGTGGACTGACACAAGGCGCTAAGGCTGGCACCAACACAGCACAGCAGATCTAACTTTGGTCAGTCCTTCTCCTGATTTCTGGTTGAAATTCTCCCCCATTCTCCTTCCCAAGTGTTCCACATCCTTTCCTCATTGCCTATGCAACCTCTCATTGTCAGAAGAGTCTCACCTTTTCTTTTATCGAGATGATTCCCTCTTGTTCAGCTCAAAATGGTTCTGTATGTTCATTCAACTCTTCATCCTCACCTCCCATCTCAGAGGAAGAAGAGCTGGTCAATATGAAAAGCCAGCATTTAACACCTTGTACTCGGAACTGAGTAGATACAGTTATGGGAGAAGATACCAACACCTGAAGCCAAGATAGAGAACTGAGGCTCCCTGGATTTCAGTGGATGGAGCCAGGGGTGCAGGGAAGAGAGATGTTGGAAGAGGAAGTGAATGAAAAGAACATGAACCTGGATTTGGCAAAGGCAAGCCTCTCCTAGGGATTTGCTTGGCACATATTTGTTTCCTCCTTTCCCATTTTCTCTCTTGAAGCAGCACTTTTCATTAGGGTGAAGAAGATAGGAAACTAATGTGAGAAGAGGTGTGTGTTCTACATAAAATGCCCTTTGGGCTCAACCAAACAGAAACATATGCGGGGGGCTGGCCTCACTCTGGTCTCTGAGGATGAGACGGAATGGAGGTCTGAGGTATCTCCTTCCCAGAACTCCAGAGTAGGAGAGCAAACAGAAGTTGAGGGAACAACAACAATAACCAAAAAACCTGAGTCAGGGGGCTTGGTTGGTGCTTTCGGGAACAGTGGGATATTAACATAAGAGAGTTAGACAAGTCACAGATTCTCTTGAAGCAAGGGGAGCAAGAGACAACCATCAAATAGAAAGGAAGCCTTACTAAAAGCCAGCTTTCATTACAACTGACTGATAGGCTAACTCAAAGTGACTTAGGCAAATCAAGACTCAGTATCTCACCATCTTTCCTCTCTGTTCTCCATGTGGCTTTATTCTCAGGTTCCACATGGTAGCAAGACAGCCCCCATCAGCTCCAAGACAGAAGCACTTTGGCTTCAAATTCAACAGAGAATAGCCCTTCTCCTTCCTCACCTGATCATAATAGCTTAAAATTCCACAGCTCTTACTCCGTCCTAAGTGCTTTCCTATGTTACTGTCTTTCACCTTCACAACTCTTACACTTAGGCACAAAGGAGTGAGGCAGTGGCCTGAGCCACACAGTTAGCTTGTGACAGAGGACACATTTGGACCCAGCAGTCAGGATCAATCCAGAGTCTGGACCCTCAGTCAATATGCTTTGTTGCCTTCAGCCTGATGCCTGTGGATGGAGGAGGATTGTAAATGCAACCCAGCCCCAATCACCTTGAATGTGATGCTTTGACCAGCCAGACCTGAAGCACATGCTACACAGAGCTGGGAGCAGAGTCAAGGCCACCCGAACTCTGGGCTGAGAATGGATAGGGGTGGTGTGATGCTTGATTGTATGTGTCAACTTGGTTTAGCTGTAATGCCCAGTTATTCAATCAAACACAAATCTAGGTGTTGTCATGAAGATATTGTGTACATGTGGTTAACATCCACAATCAGATCACTTTAAGTAAAGACAATTACCCTTGAAATTATGGGTGGGCCTCATCCAAGCAGTGGAAGGCCTTCAGAGCAAAAACTGAGGTTTCTTGGAGAAGAAGAAGTTTTTCAGAAATTCTGCATCAAGACTAACAACAATTCCTGCCTGTGTTTCCAGGCTACCTGATGGATTTCAGATTTGCCAGTCCTTACAATCATGTGAGCCAATTTCTTAAAATGCACACACACGCACACACACACACACACATATCCTCTTCTGTATGTTTCTCTGGAGAACCACAACTGATACAGGTGGTCACCCAAAGGAAACTCTGGGTGCTACCAGCAAGAGAGGGGTGAAGTAGTAGACTGCCAAACACTAAATGTCCCATTCATACTCATTCCCCTCTCTCTCTTGCCCTCCCTTCTTCCGTCTGCCATCTATTACATGTTTAACACAATGTACACCATGTGTCAGATGCATGAATGGAACACAACCTAGAGCAAAGTCCTTCCTTTCACAGAGCTTAACATTCCAGTGGGGGTGGTGACACACAAAACATAAATAGGTATTAGTCATGGGTACTATAAGAAAAATGCAGCAGGGCAAGTGGATAAGAAATGAGGAAGGGAGGGAGAAGATGGTACTATTCTACATAGCGAGATCAGAGCCAGCCTCTGGCAGAGATCCGAATATAATGAGAGCAGGAGGGAGCAAAGCAGATGCTGCGGGGAGATGCTGGCAGAGAAAAGAGCAAGGACAAAGGCCCTGAGGGGTGCATACTAAAGGAGTTCCCTGACTGCAGACAGTAAGGGGAAGTGGGAGGGAATGAGAAGAAATGAGGCCGGAGAACTTCCTTAGCCTGCTGCTCCTGATCACCTCAGACACTACTGAGCTTTCTCTATCAAAGCAGATGACGGGAACCCTGAGCTCTCTCCAAAGGTGTAACCAGTAATTCCAGCTGCTTCAGTCTAAAAGTTCCAACTGCATCTCAAATTCCACATATTGGAGTTAAACTCATCCTCTTTGATGCAGACTTATTTCTCATCCCGGTATTTTCCTATTTGCTGTCACTTTGCACTGTCCTAGCTGAGAACACCCTCTCCCAGACACCAACGCCTTGGGGCTCTGGTGACCTTGCTCCCTTCTTCACCCGCAAGACCCATTCAAACAGCTTTTACTTCTTATTCTCTTTCTGCAGTGTCTCTCACACCTGCCCCCTGATTCCATTCTAGGTTAGACCCTCATCATATCTGACCACAGACAATGGCCACAATTGTTGCCTGTTCTTACAACCTCCACCACGCCCCCTTCCAAACTGGACCTTACACAGCTGGTCGAGTCCTCTTCTGGCAGCACAATGCCGATCATGGCAGCTAAACCTCAACATGTTCAAATGCCTTCCAGAGAAGATTCAAACTCTCAACATGAAACTTGTTAATATTCAGGTCCTTGATAAGGAAAGTCCCAGACTATGTTTACAGCCTAGGGACCTATATCCAGTTAAGCAAGCTAAATCATCTGTCATTTGGGGCTCTTCTCCCTTTCTGCCTTTCTAGAATGTATTTTCTCAATATCTCTAGCTATGGGAACCTTTTCAGCCTTCCAAAATTCAGTCCAAATACCTCCCTTCACATGGCCTTTCTTTATCCTCCCACTGGAAGTGATTTCTCCCTGATCCTTTCTCAAAACATGTGTTACCTCATTTGAAAATATACTCTTCTTTCCTTTAAATCCTCTTCTTAATTTCCTTCCCAACAACTATTCCTCCCCAACTTTCTCCTGCTCATTAAATGGCATCAGTTTTTACCCATTTGGGGGGTCAAAAACCTAGATGGCATTCTTGTTCCTTCCCTTCCCTTACATCTTACACCCTTACCATCAGCGAATGCTATTGGCTCTACCACCAAACATCCTGAATCTCATCTACTTATTCCCTCCATCACTTTCACCTGAGTACCACCTGTACTATTCAGCCTGTTAACCACTCTCACCGATTCCACTCTCCACTCTCCAACACCACACTTCCCCTAGCTTCTATAATGAACATCTGCATCTCCTACTCCAAATGCATCAATATATTCCTATCACACTTACAGAAGAATCCAAATCCTCACTATAGCCTGAAGAACCCTCTATAAAGAGGCTCCACTGCCCTTTCTTACTTTATTTTCTTACTGTTATTCCCAATGCTCCCTCTGCTACAGCAGATAGCAGGATACGTACCCCAACAAACACATGTGCTTAAACTTAACCCACATCCCTGAGTGTGTGAATCCATTGTAAACAGGATCTTTTGAAGATGTTATTTTTATCCAAGGTGTGGTCAGCTGAATGAGGGTGGGTCTTAATCCATATTACTGGAGGCCTTACAAAGAAAAGAAAATGGAGTCCAGAGTCAGAGAATGCTACAAAGAGGAGAAGGAAGTGAGTGGAAACCAGAAAGAGCAGACACAAGGAGAGAGAGATTGCCATGAGATGGGAGGCAGTGGTGCAAGCCAAGGAACTCAAGGATCGCAGCAAGCTAGCAACGGAATGCTATGGTCTTCGGAGGAAAGTACAGTCTTGCCAACACTTTGATTTAGGACCTCTGGTCTCTGAAACTGAGACAATAGCTACCCATTATTTCAGCCAAACCATTCCATGGTATTTGTCATAGCAGCAATGACTTTTGTTCTTTTCCTTCAATACAGTCAAGTTTATTCTAATCTAAGAACTTTTGCACTTGCTGTTTCCTCCACCTGGAATAATCTGCCCCAAAATATTTGCAAAGATGTTGCTTTTCATGATTCAGGTCTCAGCTTAAGTGCCACCAACTTCCCTGACCATTCTTGCCATGATTTATCTTTCTTCATAGAACTTACCCCCACTTGACACTGAATCAGACATATTTTCTTTTACATGTGTATTATTGGTCCCCCCTACTAGAATATATATTCCAAGACATGAGGGACCTCATCAATCTTATTTTCCACTATATCCTCAGCATCTAGAACTTCACCTAATACATAATAGAGACTCCAAATGTTGGTTAAGTGAAATAACAAATGAATAAAAGATAAATGGAAAAAAATAAACAATTGAAATTATACCAATTGCTAGCACCCAATAGGTAGATAATAAATATCATCTGTCCTCCTTAGTAGTATTAGCATTATAAGCTGATCTTTCTCTAAATATAACTGTGCTCTGGAGTCCCTTTCTGATTAAATTTACTGGTTATTTGTGCCTCTGAGAGATTGTATGCTTCTTGAGATGAGGCATCTCATCACCTTTACTCTTCATTTCTCCCTAGCAGCTACCATAAGCACACATGGATGCCTAATAACTAAGAAGATCAGTTACTGTGTGTCAGTTTCCAGTCTAAGGACATTAATTTATTAACTCATTTAATCTTCACCACAACATTGTGATATGACTACTATCAATATCCTTATTTTATAGGTGAAGATACTGTGGCATTGAGAGGATAAGATACTTTCCCAAGGTTAACACAGTTAATAGGTGTGCCCAACAGTAGGATATAAAGAAATTTTTTTTCAAGGAATTGGCTTACATGATTGTGTGGTCTGGCTGGGTAAGTCCGAAATCTGTAGGCAGGTCAAGCCCCAGGAAATGCTCGAAACTCTTGAACTGATGATACAGTCCACAGGTGGAATTTCTTTTTCCTCAAGGAGGCCTCATTTTTACTCTTAGGGCCTTTCAATTGATTGGATTATTAAGGATGATCTCCTTTAATTGAAGGCAAGTGACTACAGATGTTAAGCACATCTATAAAATACATTTACAGAAACACCTTGAATTCACATTTGATTGAGTAACTGAGCACTACAGCCTGGCCAAGTTGGTACATAGAACTAACCATCACAATGGGTAACCAAACCAGAGTTTGAACTAAGCCTTTTGACTCCAAGCCTAAATTCTTAAGCATTGGGATATGCTGCCTTGCATAGAAAGTTTGTTGAATGAATGAAAGTGAAAGAAAGACTCTACTATGAAAGAGGATGACTGGGTTGTTCTTCCTGAAATAGCTGCCGGCTCTCCCCCTCACCTGTCCCCAGCCTTGTTGAATACCTCAACCTGTAACTTGTTTCCAGGGTTTTTTGAGCAAAGCTGTTTAAAATATATTTGAAAGTGGATTTGATGTGTGAATCTTACTCGTTTTCTAGCCAGAGGTCTCTCAATATGTTAGGGATTTGTGACTGAAAACCCCCAAATGGAATTTCAACATGTCTGAATTCAAATGTCCTGGTTGCCTGACAATGGGATTGACAGCCTAACAACTTCCAAGCTGACACCACCTTCTTTTCCTGGGGAGAGTGACTAAAAGCAATTTACACATTGCAGAAGGTTGAGAGTGTCTTTTCTTTACTGCTATAGCCAGCCCAGTAACCAATACCACCGTAGAGATTTGGTAACTTGTCTCTATAGCCTCCTTAGACTGAATTGAAAGTTGAATTTTGAGCATCAATTTCCTTTTTATCATTCCTCTTCTCCATGTTCCTTTTCCTTATGCTTAACAGATACCATCTTGCTTCCTAACACCTCCAGTCCACGCCCTTTCCTATATATTGTCAGGAACTCATGACTTACTAGAAACAGATTAAACCTTTGAGGACATAAGGCTTTTCTTTTGCTCATCTCTTTGTCATTCATACTTCATTTCCTTTTGAACTGGTTGACTGTTAGTGGGTTCTGTAGGGTGAGCCCTTGAACAAGGAAATCTGGAAGTAAAGCTACCTGAGAATTAATACCAGTAAATGAACACACTGTGTTGTCACAGTGTGAGGCCATTGCTAATTGTTTCTAATTCTCTCAGATACTACAGAGGGCTACTTAAATTTGTTACCCAATTTCCTTTAATAATTAAAAAAGAGTATAATTGAATTCTGTAAATATTTATTGTATCTACCTCGCAAAAAGTACTCTGGAGGATAAAAAGTTGAATAGAATGTTGGACCTTGAAAAGTTTCAAGTCTAGCGAGGGAAACAAGTACACAAATCTAGGGTAGGTCCCATAAGAGCATTTAAGGCTTATGGACATTCATGAAGGAAGCAGCATTTCAGAGTCATTCTCTCAGGCAGTCAATGTAGATAGGAATACAGTGGTTAACAAGAAAAAATTATATCCTTCTCTGTGTGGGGGAAGGCAGACAATAAATAAGTGATTGAAAAATAAGCATTTCAGCAAGCAGTATGTCCCCTGAAAAAAACAAAACAGAGTGATAAGATAGAGTGACTGGGGGAAGGGATTATTTTATGCATGGAAGTGGAGGAGGTCCTCTCTGAGGAGATGACATCTGAGCTCAGACCTGAATTTTAAGAAGCAGAGATTTTGAGCTAAGTAGATATTGCACTGATGGACCAACAAATGTGAAGTCCTTGAGGGGACTATGATTCAATTGTACAAGGAACATAAAGAAGGCCAATGAAGCAGGAAGATAATGAACAAGGAAAGAGAAGTTGGAGATGAAGCTTAAGCAGGTACGAGAGAAAACGGGACCTAGAACTTTTGGAAGCCAATGCAGGGTTTTAAGCAAGGAGGAAAATTATTCCATTGGCTGCTGAGTGTGGAATGTATCACGGGGTCTATAAGTGAAAGAAGGGGCTGCTTGGGTAATCCAGGCCAGAGGGGCATTTTGGGTGAACGTGGTGGGTATCAGAGGCATGATGAGAAGTCCTTGGAATTAGCGATGCTTGGAACTGGAGAGATGGGGGGTGGGGAGAAAAGGAGGACTCAAGAGCACTTCCTGTGTTTCTGACCCAGGCAACTAGGTGGATGTTGATACCATTTGCCAAACCAGGAAGATCCCCAGGAAGCACTGATTATAACAGACAAGGCAAGGAATGTGGACAAGTCCTGGGGTCAAGAAAGGGCAAGAAATGCTCAGGAAATAGTTGGAAAATATATAGCTAGAAAGCGATGTTCATATTAAGGAGGTGGAGGAGCCGAGGCTGAAGAACCTAAATATCCTGGAACCAAAATACTGAGGGTGGGGTGGGGTGGAAGGAATGGGGGGTTGGATAGTAAACAAGGAGGTCACAAATAATTCAAAATTTAAGGGAAAAAAAGGGGAACATTGAAAAATTCTCATGCAGACTTAGTTGCACCCTTAGTAAACCCAGAAACCAAACAGATCCAAGTGAGCAGCTCATGAGCACCACAAGCAAAGAACAGAAAGTGCCTGTCAACCATCAACAAGTGCCAATGCTTAGTCCTAATCTTTGGAGCTGCCTTTATGTCCCCATCTCCACCCAATGTTGCCCTGCCTGAAGGAGGATGGAACCCACTTATTTTAAGATAAAGAGTAAAGAGTTCCCTTCCTGGAAAACTTGTTTGTGATTCAGCATTTTAGTTCACACTAAAATAACAACAAATACCGTTATTAAGAATAAGCCATTTTCAAGCTCTCATCAACTTTACAAGATGCACCTAAAATATTAAAGATGAAAGAAACCTCAGGACTTACCTAGTTTCTCCCCAACATACAATGTTAAAATATTTTCCCTACCCCAAGCAGGGGAATGATTTTCAAGAGGAGAAGGCAAAGCTCCCCCCTTCCCTCACCAAGGTCCCTGACCACTCCCTGACCATTCAGTTACTGAACTGAAATCATCAATAACATAGCCCAGAAGACCAGCTATCCAAAACACACATCTACCTCCCAGAATAACTGCAAAGCTGTCTTGCCCCAGCCCTCCCACTCTCACTGTGTCGTGCCCCACCCTTAGAAACATTCATATTAAAAATAGAAAGTTGAGAAGCTCTGAGCTAGGGATCCACATGGACATTGGCTTTCTGTCCATTGGACTCACCAACATGCAAAGTTGTATGAGCTGGCAGATTCTACAGGAAAGAAAAGGGATCAGACAGCTTTTTGAAAACAAATTATTGCATCTCTGGCAGATGGCCATTGTCCAGCTTACAAGCATTTTTCCTATTAAGTTTTAGCAAGTGCAAGGTCTATAGTAAATAACATTTCATTGGCAGAAGCTTTTCAAGGAACAAACAAGGAGTAATACAAAGTAATCCTGGGAGAAGTTTACTTGAATTTAAAGTAATAGAATAGAGGGAGAAGGAGCCAACTATATGCAATTGCTTTCTGAGGATGTCTTTCTTTCTAATATATAATTTGTATGTAAATCATATGTTATTGTAACAATAATTAAGCCTACTTGTATTAGGAAAAAATATTTACCAGATTATATCCGAGGCAGCAGAACAAAAATCTGAGATTAAGTAGCAATACCCCAGACAGCTAGGAAGATTCTGGCATTAAACAGTTAATAGAGAATTCGGTTCTGTTTCCTATTTTCTATTTATCTTTTTTTCTGCTTAGATGAGAGAGGGAGGTCCTTTCTCTGGTACACAATTGTAAGCTTGTTGTGAGATGGAATTTTTATTTTTTTAAGGTGTACCTAAAATTTTTTATGCAGTAATAACCACATTTCCAGGAAAAGTTAGGGAAACTCATAATACTACACATGAAAAAGGAAAAACAAGATAAGGTGGATACTGGAGTTTGCACTGGTTTGAAATAAGCCATGCATAGCCAATCAGTTAGAAAACCTTGGATTACAACCAAACTATATCAGAAGAATATAAATGAACACAGGGCCTGAGGATGATTCTTGCTGGGGGGGGGGGGGGCACAAAACTTGGATTACCAAGTAGTTTTCTCAAAATTGAAAAAGAGAAGACACTCAATTATTGGCAGTACACAGCCTCGATTAGGCAAATCTGTGTGTCAGTCAACCAGAATATACAACAGAATAATTTAAGTTCATTCTCTCCCAATCTACAAACATAATCATTTTCACATGGAAACTTGGCAATGTCACACCTCATTTCTCAGCAGACCTAAGAACAGTATGTAGTCTTGAGGTGTTTTGGATCACCTTTGCAAAATGAATCCCAGTACATTTCCACTCCCCTTACAGATTGTTATCACGTACAATTAAAGCTAAACCGCACTTGTCAAAACAAGATAACAGATCACACTCTCTGCTGCAGTAGCCCTGGATTTCTTTTTAATCAATCCTTTGTCGCCTGCTCACAAAGTTTACCAAGTGAGCCATTTACATTGCAATCCCAATACTTATTAATGAGGCCTTTGTAGTCATCCCCATAATTGCAAACCTTAAAACTTATTCTAACAAATCATTAGTACTCAACAGCTTTAAACAGTGTCTACCTAACCAGTTAACAGTTTGCCAGAAATAAAAAGTCAGAAAAGTAACATTTGGTTTTGTCTTTCTGTTTGGGGGGATTTTATTATGATAAAATATAGCTACTTTAGAATTTAAAATATCAGGGGGGGTGGGGGGAAGGATATAGATTTTCATGTGAGTCTGGGGTCTCAATGACTTTGATCTTTTCTAGTCCACCAGCCTGGAAGGGCTAGGTTATCGAATGGCAGTGTCTTCGCACCACAAAATTTATTCCTCTCTTGTGTTGATGCCGAAAAAGGGGCTCTGCTCACTGTCTTCGGTCAGAGAGCCAGATGGACAGAGGCTCCATCTCAAAGCATGCTTCCAAAGTAGAAAAGGGCAGTCACATCCATCACTTCTGTTGACATTTGGTGGTATTGGTGGTAGTTGTTGATTTAGCAGCAGCAAGTCCCCAGGCGAGGTATACCTTCAAATGGTGAGTAGGAAAGGGCCACCCTACCAAGTGCCCAGAAGGTGGAGAACTGGAATATTTGTGAACAGTCCTCACGATTCTCACATCCAAGTATGCAGGAAAATGGCCAAGTGAAGAGTAGGTTCCTTGCAAAGTCCAGGGGGAAATAGCACATTAATAGGATCACCTTTCCTGTGCCATCTTATCTGCCACCAGAGGCTATGTCTACCGTAGGGGGTGGCAGATTTATGAAACGTACAGTATTCCACAGAGAGAAAAACTGAAATCATCAAAAACAAAGTAAATAAATGAATCAGAGAAGAAAATGTTATTTTTCAAGAAGATTCATGAATAGCCATTCTTCCCTTAGGGTCTCCTACTTACACGTTAATCAGTGAATAACCATAATAATAAGCAACAAGGGTGGCTTCTCAACCCTGCCAGTTCTGTGTGGGTGGTAGATGCTGGCACCCACAGACCAGGTCTGGGATCCCAGGAACAAGATCTGTTACTCATCATTGTCCATCTAAAATGTCCTTGGCCATTTTGTTCATAAGCAGAAAGCTTTGCCTCTGCTCATAAAACACAGCCATTCTGACATAGTCATTCTATCCTGGGACACGTAGACAGCTAGCTTGATGCCGCCATTTTGACACAGCCTTGTTAAAATTGCCAAGGCTGTGTGTAATAACACTTTTTCAATTGTCAATAACATATGGAATAGACATTCCTGACCTTCCTAGTCCTCACCACATCACTGATCTACACTCTAGGGGGTGATATCAAAATGAAAACACTCTCTGCTTGTGGTTTTTTTCATGCAATAATTTATACAATCTTATCACTGACCTCCATCTTATTCCTGAGTCTCTCCCCATTCCTTAATGTCAGCTCTTCTCCAGCGTGTGTGCCACTGCAATTAAATACTATGTATCATCTGTATTTCATCCCTGGATTCACCCTCTTCCCTGGCTTTTCTTCACTGTCTTTACCTCACCTCAACATTTATAGTCATCAAAAGTCATCCATAACAAAAATTCAGTAAATCCGCCATTCTGCCTCCACAGGATTTGGAAATATTAGCAATAATCCTCATCACGGTACTCACTAAGAATGAGACCAAAGATTGATAGAATGATTTCACAATTAATCCACACAGAAATCGAGAGCTATTCCTCTTAGGTATTTGTGGAGAATTTTATGTTTCTCTTTCTACATTCAAGATTGTTCTATCAATTCTAACATGTTGTTACCATGACCTTCCAGTCTTTCCTTCTTGTAATAGTTGTGTCTTTTGTCTCATCAGATTAGATTCTCTATACTCCACCATTTCAAATGAAGAGACTCCTTTCTAAATTCTGTTGGCACAATTGCTAGATGCCTTCAACTAGGAGATCATTTGTTAACATCATTCATTGATTTATTAGGAAATGACTTAACCTAGAAATAATGAAGATGGCTAATGCCCTTGATCATTTATGTATGTGTGCCTGGTAATTATATGTGTGTGTGTATGTGTGAGATAGATGGATACATGGATACATGATAGAGAGATAGATATAATCTTCCAACCAAATTGAAATTGGATGCAGTTCAACTTTATTGTATTCTAAGTCTTTAAATGTACATTTTAATTGATGATAATAATGTCTTATTTTTATTTCTTAATAAGAACCTAAGAGGGTTTTATATAGGGGCGATGCTCAGAGAAAAGTATCAGAGATATGTATTTCAAAAACACTGCTCACTAATAAACAATAGAGTTAAGAATGAGGGAAATAATTAACAATGAGACAAGAGCCAAAAATAGAATATATACAGCCTTTATGCACATTATTCATTGATTATATAAATTAGATTAATGGTTTTGTTCTTTTTTGGATATTAAAATATCTCCAAGTCTGGATGTCTGCTTCAAAATGTCAGAATGTGGTTTATATTTCCTAAGTTTGCATATCTGAATAACAATTCATCCTTTTATTTCAAATATCTGTGAACTAGACTCAATGTGCAATGCACTGTGCCTAAGTATTCTGGAAGATATTAGAAAAATATGCAGATCCTGCTTGAAAGATCTCATCAACTGAAAAGGGAGGCAAGACAAGTACTGCACAGGACAGAGTCCCTAGACCAAATGGTTGTTCTTGAACTTCAGGAAGGGGAGAGGCCAATTTAACAGATCTAGGCCAGTGATCTATAAGCTCATAGCCTCAAAAAAAAATTGATGTCCCTTCTTAAATGTGGCTATTCTTCAGAGGTGGAACTTGGGTTCATTCATAAATAGTTGAAATCTGGGTCTACTGGACAAGTTTAGATGTGAACTCCCAAGTTATTTTCTGAGCAGATAAAATTTGATTTTCAAAATATCAAATTTGTGCAGAAGACACTCTGTGCTGAGCTGCATGCGTAGGTTGATGTGCCAACAGGTCTGGCTAAAGAAAGAGCAGCTGCCTGGGAGTGCAGGGTTTGATGGGTCAGAGACCTCTTGGCCTCCAAGGCTAGTTGACTTCAAACATGGTTGGCAAGAAAAAAGCCTCACCCTTATCCCAGGTCTTCAACATCTGTGTTCTCTTTCCTAGGTTTGAAGAGGGCATATTACAGGACAAAGATAGTGTTTTTTCAAAAATAATATCAACAGTGAGCATTCCAAATAAATGCCTGGTTGTACCTGCCAGTCAGAGGTCATGTATTTTGTAGGGCAAGCTTCTTCCTCAATCCATGGAACTGAAAAAAGTGTTTCCCTCTGCTCTGAAGACACCTTGGGATTTAAAGCTGCATTAGCATTGCCAGGCGTGTTGCCTTTTCCTAGTGTTCTTCTGTTTGTCACTGTCTGAAATATATATTTAGTCCATCTGTGCTGCATAGGTGAGGGGTAAGTTGTTGGGAGAGGGAGTGCCAAAAATTCCCTGTAAGTAGGTTTTCTTTTTTGAGTTACAAAAAAGAGCCCCATAATCAAGTATCTCCTCATCATTCCTTATAATTCAGTATAATTTTTAAGTGTAGTAAAGCTCACCCCTTGTATCATGGGAATGCTCTTTGAAAAAGTGCAAAAATAAAGTTGTTCTAAACATACTGACTCTAGGCTAAATTGTAAAGTAGGCATGTTTCTTTCCAACAATGACTTCTTCCTTCCCTAAATCTTCCTTCTCTATTAGTTTCTAATTTTCCAGATTCATACTTAGACCAAGTAACTAGTGCCTCCAGTTGCCCCCATACCTCCAGTCACAGAAGAAAGCTGCTCTGAGGAAATCACACATTTAACAAGCTTATTCTGAATGTCTACTGTGCCCTAAGAACCAGGAGCCCTATGCCCTGCTGCTCTCAAATTACATGTACTCCAGGGAGGGTGATGGAAATGGAAACGACAGCTACCTGTGACAATTTCAACCCATAATTATCAGTCTCCTGAAAGACACCAGTCAAGGTTGCAATGGGAACCAGGTGGTTTATCAGAAATCCAGGCCTTGTGGAAGGCTTTCTGGAACTGGGGACAATTGGTCTGAGTCTTGGAAGAAAAATAGGGGTTAGCCAAACAAAAATAGGGTATGTTCGTGCCAAGCACATCTGAGAGATGAGAAAGGGAATGGCCATCGAGGGTGGGACCTCTTCCAGGGTAAAGCGGCTCACCAAAAGTCAAGCAGAGCCTGCTGAAGCCCCAGTCCCAGACTCTTGCCTGGGGTTCCAGACTCCATACATGAGTGACAGCCCAGGTGCCAAGGTCTGACATGGATACCCGATGTCCCCACGTGTTATTTGTCCTTCTGGAAGTGCCCCAACCTCTTGGTGCTCTACCCCATAGGCTAAGTTAAAATTAAGCCTATGCTGCAAAGTCATTTGAATTCTTTGAAGGAGCAGAATATCAGAAAGAGAAAAATTAAATCATGATAAAAAATAATAAACATTCCTGAGTGCTAACTCTGTCAGACACTGTTCATAGAACTTACATGTATTTAGTCTTTTTAATCATGGCCACCCTATGAGGTTAGCCATGCTTATTGTCCCCGTATCACAAAGCACAGATAGATGGTTCTAGGAAGAGGTATAACTAGCATTCTGAGTCCCAAGTCAGCCTTCAGCACCTTAGAACACACAGTCATTTCTCTGCATTGAGCTTTGGTTGCCAGGATCATATGCTAATTTCCATGTTAATTGCCTGACTACATAATCCCAACTCTAGGCACCCTGATGGCAATGGTAAGAGGAAGTACAGACTGTAAGCAGCATTTCTTTTTTATTCTTACTTTTCAGGAATTAATCCACGTAATCCTTACACTGTTCCTAGAAAGAATGTATCCAGACCCAGTTTGTGGGAAAAGTGGGAGTCAAAGAGGCTAAGGCACTTGCCAAGGTCACACAACTGTCAGATGGAAAACTGATTCCAGAATTTGGGCTCTTCCCACACCGTATTTCACTGACACAGTAAAATCCAAAATGGTGGAAACTACCAGGCAAAAATCAGGTCAACACTATCACAAAAGACAACGACATAAGCAGCCATAATGGTATCCACAAAGCTAAAGGAAAATAGTAGGAAGAGCCTCTTTATATTCGAATGTTTTAATTCCACTGCTCATTCATTAATTTAAGAAAAAGCTATTGTAGCAATTGTCACTCCCTATTCATCCTTTCATTTATTCCCACACTCAACAGAATTTCAGTACCTAGCCCAATAAGCACTTTCCAGGTGATAATGAAGTCAAGTCAGCCCAGGTTCCTTCTGTCCTTGTGTTAATAGTGGAACATTTTCGTGAATGGTTCCATGAGCACTGAATTCCAAATATAGTAGGGATTATGCAGGAAAGGCACTTGGGGCTGTGGGGTGAATAACAGACAGTTCTGACTGACTTAATCTGGGAAATCAGGGAGGGCTTCCTGAAGAAAGGGAAGTTTACATTGAGACTGAAGTATGAAAAGGGACTGGCTAGGGCAGTGAGAGTATGGACTCTGGTCTAGCAGCATTAGCATCACCTGGGAACTTAATAGAAATGCAAACTCTCTGGCCCCATGCCAGACTTATTGAAAAAGAGATAGGGCCCAGCAAGGTGTGTGTCAACAAACCTTCCAGCTGATTCTTATGCAAACTCAAGGCTGAGAGCCACTGAGCTAGGGGAACTGAGAGCTGTGCAGTCAGGCAATAGAGGTTTTAGGGTGAAGGAAAAAAGAATGTGCACAGGCACTGAGTCAGGGAGAAACATGATCCACACATCCAGGAAACAGGAAGAAGCCCGCGTTGACTGGACTTCAGAGAGGCAGGAAGAGCCCACTTTGCTGAGACTGCAGGCAGGGGCAGGGGCCAAGTCAGTGCAAGATTGAGTAAGTAAAGGATGTGGACTTTATCCCATGAGCAATGGGATCCCATTGCAGGTTTCTAAGTAGAACAAAACCAGCTTGGCATTATGTAATGACCACTCTGGCTGCCATGTGCAGAATGACTCAAAGGAGGAAAGATGGCGGGAGAAGACCAGTCAAGGCACTATTGTTGAGAAGTGATTTGGCAGTGAAGAGAAGAGAAATGAGCACATTCAAGAGCCCTGGAGGAGGTAGAACCGACAGTTCATCCCCTACATAGCAGCAAGGCTTGAAACTTCAATCATATTATATCAGTCTTCTACTTAAAACCTTTCCAAAGGTTCCTGAATAAATTCAACATAGAATTAGCATAAGACCCAGCAAATACACCCCAAAGAATTGAAAACAGGTGGTTAAACAAAAACTTGTGCAGGAATGTTCATAGCAGCATTATTCACAATCGCCTAACAGGAAACGATCCGAATTCCTTCAGCTAATGAATAGATAAGCAAATACGGCGTATCCATAGGCTAGAAAACTATTTGGCCGTAAAAAAGAATCAAGTACTGATACATGCTATAACATGGATGAACTTGACAAATATTATGCTAAGTGAAAGAAGCCAGGCATCAAAGGCCACATAATATATGATTCCATTTACTTGAAATATCCAGAAGAGGCAAATCCATAGAGACAGGAAGCAGATTGGTGGTCTCCAGGGACAGGGGAAAAGGGAGAATGGGGAGTGATTTGCTAATGGGAACGGGTTTCACTTTGGGGTGATGAAAAAGTTCTAAAAGCCGATAAATGTGATGGTTGCACAGCATTATGAATATACTTAATGACACTGAATTTACATGTAAAATGGCTAATATTGTAAATGTTATGCTGCGTGTAGTTTATCACAATTTTTAAAACAAAACAAAAAATCTTTGAAGACTTCCCAGGGCACTCAGAATGGAACCCAGAATCTTTTCCAACAAGAACTGCTCTAGCTTTCCACAGCCCCAAGCTCTCTTTGTTCTCACATCAAGTTTTCCACATGCTCTTCCCTCTGCCTGAAGCACTATTCCAGTAACTTCCCCAGCTTCCACTATTCCAGCAACTTCCTCCTCATATTTTAAGCCACAGCAAAAACGTCTCCCCCTGAGAAGACTTCTGGACCACCATGTGGAAGACAAACAAAAACAAAATGTCCTCTTCCTGAGGAGCGTAAGGGTCCACCAGCGCAGAAACCGTGCTTGCCTTGTTTAGCACGGTGGATGCACTGACATGTTATAGACCCTCACTCGGCGAACTGTAGACACTTAGCAAGTTAACAAATAACCACCTAGGCTCAACTCTAAGTTTCAGGCGGACACAGTAGGCTGGTGACCTCCTCTGAGGACCAGGTTTGGTGGGAAATTATCATATTAGCTACCTGCTAACCTTATCTTTATTTCTTCTCTCTTCCTTCTTTAATTCCTCTGTACTTTTCTCAAAAGCTCACCAGTTAAAAGTCATTGGCTGGGGGATGGATGTGGCTCAAATGGTTGTGGGCGTTGCCTCCCATATGGAGGGACCCAGGTTCAATCCCCGGGACCTCCCGGTAAAAAAATAAAATAAATAAATAAATAAATTTTTAAAAAGCCATTGGCCCACCACCTCCCAGACAATGTGTATATTTTGCCAAATGGTCTTTTTCCTGTGTCATTGGTTGCATTCATCTTTTGTTTCAATTTCTTAAAAGTTTCCAAAACAATGAAAAGGCTGTGGCATTTGACCAGATAACCAAAAGAGCAAATGGTCAAATTCAGAGGTATTTCTATTACAAAGGAGATTTCTAGAATTCTATGGAATAGATCTCCTTCTGGGTATATAGTTTTGATTAGTATTTTTTCCTTTACAATCTAGGGCACTTTCTATTTGCAACCTCATTTCTAATGATTAACTTTTACCATTCTCCATAGAAACCAAGGTTAAGAGAACTGTATAATCCTTATATTCTAACTGGGGAAATTGAAGCAGAGAGATTACCTTTGTGAAGAAAGAGAGTGGTTTTATGGCTGAGTCGATTTTGAATTCAGAGTGTGTCCCAGTTTTTGAACACCCTAATAACGAACTGGGCACCATTTTAATTTGTTTGCTTACGTGAGTATTTACCAAGCCATCAGTATTGTGTAAAAGCAGGATCCAAGCTACAAAGGCTTTTCAGATTGCTAACACCAGACATAGTTCAGACTGTAAGTACCAGGAAGCAACTGGGAATAGCTGCTTTTGAATCAGACATAAATCTAAGCAACACTCCAATATAGCAAAAGGGGGAAAAGACCTTGTCTCATTAAATAGCTAACGGGAGAGTGTATCTGATAGTAAAACCTTGGCAGATCATAAAATACCTGTTTACTGCCAAATTCTAGTCACACAACATTAAAGCTACCTATTTAAGCACAGAGCTTTGGCTTCTCACCATATATGATTCTATCAAGGAGACTCCCTGGCGAATCTTAGTTGCATTTAGAGAGAGTAGAAACATTATTGCCAAGATAACCAGCACTCAACCTTGCAGGTATTTGTAGATGAAAATTAATCCCTTGAACTGTGTCCAGAAGCAAATCAGTGACTAATGAAGACTAGCAAGCACGGGCCTCCTGAACCTCTTGGAGACTGTAGCAGCCAAAGCTTTTGATTAATTTTCCAGGGTGACTCCTTAGCAAGGCACATAAGCAAAAATCCCATCTGTGTGCTAGAAACAGAAGCTATACAGACACAGTCTGCTTTTTTGCCTTTTTAAAAAAACCTTTGTCACGGCCCTCCTCCAATTTTGGTATCTGAGTATCTCGGGTTTGTTACAGAGTGACCAACTCATGCCCAGGAAAAGGGTGATGTTTTACTTTTTACGCAGCCAACAGATAATTTCAAGAAAAATCCTGGGGAAAAATATTCCATGGAGATATTTTTAATAACATAGCACATTTCCCATATATATGTTGCATAGGCCCTGCCATGAAAATAACCCATTAGGTAAAATATTCCAAAATCGAATCTAGTAAAGCTGAATAGAAAAATCCATTCTTCTACTTTGGAATAGAAAGTATAATAAAACTAGAGAAATGTTTGCCTCGCATTAAACTCTACAAGCCTAGAGTAATCCAGAGCAGTCACTGAAAAGCAGAGAATAAGAAATGGGAAAATAAAAGTGTGCTAGTGTTCTAATATGGCCACAATTAATAGATCTAGCTTCAAATAAAAGAAAAAAATCAATTCAGTTAGAAAGATGTCAGGACGTAGCAATTATTCATGGCTAATTACTTTTTAAAAGATGATGACAATGGGTTAGTTTTCCCTGATATTGATGAAGGCAAACCTTTGGGGAAATCATTTGCAAAGGTTAGCAAGGATATGAATTATTCTCTGATATGTTGGAAGGCAAAGAAGGAGGAAGAATAAGTAAAATACTAGTACAATCTAATGAAGGTCATCGTGACAACTGAGCTGATACTATAAATTACTGTTTTCTAAAACCCAAACCTGCCATCAATATGTCTTACAGTGAATTATTTCCAAGAAAAGAAGATTTGTTATGAAATGTTCAGAAACTCACCAGACAAGTGGCTTTAAATAATTTTGTTCAGTAGTACATTGTGAAAGACAAGATTAGATGTAGGGGTTCTACCTATAAATTAAGAATCCCTTTAAAACAATAACTGGAGGACTATTTTAACGTGTGTTCTTGTCTTGGACCTTGGAAAAGTTGGTGGTGTTCAGTGACACCTGCTCACAGAGTTCACCTGCAAAAACCAAAAAAAAATCCTTAGTGGTTTTCACAGGCCGTCTGTGAATGTAGATTAATTAAGGATTACAGTCTACAGCCTGTGATCAAAGACCATGCATATTTGTAAAGCATGGGTAGACTGTGACACGGTTCCTCCATTCATTTTCATTATCACCAAGGTCTGTAGATAGCGGGAACAGATGTATATCAAAGAAAATCCTTCCCCTGCAAATGGTGAAAAAAGGGCTGTTTACCATATATCAGGCTTTTCAGCAACCTCTATATTAACCCTTTGCCCAAAATGCCTATATATGTATATAAATGGGTGTGTATTTAGGGACCAATATATAAAGCCATGTGCCCCTTACCATCACCAAAGAGGTCCCACAAAGAACTATTACTAATGGCTGATGTGCAGACACATTTTGGACAGAAAATGTGCATTTGCTCACTCTTGTCAAAAACATGGTGAACAAAGTAAAGATCATCAGCTAGTAAGGTTCTGTCATCCAGTTTTTGATATTAAACTTGAGTCAATTCACTGGAGACAACAGGGTTAATTCCCACTTCAACGGGAATCTATCACATGTCACAGCTGAAAGTCCTAGTACGAATAATATTTAAATTATTTTATCTGGCATTTTGAAAATACTGTCCACCGCCTCTCCTATTTGGCCTGCCTGCCCTGCATGTCCTCTCACTGCCCCAAGCCAAGTGACCAGTCTGCTGCCCTTGCCACTCAACCCCAACATGCTGCAATTTCTTCTGATACATTTTTAACTGTACCAATCCTCCCAATTGCAATACTCTCCCTCTCCTTTCTCTTCCTTATGTGGCTCTTATACATCAATGCATACTTCTCCCTCAAAGATAAAGTACCTTATCTATGCCTCATTTATCAAACACAAGTCAGGAAGCCTTCTCTGACTATAGCAGCCCAGAGCAATCCCGCCAGCCTCTGCCAGACCAAGGTGGAGGAGCTGATATCTCTTTACCACCCTATATGATTACCCGTCTTATCCATTGTAAGCTGCTTGAAAGCAGACCAGTAGGTAATGCATCTTTGAGCCCTGAAAAATGACGGCATCATGTTTCCTTTATAGTAGGTACTCCAACAATATGTGTATTTTTGTGAGCCGATTGGTTTTAAATAGCCCTTCATGTTTCTCCAGATTTTCTGTGGGCAAATTAGCCTATAAGCAGATGGCATTCATACGAGCAACCAGATGAATTCTATTAACCATAACATATATGCCAGAATTCCACATCATGGTGTCACTGGATAATAGAATCAGTCAATCCAATCAACAATATGAGAAAATAAGATGCAAAAAGCAATTTTTCACTGTCCTAGTTTCATTTTTTCCTTATGAGGGTCATTATTTTCAGTTCAGGAATTTGATGAAGAAATTGTGCATGGTGACCACAAGTTAATTTTCCCTTCATTGTTCATATTTAAGAATTTTTCATTCATTGATGTCCAGGAAAGCTATTAAGAAAGAGAAGTCGAAGATGGAAGTTTCCCAATGGAAAGATAAACGACAATGAAAGACCTCTTGCCTGGATTTCTTTCCTTAAGGAAAAAAAAAACAAATCTGGTAATGGGAAGAAAAAGATGAAGACACAGGGGGAGGAGATATCATTCCCAAATCTGGTTATAGAGTCTGATGAAATGATTATTCCACTCAGCAAAGATTTCTGGAAACATCCATTAGCTTCCTCTCTCTTTGAACAAATGACTGTTCTGCCAGTGTGTTCTTTCATGGCAAGATAATTTAAAACAACAGAGGGAAAGAAAGATCCTCCTTTTATCATCCTAATTTAATCAAGCTATTAATGGGATGAAACTGTCATAGTCCAGAGACATTCCAAGAACTGACAGTGTATCATCAACTCTGGGAGGAAATTCACCAGGTGTATTTGCTAATGCCTATTATAAATACTTTCACACTTTTTGTGATGGTTCCATATAACCAGCTAAGGGTGCTGGTTTCTCAAACTTTTAGAGGTATTAAGAAGAGCTTGAGCAGCCTTTCTTCTGAATAAGAGAAAATATGATTGTTTTGATTGTTCTTCCTAAAAATTACATTAAAATTATGAATGCATTGCACTGCATGTATTTTAACACAACTTGACTATCTTTTATGGGCATCTAGAGGGCCCTTAAAAATATAATAAAATTTCAACTAAAACTCCATGAAAACTCAGATAAGAGAAAATGACTTATCTCTGAATCCTCTTTGGAGAGTGTTTTTGAAAGTTTGAAAAAGGACTTCAGTGGATTCCTGGAGATGAAAGTTTAAGAAGTAATAATATCTGAGCTGGGTGACAAAAAAAAAAACAACATGGCAAGATGTTGAAGTGTTTATTCTGCTGATGCTTCACGTTCTACACAGTAGTAATTGGGATGGGATTTCATTAGTAGAAGTTTTCCCAGGCATACCAACTGTACCTGAGAGTACCTGTTATGACCATACCATCATTGTCTCCAAGGAAACAGCGCAAGGAAGTCATCAAGGCTGCAAAAGTGGAGGAAAGGATAAGCACTCACCGCCAACCAGCTCAGCACTTTAAAGTACCTGAGGTTTCAAAATAAAATAAATAAGTAAATAAACAAGCCCATACAGTTCCGTTTAAACAATTGGGACTAAAAAAAGCTTTGTTTCCTTTTTTATTATCAAAGATTTTAACACTGAAAACAGCCCATTTCCCTTGAAAAATAGTATTCATATTCATTATTTCTTCAAAGAATATAAAGCCTCAGTAAGATTGTCAAGTACAGCACTGTTTAAAGTTTAGGTAAAGTTAAAATTAGCCATGAACATGGATAATTCCTCCTATCATAAGTTCTTGAAATATAATAATTACTTGTACCTCTTTCATGATTCTATTTTAGCTTCCAGAAGGTATGCGGCTAAATCAGACTTGGGCAAGCTATTTTATAAAAATCTGTTATATATGGTGGCAAAAGTCCCTTCCTCAATTCCTCCACCCGGGGCATACATTTTCCTTCTTCTCTGGGGCTCTCTGAAATTCACAGGCTTTCACTGCAACATGATAAGTGGTGTAAAGGAAAAGAGATAAAAGGTGGTTTTAGCTGATGCATTCTTTCCAACCTCTTAAGTCCTCAGTCTAACTCAGTCTGAGCAAGGCATTCTCCTGCTTTTAATCCCTGTTCAGTGAGGACAGAAAGACCTCCCTAAATCTATACTATGGTTGTCCAGAGAAGCGTGGATGAGTACAGCACTTCCCAGCCAACTGTGCCCCCCAGAGCTGAGACTTTAGGAAAGCTGAAATTTGTACCATTAAGAAAAAAGCATTCAAAATTGTGAATACAAACTTCAGTATGAAGGTGAATATTTATTTAGAATAGGAAGAGGAAACAAAGCAGGTGAGTGGGCAGGTCACAGCTGATTCTCAGAGCTACCCACAAGACCCTTCCATTCTTACAGGGGATAGAGCTACTGTCACTATGGATCAAACTGCTGTTTCCACTCTAACTCCCACTCTGTCAATTTCCATTTTCACAAAATTGTGCTTTAGAAAATCACCTCTTCCTCAAATAAGGTGGCTGGTTAGTTAAGAGATTTCACTCCTGCTTATGGGTCTTTCGAACACTATTTCATTATGCCTTTGCATATTCTGAATGATAACTAAAAGAGGAGATGAGGGACACAGTCTGGTATTACATTTGAGCAAAAAAAGTATAAAAAAGAAAAATTCTTTGGACAAATTCTCAGTTCTTTTTTACCAAGAGTTCAGTTCTGTTTTGTTTTGCATACATTTTTTTAAATCATAACCCATAGAAAAACTGAATTTTATTGTAATAGCCAACCATTTCTCTTAAAAATGCATACAGATTCGCAAGATAGACAAAATATATATACACTACAAATTACTCTCAGTTGTTAAAATTCAATTGCATTGATGAAATTATAGAAAAGGGTTCATTTTCTGGTTCGGCCTCTGGGTTTGTTTGTTGTTTTTTTTTTCCCTGAAATACTGTTTGCTGGCTTACTCACTAATTTGGTAATTTGCAATAGGTTTTCCAGTCATTAGTGCAAATTAGTGAGGTTTAGCTATCATACGAATATTAATATCTTCATTTAGAATCATTTCATGTGCCCTTTCCTGATTTCTAATGATAAGTTGTGGTTTAACTTGGAGAAAGGCTACATGAAATACTTGAATATGATGTTTATGAAAAGGCATTTGATAACCACTGCATTACTTTTCATCAGCTACTAATAAAATGTCAATGACTTTGGTAATATTGTATTTCATAAGCCCCAAAGACTGACACGCAGCCCCATGGATATAGCATACTATATTAAAGGAATATTGTTCCTCGGCTAGAAGGGATTTCTAGTCCAGTGTGAGCAATAACCACTTGATCACACCTCTCGCCTGCACCTACACTCCTGATGGCAGAAGACGTGCCCTCATTTGCTAGCTCCAAGCCTGCCATTCAGCAGCCTGCACAGTCAAGGGAAGCCTTGTGCCTTCAGCTGCGCAAGCTCTGGGGCACACTAGAGAAATGTTGCCTTCTGTCCAGGACCTTTTGAAGACTCTTTACTGTCTTCTGAACTTGTCACCATAGCCCTCACTTGCTTTCATAATTCTCCCTGCCAACCACTCCTCACTGCAGGGCTTTGATTGCAGTACCTGCTAGAGACCTCCACCACCAACGTCATTTTTCCTAATCAGATTTTTCTTGTGAACAAACCCAAACTACCAATCCTGCAAGATTACCAGCTCAGCCCTGGTCTTTCTTCTGCTGCTTTGCTTGCCTCAAACCCTAGAGAATCCCAATGCCTTCTCCCCACTTCGTTCCTACATGTGGCATTATTTAAATTTAACACTTGTCATCAATCAGCTTGGAGGCAAGAATGAGCACATGAAACAGTATCCTCATGAAAAAGAAAGATAAATTTACCAGCTGAGACCTTAAAATAAGACAGTAAGATGGATGGTAGGATGAGAAATCAGAGTTCCTTATTTTTCTGAAATACATCACCTCCCACTTATAGTTCTAATACTTCTGGAAGAATCTCAAGCTTTGGATTTGAACCCACACTCAGGCACCTCTCAAAGACTCAGTTTCCTTGGTTGAAAATGTGGATAATCATATTATCTTACAAGGGTATAGTAAGCACCAGAAAAGAAAAAGAAAAAAAAAAAGTACGACACCCAGCATGGAACCTGGCCCACAGGGAAGCCTAAATAGATAGTGATGTCATTTTATCATAATCAGACTTCATTATTAATATGGCATGCATCTCATTGTCCACCTAGGCCCTTGCTGGACCCTGGGGTTAAACTGCTGTGGTGCCAGTGAAGTAGCCATTGACAAGGTTTGGGCTCCTTCCTGGGTTGACTTGTGTCCCAAAAAATGTCTTAAAGCCTCATCCCATGAATGCAACCCTATTTGGAAATAGAATCTTTGCAGATGTTATTAGTTAAGATGAAACCAAACTGGCTTAGAGGGAACCCAATCCAACAGGACTGGTATCTTGCAAGAAGAGGAAATTTGGATGCAGACAGACAGACAGAGAAGATGCCCATGTGATAGAGGCACAGATGTAGTTCTGCCACGAGCCAGAGAATGCCATGGATGGCCAACAAGCCTTCAGAGGAAGCATGGCTCTGCCACACCTTGATTTTGGATCCGTGACCTTCTGAACCAGGAGGCAATAAACTTCTGGTTGAAGCCACCCAGTTTGTGGCACTTTGTGACAGCACAGTCTTAGGAAATGACATCAGCTCCAAAGCCAAGAAGGATTCTAATCTGAAGCAGCATGCTGTACGAAAAGCCAGAGGGACAAGCCAAGCCTGGGTTCTTTCAGAAAAGCAAAGTATCAGCAACAAGATGTTCATCCAGGACTGAATCCAAAGGGCCAAATGCAAGAAAAAATCCGGGCCAAGCTTTCAGGGTTGGGATAGAAATGTAGTCAGAATAAGAAGAGGTGGGGAGCAGAAGGACCCCAATCACAGGTGCATACCTGCAGCTCACCCCTCTGAGCCTGTGAACAGGTAGATGGGGCTTGGGTAGTTAGGGTCTCAGATAAGATAGAGAGCATAGGATATGTTTTTAGTCTGTTTGAGCTATTTTTTTAAATACCGCATAAATACTATTTTAGCGGCACCACCTTTGGAAAACTTTTGTATCCAAAGTGTGTCCGCTTGAAAAAACACATTGTCTAAGCATTGGTTCTATTTCCTGAAAATCAGGCACCTGCTATCGGAAGCTCATACTCCCTGCTGTGCAAAGGCAGTCATCATATCCAACAGCTGTCTACACTTGAACTATGCAGCCAAATGACCCTGTGGGGACAGCGGGCTCTGCAGCGCATCTCTTGCAATGGCCTCGGCGTGCCCTCTCCAGCTGCAGTCAATCTGTCAGCGAGCATTTATTGGGCACTTGTCCTAGGAAGGGCCTTGTCCTGGGGCTGTGGGCTGTTCTGGGAACTGATGTGCATGGCATTCTGTCCACCCGCTCCCGTAATCGAAGGTTCTTCTCTCTGCTCGAGCTCTTTCTATTACATTTCGTAACTCCCCTACAGCCAACACCCCGGTGCATCCGTAAATTTTTAATCCTTTAGCATAACGTGCCCCCTCTTTAGACTCCTCATGCCTGTACTTGGAACACATTGAACTCTTTCCCCCTCAAGTTATCACATACTTTCTGCTGGTCAAAATGCACCCATTTCAAAACTTCATTTCAAGTGTAGGTTCTAAGAACTTAGTCTAGAGAAGGAAAAAAAAAAAAAGGAAAAAGAGAGAGAAGTGCAAATATGAGGCTCATGAAAAGGGAAAATCAGAACAGATTGCAATGAAGCTAAACTGTCTATTCATTTGAATCAAATGCTATAAATTTCTAAGCATAATGTTTGACAGTAAACTGTCATCAAAGCAACAGACTCATTATAAAAATGCTAAGGGTATATAAATCTCATTGACTGCTTATCATTAACTGCACAGGGTGCTGATAGGAAATGCCTGCTTATAATTTATATTTCACTAATAAGGTCCATTTTCGAGTATAGCTGTCAAATCTATTACTCACCTTTCCCCAGTTTTATGGTTGTTCTGGACAGCACTGAAATTGAATGTTAAAAGTGTGGTTTCAAGCATTATCTTTTTCTCTAATATCTCATCCCTGCATATTGAAGTACACCTCAACTCTAATCAGAATTCAACAGCCAGATAGTTTTTCAGAAAGTAAACTAAAAAAAAAAAAGAAAAGAAAGAAAAAAGAAAAATAGAGAAAGGGAGAGAAAACATTCTTTTAAAAAGGCAAAATGCAGCAGAGTATTACTTGCTACTTTCAAAATTTGAAAGCCAAAACACAGTTAAAATATTGGCAATCCCGATTATTGCATTTTCCTAGCATACTGCTAGTACAGCTGGTGATCTTTTTGTTGTGGTGATACCACAAGGCAGGTGCAAGGTGACGTGCTTCCAGTTATGTTGTTCCACTTATCTTTTGCCTGGTATCTAAGGAACTCAAGCGGTTGACCCAAGTATTATGCCATATCCTCATAGTCTCTTCACAACTCAGGAGAAAGTCATTGGTCCTAGAGATGATGTATAGAGTGGGAACTTGTCTGAGGAAAAACAAATACCAACACGATGGAACACATTTTTTAACCTCCAGCCCACTTGAGGGTCCATATGAGTGATATGCTAGAACACTGAAAAAGGCTTGGTGAACTTTGAGAGAAAAGCATTCCATGTTTTTGGCACCTGATGGAATGCTATGTTGTGTCTCCGAAGCACCAGTTCTTGCTCCTTAGAGGTCTCCATGGTATCAAGGAATAAAAAGATGTTCCCAGGTTGTGTCCAGACAATGTGTTAGGCAAAGACAAAAACTAAAGGCCGTGGCAAGAGCTGAGCTTTGCCGCGTTAAACCAATGAAGAATAGGTTCCTAAGAGTGCAATCGCAGGCCTGCTGGGTCTGGACCAGTTCTGAGTTGAGGAGTCTACACATGAAAGGTCTGAGAGAAAGCCCGCTGGGGAATGGGTTGTTATCCCCAGGCAGTTGATTTTAACTGGAAATACTTCCTTTTTTTTTTTGTTACCATAACCCCTGTCTTTTAAAACAGCAATATCCATGAGCTATCCTTGATACAAAGGATTACGTTTATGAGTGAAATAACTGAGTCCCAGGCCACTACACATTGTTCTCTTCAATCCTGCAACCAGATCATTCAGATAAAAATCAACATGATAAAAAAATATGGAGAAATTCATTCAGTGTGTCATTGACACATGTTGGCACTCTACCACCACCTCCTTCAGAACCTTATTGTGACTCTCCAGAAGGTCTATAACCATCCCCTTGGGCTACAGCTCTTTAACCAGAGATCAAGGACGTCTACACTTAAAATTTTGCCCAACTGCTTACTTTCTTTTCTATGTAACTACCCAGCACTCAACTTGTCACTCTTCTGTCTGAGCTATAAATCCTTATCTACCTTGTCCCTTTTTGCCTCTTCTCTTCAAACTTGCTGTTCTCTTAGTAAGATGAATAAAGCACCACTGCATTCAGTCAACCTGAATTAAATCCCATCTCAAACATCACTAGATAGTTAACCTGGGGTGAAGTCCCTTAACCTCCCTGAGCTATTTGCTCCTAATAAAACGAATGTGTTCCTGTGATCCAGCATACCCCTTCTCAGACATGGCCAACAACTCACAACTGCCTAAGCAGTAATCTCAGCTCTTTTTCTGCTCACATTTGACGTAGTCTCAAGGGAACACCTAGTTTTTATAGTCATTCAGTAGAATTGCAGCTAGGCTGTTGGATATATATAATTGCTAACCCCTCTCCACCAAATGGCAGTTGTCACAACTTCCATCTTGATAAAAGCATCTTGTAAAGCATTAAAGCTGAGTTCCTTTGCTTGACACACAAGGCCTGCCTTATCCTACCCCACCTCTCCTCACCCTAACGTGCCCCCCCGAAATTTGTTCCCCACTAATGCCAAAACAACCGTGCTCTCTTTTTCCCCCAGACCTCAGTATATGATTTTCCCCCTCCTACAATACTCCTTTTTGGATGTAAACTCCTAAATATCCTTCAAGTCTCAATTCAAATTCTATTTTCATGGAGAAAACTTCCCTGATGCCCCAGGCAAACTACAGGTCTCCATCTATACTCTCCCTACACTTTAAACATTTGATTATAGCAGTTACCTTTTGTAGGTATTTATTTGAAGGTCTGGCAGCTTTCTAGAAGTTCAACTCTTTGAAGGACTGTGTCTCTTGATCGTCTCACGTCCAAGACATGCAGAGCACCTTGGCACATTGTATCTGCTCAATAAATACAAAAAGAATAAATGAGTGTTACCAATTTCTTCTATAGAACCTCTCTAAAAACTTAAAAATGAAGCGACTACGATTCCACTTAATAGCTACATCAATATGACACTGGTCTCAGTGTCTTCTAGCACTGAGTCCATATTGAGGTTTGAATAACCATTGACTCCATTATAACTTCCTCGAGAGACTTATACAGATTGACCACATAGGTGAAGTCCAAAAAACCATTATAGAGCCAAAGAGGATCAAACTGTGCAGCCATGTAATTCACATTCACTGGCCTAGTTAGGCATGGGGGTTAAAAAGATGAAGATTGCAATTCAATGGCCCTAGGGATTAATAAACTTTTCACATGGAAAATTTCTGCTGTTTAATTTCTGGCCACATTCCTAATTTTAGCTAGATCTTTCACTAAGGTGAGAAAGCACATGCATAAATCCATCCCCATGGTTGGGAAAAGAATTCATTGCATCTGTATGGAGGAGTGATGATGTCATTTCTTTAATGAAAGCAAATACTTATACACACTATACAAATGATCTTTTCTAGAGGGTTTAATCTGGCCACGGATATAGTCAGCATCGAACTCCAATGTGGCAAGTAGCGCAGGTAGAAGAAAGAGACAATCCTTCTCCTGATTTAAGTTCATCTCCCTGTTATCATAAACTAGTAACAGCATGCAATTCAACTACAAATGCTGAAGCAATAGCCCCACACCCTTCTCCTGAATCTCCAGACATGCAAGGAAAGAGAAGCAAGTTTTATTTTTTGCTGATAAATGGTTTAATCAAAGCTAACAGATGAGGCAATATATTTGGAGAACATTTTGTTGTTCAGATCATGAGGTCAGTAATTTTCTTTGGTTGCAAACACATTACAGCGAAACTGAGTGTGTGTTAGGAGGTGAGGTGGTGAGGAGGCATGAAATACATTTTCTGCACTAGGTGGTGTATTATGTTCAATCTAGAAAATATTTTATATTCTTATATTTCAAAAATGCTATACAAGAAAAAACACACCCAAATTGATAGTTTTCCTGTGAGTTTACAGAAAGAAAATAACATAGAAGTGCACTACCATGCTTCTCAAACAACCATCAAAAAATAAAAATATTAAAACAATAAAGGAATGAACGTTAAATTTCAATGTGGTCTTCAAAATTCAACACATTCTGTATTTGGTATGAGGCAGACATCAGCAAATGTTGTGAAAACTAATGATCGGATGGTCAGATTACTGTGGTGTAATTTATACAATTCACTTCTGAAAAAGAGAAGATCCCAGGCTACATTTTTGAAAGATGTTGTTTTTTGTGGCCGGCCAACCCTTGTCACAGTCAAGAGCTCACAATATTCACAGCTGTGCATCGTGCACTTACTTGCAGATTTGCTTCAAGTTTCTACACAGCCTTCTTTTTATGTTCTCAGGAGAGGACACTTCCAGAACTATAGTGATTATAGCTCTCAGAGAAAAAAACTCAGCTTATATTCACATGGTATTGATATGGGATAAGGATAGTCCCTCAAACTTGCAGAGCACGCCTAGCTTTCAAATTACTCTCATACACTATCCTACCTGAACCACCAATAACTCCTTGAGGCACATAGGAAAGGCACTATCTCATCTTACAGATGAAGACACTGAGGCTCAGAGAGGTGAAATGGCTGGCTTCAAGTCATCTAGCCTTGGGGAATCTCTAACTAGATTCCAGGTCTTCCAACTCTCCATTCAGGAATCCCTTTACTCCTTACAGCTGCCAAGAGAGGGAGCATTGGAATGGCAAGGTCATGGATTTGAGTTTCAGCTCCACCAGGTACCTCAAAGGACCACTGTGAGGATGTCACCAAATCCTTTTCCTTCTTGTCCTCTAGCAGGTTGGTATGGTCTTAGACAGCCTAGGCTTGTACTACCTTTTATAAGCTTCACATACAGATGCATTCCTTAGAGCTGCTGGAAGTTCTGTAACTAAGTAGGGCAGATGTTCTAGACGTCTAAACAACCTCCTAGGTATGGAATTTTTAGGGTAAACAACCATCCCAATTTGCCCTGTTTGCCCAGGACTGAGGGGTTTCCCAGCACATGAGATTTTCAGTGCTAAAACTAAGACTAAAGACTTTCCTGGGAAGTGGCACTCAAAGTACAAAAACCAGGAAAGTCCCAGGGAAACCAGAACCACTAGTCATGCTAGGTTTCAAATTTTGGGTATCTTCAGAAATGAGGACTTGATTCACTTAAAATGTTTAGTTCCAATTTCACCATCATTAAAAGTTTAGCAAGAATACACATGAAATGAGCAAACTTATGAATGACACCATTTGGGCAAAACTGGAGCAGAATTCACCTTTCATTGAACCTATCAAAATAATCTATTAGACAAGATAATATTTACAGGAGTTTGAGCAGTTTACAATTCAAGAATTGGGCAGCATCTAAACGCAGGTGGAAAGGAGCTCCATCGAAAAAATGGAGAGGGGGAGCATACATAGGACAAATGTGGAAGGAAGTGAAGAAATGCTGTGATTGGCCAATGCTGTTTCCATTGTACATAGGGAGGTCTTACAGAATGGGGAGCAGATATGGTATGCTTGTCCATTCTAGTAAGCTATCTCTACAGAACCTAAACGAGTTTATCACTAGGTGTTGCCTATCTGCAATTCTGTAGGGTATGCTTCATTGTTCCATTTTCTCAGAAAGCTCCTGCAGGTCAATTGTTTTTGTCCTCTGGAATATCCTTTCTTGGAAAGGAGTCTCTCCTAGAAATGTTCAACACAGACAGTCATTTTCTTTTACTTAACAAGCCTTTGTCTTACTTTCATTCATTTATTCATCTTGATTGTTGAGTGTTTTTTGCTTTATGCTGAGTTAAATATTGAATAGTATATTGTGAGTAAGTAAGAGTATCATCAGACAACCAGAAAGGTAGATAGACAAGTAAAAATACAGCTATTCTTTAGTATGAAAAGGATGCCATGGAAGAACTATTGTGTATTTGGGAAGGGGAAGGAAAGGAATGGACATTCAGAAAAGGAATTTTGAACCAAGTCATACTAAAGCTGAGTAGAACTTAGTTGAGCATTCAGAGGGAAGGGAGTGGGGCTGGGGCTAGAGAGGGAACAGGGCACTTTCACCAAAAAAACAAATGGCACAAAGGCCAGAAGGTAAGATGTGGCACGGTGCATACAGGGTCCTGGGGCAGGAAACTCAGCAGAGAAGCAGTAGGAGATGACGCTAGAGAGGTGACTCTGAAGGTTTTTGCACCCTATGCTAACAAATTAGGAGTTTTTCCTATATGCAACTGGGAGCCATTGAAGATCCTTCACTAAGGCAAAGGCATAGTCAGAAACACTTTAGGAAGACACTCTGGCTTCAAATTAGAAAAATGGGGGAGGAAGGAGCAAGACTGAAACACAGCAAGTCTGGAACAGTTGCCATAAACCAAGTTGTACTAGGGTAGTGGCTATGAAGATGGAGGAAAATAGACAGATTTTTAAAGGATAGCAGCAGTAAGAGAAATAGAGTATAGAGATTGGTTGAACATAGTTTGTGAGGTAAAGGAAGAAATGTAGGATGCCACTACATATAAATAGATTATCTGTGTACATATATATGTATATCTGTGGTGGATTTGTGTTTCTCACCCTGAAAGCAGTTGTGTGCCATGAGCTTTACATAGGCAACCATTTTTACCAAGCTGTAAATTGCACATCTTGGTATTCTGAGGCCATTCCCAGCAATTACCTTTTACAAATAGCCAGTCAATATGCAGTTATATGTGTATATCAAAACCATGCCCATCAAGATCAAGGGGCAGTGTAGGAATATGGCAGATTTGGGAGCCCCAGGACAGTCCTTTCATCAAAACAACTATTAAACAGGCAGGAATTGTCTGAAACAACTATTTCAAAGCTCCAGAGGCCAGAAGAACCCTGAAAAGCATCCAGGGAAGAGCGGGAGGAAGAGGCTGATAAATTATGTTACCATGGAGGCAATAAGGCAGTGGGTAGAAATACTTAAAGTGCTGAAACAAAACAATTGCCAGCCAAGAATTTTATATCTGACAAGACTTTATTTCAAAAACGAGGGAGAGATTAAGACATTCACAGACAAACAACAGTTGAGGGAGTTCATCACCACTAGACCTGCCCTACAAGAAATGCTAAAGGGAGTTCTTCAGACTGAAAGGAACGGACACTAGACAGTGACTCAAAGCAGCAGAAAGAAATAAAGAGCTGCAGTAAAGGTAACCATTTGGGTAATTATAAAGGCCAGTATTATTGTAGTGTATTGTTTGGTATGTAACTTCACTTCTTACTTCCTATAGGTACTAAAGTGCAAGTGCATAAAAGGTAATGATAAACCTATGGTTTTAGACATATAATATACAAAGATGTAAATATAACAAGTACCAAATAAAATCACAAAACCATACCTAGTGCAGCTAGGTTCACAGCCAAAATAATGCATCCCCATCCCTTCATCCATCAACCGGATTTACTGAGATTTACTGCTCCAAACCCAGGACTGATCTAGACACTTGGGACACAAAGATGAATGAGACAGAAACTCTGCCCTCAAGGAGTTCACAGTAGAAAGGAGAAGACAGAAAATTAAAAGAGAATTACAATACACTGTGGCAAGTGCTTGGATAAGGGAAAACACACTCATGGGAGAATACATAGAGAAAACAATTTACACAGTCTGTGGGTGAGTGTTGGTCCAAAGGCCTCTGGAGAAGATGACACCCCACTGACTCATTATAGGCCTCTTAGAGTTAGTTGTGCATTTCCATCTCATCCACATCACCCTCTTCCAATGATTTTTTTTATGTAAAAAGACTGTTTTATTTATTACAGAGCCTAGCACTGTAGACACTCAATAAGATGGATGGATAAATGGATGGATGGATGGATGGATGGGTGGATGGATGATGGATAGATGGATGGATGGTTAGATGAATGGAGTTTGAGTGAAGGGAATAAATGGATATTGATCTGACCTCAAAGGATTGAGGAAGAATGGCCATCAATTCATGGAAATAAGCAGGCAAATAGTGCTTGATGGTGAAGGGGGATTTATTGAGAAAGTACTAGAATAAACGGGCCATTGGTTCAATTTTGTTTTGTGGCATTTGGCCCTTATCAGTTGATTCTTGTTGTTTAGTATTTATTGAGCCAGATTTTCTCTGTACTTAACTTACTCCCTGGAAGAAGGTTAGACACTTCAGGAAACTGCATTAACTCTTTCAAGCCATTAGGGTGCTATTCAGTGAATTACTTTGCAGTAATTAAAGATGCTGTAACACGAAAACACAATGTGCTGGGAAATGGAGAGCTAATCTTTCTGCCTGCCTTCCCCAGCTGCCTATTTCTGATTGCTGAAGAGATAGGGTGCAAATATGTAGGGATTATACAATGAGAGCTAGTCCTGGTTTCATATAAACACCTACTGTAGTTCCTTCCTAAAGCCCATGAATTTTTCACATTAGAGAACAAAGATTAGCAGGATCAAGTGACAAAAGCTCTTAACAGCTCTAATCCTCATTCCTGCAAAAATTCACTCTGTGGTTTTGTGCTTATCTCCTTCAAACTCTTTACCTTCTTCTTTGCCCCTCTCGGCACACCACCAGGATGATAAGTGGAATTGTGGACTCCGGACAACAGAGAGCTCTAATCATTTTTCTTCATATATATAATAGAACTAGGTTTGAATGACTGCCTGTCTTTTTTGATGCCCATATCCATGCCTGAAATCTATTCACTAAATAAACCTTGTCTGTCTTCCTCTCCCAACCCCTTTAAAGTTAGCAATATTCACCTTCCATTTTCAAACATCTTGAGCTGCTAGTTTGCATCTTTAATTACCCAGGACACTGGTCTTGTTTCATAAGACATACAGCAAGCAGTTTTGCTCTTAGTTCATTTAAGCAAAATCATCCCTGGTTTGAGCCAAGACATATTCAATATACAATTACCTGGTGGGTCAGGGCTCTGCTGTTTTGTCATTTTTACCGGCATTTTCTCTATTATTGCTAAGTACCAAGCAGTATAACCTGTCAGAGGCACATGGCTGGCCTGAAACTTAATTTTCCTAAATTGTACAGTTCTTCAGAAACAACTCGTCCCCCAAGCACAGTCCCCTTGACAAGGGACAAACAGGGTTAAACTCCAAACTGAGTTGTGCAGAGCTTACCGATGGCAATGGTAGGAAGGAAGCAATTAAGCAGAATTTGGGTTTGCCAGCTGAATTAGACTTTTAGAGACAATTCAGAAATCTGTGTCCAAAGTGGCTGCTCAAAAGCCTTGGAGAAACGAGAGGCATTAGAACATACAGTACTGGGGTAAAAGGAAGCAGGCAAGGCTAGGGACGAAATGCTTCCAGAACTCTGTGCATGCTAGACATTTTTACATGTACTATTCCATTAGTTCATATAATAACCCTTTAAGATAGGTTTTTTTATTCCCATTTTACAGATGATAAACAGAGGTAGAAAGATCAGTGAACTGATCAAGTGTCCACAGCTAGTGAGTGAAGCCGTCAAGCTCTTCTGAATCTGTACACAATTTTCTTTGCTCTAAACCTCCCTGGAGATGGCTTGGGATCAGTTTCCTTGTAACAGAGGACTAGTAATCTTTAGCATCACAGTCTCCCTGGCTAAAAGTCCCTGGCAGGGACAGAAGAATACAAAATGTCTAGCGTTAACCTTTCCAGGCGCTCACCCTTTTAACCTCATTACAACGCATCTCCTTACGGCGTTTTGGCCACACCACCGCTGCCCTACCTCAGTACCACACCCTCTCACAACCTGACCAGCTTACCCCCACTCAACTGTGGCCAACCCACATTAGCAAACCTACTCTCTGCTGAGAATGGTAGTTCAAAGCTAGCTCCATTGGCTTCTCCTGCTGGCCCTGAGTCACACCTCCTATCACGCTCACTTTCTAACTCAGCCGCATCGAGGCATTCCATTTAGTGCGCTGAGATGTGCCTTTCCCAGACATGCCCTCACAGTCACAGACAAAAACTTTTTATTTATGATCCCTACCCTTTCTGTCAAAAGAAAATAGTTTAAGTGGCTCAAATAGAGATTAAAGGCTTTATTCAGCTGATGCATATCAGGAAGCACCCAAAAATTAGAGTTTTATCGTGTGAGGGGGAGAAGGGAATGCATCCTTGTGGTCTGGCTCAGGTAGCCATTCTCACCTTCAACTGCTGGGAATCTTGCAACCCCATCCTGAGAACTGTCAGAACAGTGCTCTCAAGAGCTGTTTCTGCAAGCCTTGCAGATTTTTGCAAGTCAGGTTTGTGTGGAGGAGGGGTGTCTTAGTTTCCTCGGGTTTCCATAACAAAGTACCATAAACGGGGTGTCTCAAAACAACAGAAATGTATTCTCTTACAGTAGTTCTGGAGGCCAGAAGTCTGAAATCAAGCTATTGGCAGGGTCTTGCTTCCTCTGAAGCCTGGAGGGGAGAGTCTTCCCTTGCCTCTCCCTAGCGTCTGGTGATTTGTTGGTAATGCCTGGCGTTCCTTGATTTGCCGTCTCTGCCTCCACAGTCACCTGTGCATCTTCTCTCTCTGTACTGTCTGTGCCTTGTCTCCTCTTATGAGACACAAGTCATATTAGATCAAGCCCCCCAGCCCCGCTCCAGGATGACCTCCTTTTAACATAACTAATCCCATCTTAACTAAGACCCCGTTCTGAGGCACTTCAGCATCTTTGGGAGACACAGTTCAGCTCATCACAGGAAGGTAGCAAAAAAAAAAAGGGGAAGTGGGAAGGGGAAAGGAAGCAAGGGTCAAAAGCAAGACAAACTGAGGTGTTTTTTTTTTTATACTTCCCACACCCACCCCAACACATCTAGGCATTTAGAAGCCGAGGTCCTCCTGCTATAGCCTTTACAACCCCTGCCTTCTGCATCAGGCATCTGCACAATCGCTTAACTGTGTAAGGCTAGAACTTCCCTCCTTGCTACCGAAGCCGTGGCCCCTGTGGATCAATGTAGAACATCAAGAAATGAATGCTTTGTTTGCAGGGTCCCCTGGCATGATATACAAGTATCTTGCAGGCATTTTACTTGGAGTCTTAGGAATGAATCTTGTTGGCTGCTGGGCTCTCTGAGCTTTAGGGAAGGTCATTCTGCATTTTGATGCTTTCTGGAAAAATAGGCCTACAGCAATGCCAAGAATATTCCTCACTCACTGTGACTCTGCAACCCCTCTAGGTCCCAGCTCTCCAAAAGCAGCTCCCGCATGCCTGTGCCACTCCCTTGACAGGACAGGAATGTGTACTGAGCTGCTGGAAGCTCAGAGCACGGATCCTGGAATATCCCTAAATATTTGCACTACTGGTTTCTCACTGTTTATTTTGTCAGAAGCAGTCAGTTCTCTGCACAAGATATCGGATGAGCCATGCAGGTAAGAAAATGGGAGAACTTGGGGAGTTTTATAAATAAAATAAAATAAAACGAGAGAAAAACACTTAAAGTCTTACTATTGTAAAATGCCACCTGGAATCTCTACTGCCCTTATAGATGGCCACTGCCCTCCTTCCATCCTGAGAGAAGAGAGGAGTCTTGGGTGGCCCAGGCTGTGTGACCTTGAGCTCATCACATGACCTCTGCAGGCCTAAGGGTCCTCACCTATGCAATGCACGAGCAGGCACGGAAGGCCTTTGAGGTCTCTTTCAGCTCCAACGTTTTATGATAAAGAGCAAGGAAAGGAGCATGCGCTTCTCCCAGGGAGGAGGGGTGAGGATCAGAAACTGAACATGAGGGAGCGAGCAACCGAAAAGACGCCCTTTGAAGCGAGGCTGGTGTGAAGAGACAGTCAGAAACCCCTTTTGCTTGTAAGTTCCTGCCTCGCCTGGCGTGACCCCGAACGATTCGGCTGTGGGAAAGAAAAATAAGTGAGGACTGCTGCTATTCTAGGTGATGAAATGAACCACTGAGGCTGGAGGGGCGGTTTAATTGAAACCAGCCTGTGCTGGGCTGTCCTTGATGCTGTACTATTAAACAGCCGCCTGAGGAGTGACAACAACTCTCCCACCTGAGGAGTGATAACAACCCTCCTGAGAAAGGAGAGAGAATTTTATTGACTTCCCCAAACCTGGAGAGATCATTTTAATGGTGGGGAGGGACATTCTGAGTTGATCCTATTCAAATTACTTGTTCTTCTCCATTTGCAATTTGAAGTTGTAAATGTTGCTAGGTGTCTTAGTTTCCCAGCTGCTGAAACAAAAACCATACAATGGGTTGGCTTGACAGGAATTTATCTGTCCACGGTTCAGAGACAGAGGACTCCCTTCTTCCTGGAGTGGGTGTGTTCTTTCTGGCCTGCAGTCTTTGGAGTTTCTTGACTTTTTCATCATGTGGCAATTCACATGGTGATGGCTTCTCCTTTCTCCTCCAGGTTCTGTTGAAATTCTGGCTTCTGGCCACTCCCCATGGCTTCTCTGTCCATCTGACTTTCATTCTGCTCATAAAGGACTCCAGTAATTTGGAATAAAGGTTAACCTGATTCATTTGGGCCACAATTTAAGTGAAGTCACTTCTTGAAGGGATCTTATTTACAATAGGTCCACACCCACCAGAATGAGGACCAAGACCAAGAACATGTCCAAACTGGAGGACACAACTCAATCCACCACATCAGATACTAATATTTACATGAAATGTGTCATTTGATATGATAGTGGCGAATAACTTATCACTCAGACATTATGATGGTTAATTTTATGGGTCACCTTGGCTAGGTTATTGTGTTTGGTGTTTGGTCAAACACTGGCCTAGTTGTTCCTCTGGAAGCATTTGGTAGATAAGATTAGCATGTACAATCCATTGACTTTAAGTACAGGAGATTAAACTAGATAATGTGGGTGAGCGTTGGGCACTTAGTTAAAGGTCTTAAGAGAGAAACCTGAGAGTTCCAGGGAACAGAAGAACTTCTACCTCAAGACTTCAACATCACCTTTACTGGAATTTCCAGTCTGTTGGCCTGCCCTAGAGAATTCAGATTTACCAGGACCCACAGTTATGTGAGCCAATTAATTATATATATGTACATATATCTTTTTGGTTCTGTTTCTCTGGAGAACCCTAATACAGGCTTTGAAAACCCCAAAACAATGTTTCAAAGCTTTCTTTGCAGCGTCTGCATTGTGGTTAAGGTCCATTGGGTGTTTCAAGGCTGGTAAAGCCTGTTTAGGCTGAACTGGTATTTTTGTGTGTTCTGAAAAGGAATGAGGACATCAGACCTTTGAAATATAAGGAATAAAGCCAAATAAAAGCAATTAATATCTTATGTCAAAGAAGCTGAAGACATTTCCATTTGAAAGGATCTTTACAGGTGGAAAGGCAGCAGTAGGAGGGTGTTTACATTGTGGAAGCATTCAACTTTTTGTTACTAGAGTATTAAGTAAAGTTTTGCTTAACTTTCCTAAGAACATGAACAGCATTGTCCAAGTCCCTTTCCACCTAAGCATCATGTGGATGCAGTTCTAAGCCCTGCACTGACTAAATATTCCTGATTTGAGATTTTACTAGATTTTAATTCTCATCCCCAAGAAACAAACAAGCAAAAACAAACAAACAAAACCACCTACTTTATATATCAGACACCATGCTAGACATTGGAATGGAAGCAGAGATGAAAGGATTCCTACTCTAGTCATGGAGACAAATGTGCAAATAAATAAGAGTAATAGTCAAAGGGCAATGGGAGTACAGAGATGGAGATGACTAACCCTGCTGAAAGGAACTGCAAATGACCTTCTCTACAGAACTCTGTACTTTTATGCAAACAAACGCTCCATGCGTTCAATTCCTAAGCACTATAGACATATAACAGTGGAAAGGTCTTTTAAAAGAGATGCAGTCTATATGTGCTACAGAAAGCCCTAGTGACCTTAGAACGAGTAGGCTTAAAACTTAGGCAAAGCTCCAATTCTGAGAGGTGACCCACAGGCAAAAGGTCACAACTACAGATCATGTATTACAGAAGGCTGAGTACGATGCATAACACACCTACCAATCTGTCTGCTAATTAATATCTCATGCAATAGCAGAGCACACCCAGACTCTCCATTTGTAGAAACACACTTCTCTCTGCCTCCCAGTGGTGCAAGTTAACAGGCATCAAAAGGCCTGCCTGTCTTCTCTGGCTGTCCTGCCAATAACAGAAGCACAGCAGACCCCAAAGGAAGAAAACAAAGGGTGAGTATAAAGCATGTTGTTTCTGTCATCCAGATGACATGGCTTTCTCTGGAATCTGCAGGAATGCTGAGAGGTACTAGAGAACTTTAAATATCAGGCTGACACTTGCTATTTAAGATCACAGTAGAAAGTCCATTATATTCGTTGTTAATGTTCTGAATAATATTTAAAAACAGTAATCTATTTATAATTTATCTTCTAATATAGCACTATGACTTCTGGAAAGCTTACAGCAAGACTAAAATGGCCTTACTCCAACCACCAAAATCAATTATTTTGTATAAATTTAATATAGGCAGGCTGGGTACCATTCGAAAAAGCCCACTGAACTGTGAAGTCTGGCATTTGCACTATAAAATTTAGGCCTTCGCAGATGAAGTTATTGAATACTGCATTTACCTCATCTAAGGTTTTAGAGCAATCATACATACTTGCACTTTTTCTCTTCAGAAGGAAGTTTTGGATAAGCAGCAAATCAGATTGCTGATGCTTTGGATATGAGTAAAGACACAGACGGTCTAGACTGAATGTAATAAAACCTACACGTTAATTTTGAGTGTGATGCTGGAGACTCATTGCCAAGTAGAAATGATGGAGATTATTTTTAAAAGGCAATAGAAGTGGAGGGAAAAAAAGACATAATGAATATGAGTATTTTCTTCACTAGATTGCTAATTAAAAGTTTATTATCATATACTCTAATCTTAGAATTCAGGGAATGATTGATCCACAAGCATGTATCTGCTGTGTTAAATGGGGATTAATGAAGAATAGGAATATCCAACTATGGTAGGTTGAATCACGTACCCGACAAACACATGTTCTTAATCTTAATCAGTCCATGTGGTTCCCAACCGTTGTAAATAAGACCTTTTGAAAATGTTAATTTTCAGTTAAGGTGTGGCCAGTGGAAGCAGGGTGGGCCTTAATCCAGATTACTGGACACCTTATAGAGAGCACCCAGAAGTTAGGTGAGTGAGAAAGCAGAGGACATCTCCATGTGACTGGAGGCAGATACATAAAGCAAGGAACCCCAAGGATTGCTAGCCAACCAGAATATGTAGACCCTGGGAAGAAGCAAGCCTTCCAGCCTCTGAAACCATGAGCCAATAAAATCCTATTGTTAAGCCAACCCATGGCAGAGTATTTCTTGTAGCCTCCAGGAAACTAAAACAAGCAGATACTTGATAAATCAGATAAATCCTAAGGTTTCAACACAATAGGCAACTGCAGAAATTTAATCCCACTCCATCAGTCCTTGCTGAAATTGTGACTTTGTTTCTGCCTGTCTTCAAATTGAGTGATTCTTTTAAGCACAGACTCTTTGCTAATAAGAGGATTCTCAGTCTTCGCTATTCAATTCACAGATACCCTTTTGGTCTGGAAACATGCATATCTCACAAGAGGTATATACATGGTGAGGACAACATGGTGAGGACAACATGGTCCCTGTGAGCATGGAAATAAGGTTGCCCTATGGGAGCTACACTTTAAACTCAGCACTTAGTGGACTGAAACAAAATCATGCAGTGGCACCATAAAGAGGCAGAATACCTGGCAGGATAGTCTGACCATCACCTACTGCAAGATGCTAGCCTACTGCCTCTGTGAACCTGGCGAGGACCCTCTCTCCTCCATCCTGAATCTAAGTCACTGACAAGGATACAGCATGTGGTTAGAGCCTAATGCTATAAAGTATGCAGGCAGAAGTAAGTCCTCTTCCAACCCCATGATTACCAAGCAGCTGCTGATAATTTGGCTTCTCGTGTAGCTTGCCCACAAGGTGAGATAAGTTAATCAAGCCAATGTGATTACCTAGTCCACTTAACATTGCATTTATCAATGTAAATTATAATGGCTAACTATTATTCATTGCTTGCTCCATACCAAGCAATATTCTAAGCACATTATGTCTATTATGCCATTCAGTTCTCACAACAGGGCCAGAGCTAAGTCACTTATCCAAGGTCATATGGTTAATGGATCGCCAGGATTTGAGTCTAGGAAAGCTGCCTCTAGGATGTGTCTATTCTTCACCATGATGCTCCCAAAAATCTGTTTTCAATCATCAGGGTGGTTGTAAACTTTGATATCTTAATTGACATCCCAACATCTGGTCATTTGTGGAGCACCAGTACAGTACAGTTCAGGGCCAAGCCGGAAAGGCTAGGGCCAACTCAGGACCATGGAGAGTTCCTCTCAAGGCCAGCTCCACACTGGTAGGGTTATCTGAGCAACCTCTCCACCTTTCTTGCCAATGTCTCCTCACAGTGCCATCCCTGCACATCTTTGCTTTTGAAATTCAGCACTTGTAGATATTAGCTATGCTCTTATGTTCTTTGATGCAGTTTTAAATTGACTATGTCCAGGTATTTTGTCACTTGAGTAAGAAAGTGCACACTCCTATGTCATCAAGATTCCAAGAAGCTGGATTTCTTGCATGCCTTTAGTTCAGAAAGCCAGTGACTTAGCCTCCTGTTTGTGTAAACTGAATCTCCAGACTCTGTTTTGAGTTTTTCCAAATAGTACCCAAATTGCAATTAGGTAAAAACACAGGCATGAACCAGACAGGAATTCATGACATAATCACTGGCTCCAACATATCATTTGCCTCTCTGATGAGTAATTCAGCAAACCTAGATTCAGTGTCCTTCTATTTTGATATGAATACACAGTGAAAATCTTCCTCCCCCATCACTTTGTTTCTGATTCCTCATCTGAAGTAGAATTAGTTCATCCTTACATGGATCATGTCTCAAATTCCTTGAAGACGCATGCATAGTTTATGGATCCTACTTAAATAACTAGACATCTTTGTATATGAGTATGTAAATATAGCATCACCATTAGGTGTGGCATTTGTTTACTCCATTTTGAGCAACAAGATAATATATGACTGTGCTTTTTAAAATATAAAGTGCTTTGCAAACATTACTCATCATAATTCAACATTTCCCAAAATGTATTCTGTAGAACATTAATTACATAGGAGATAAATAGAGATTATTTGAAAAATAAATATTTCTTACATTGACTAAGTATTGGAAACACCGAGTTAAATGAGTCTCTTCTTTACTGCGTGACTTCTCAGAGCCTTTAGTACATTGTGAATCTCTAAGGGAGAACAATAGTATATGTCAGTGCTTCTAGTTATCTTTGGTGAAGGTTGCCCCCCACAATCCATCAAGGATTCATACTTTAGTAAAGTAAAATACAAATAATTTGCTTGAAAAATGAAAGTAAAACAACAAATACGTTCAAATTTCAAGGCCCAATTTTTATCATTAGATTTAATAGATGTAAAATTATTATATCAAATTTCCATTCAAATCTCTTAAACCCTTACTCTCAGATTTTGTATTTATATTTATCACATAAGAGAGAGGAAGCAGTTTGTACACTAGCCTCAGTTCACAGGCCACACTCTGATTAGAATTGGTTATGGCAGTTACCATGCTTATTTGATCAGAAGTCATTTTTTTTTTCAGATAATGTAATGAATCTAGTCTTCAAAGAAAACTGTGTTGGAAAATATTTCTTTATTTTCAAAAATTTATATTTTTAACAAAAATTACCATAATTTAATTGCTACAAAAGGAAAATCAACTTAATTAACTGTCAAGTGGTAAGGTGGACTTCTGCTTCTTTGAAGGGAACCATCAGGGAACATCATCTAACTGGAAAGCATGTAGAATTAGTGATTGGGCTTGGGGTATGAAAGTGTGGAATGTAGGGGCAGGATTGGAAGGAAAGAAAAGAATTACCATTGCTGTCTACTGATACCTGCAATGTCCAACCAAAGTAAGAGCTAGTTAGAGGAAGAGAAGGGGGAATTGTGCCACGCCTGCTTACATTAGAGTTTATTTAAATAAATTTCCTTCATAAAAGAGATAGATTCTCCTATCCTGGATGAAATAGCACACTACAAACCCACAGGGGTCATGTGTATTTCAATGAATCTGATTATAGTTTCTCCTCTAATCATTTTAGATCAATCAACTGCATTTTAGTTGACTATTCTGTACCTAGTAAGGTGATGGATTCTATATGCTTTCAGATTCAGAGATGGTTCTGTAATATGAAAGTAAAAAAAAAAAAAAAACAGGTTTACTAAGAGCTGTTGGTGTTTTGCCTAAGGTTTTGTTTCTCATCACAAATGTTAAATTATAAAATCGTAAAGCACAGTTTAAAAATTTGTGTTCTTGTCTAAAAAGGAAAAAAAAAGATTAATTACTGGATGTTTAAGCCAGTGGTAGAATACTAAAAAACAAAAGCAAATAAATTCTGTTGATGTTGGACTTTGACACTGTTGGCGAAACTTAAACCAATTTACTTGAATATCATTCCAGGTGATTAAATGAATCTTTCCTACAGCAAAAAGCTTCCACCAGAACTTACACATATAGAAAAGGTGCTTGTGGTTGTCTCTCACTCTTCACAATGTAATGCTTTTAAGAACGATGCAAGTTTCAGCTCTACATACATGTATAAGCCACTCAAGTGTTGATTATTACAACAATTAAAATGTGTATCATAACAGATGAAGTGGATTTTTCAGCTTCCAGAATCCTTTTAAAATGAGGAAATACATTTGCAAATGAAATGAATGAGTCTGAGAAAGGGATCGCACTGCCAGTATTCCAGGTCAGAATGAGCCTTCATTGCCCATTTACTGAAGACTTATCAGAAGGCAGGAAACCCAGAGCCAATGGGTGAGTCAGGAAAAAATAGATACTTTTTATTGAGACTCTCTCCACTTACCTAGAAACCCAGGGAACTTATAAGTAAAATGTTCTTGGCTTCAGCTGACCTTTTTTCTCTCCTGTCCTCTTCCCACTTTTGCAAATGTCCCATTTTAACACCCAGAATGCCAGCAATGCGTTTCACCACATCATAAATACATTATGTACAGAAAACAGAAGAAAACTCAATGGCCAGTCAATGATTAACATTTATAAAGAACATATTTGGGATTTAGAGTATAAGTGGAGAAGAAAAAGGTGAAATATTTATAGACCTCGACTTTGCATTTATCAGTGAACACAAATGTGATTCAAACATCCTTGTGGCTACCACAATTGTGGAAGGTACAAAAAAAGTAGGACCTTGCAAAATATGAGAGACATGCTTCCCACTCTCTAAGAGTTAACAATTTCTAACCGAAAGCCAAGATAAATGTTTAAAGCTCTAGCTACAATAAAAGGAAAAATGTGATAAACCCTCTAAGGCCATCCAAACAAAGAGCCAGGGACCCATACAGGGCAAAATTAGAGGAGGCAACTTGCAGAACATGGACTGTGATGTGGGTCTTGATGGCAGAGGTGGGAAGATGGAAACATTCCAAAAAGAGAGAAGAGTACAAATTGAGGAGGTAGGGACTGTCATTTTTTTTAATTTGAAGAAAAAGTAAATAATTCAGATTGATTGAGTGTAAAATGATTATGTCTGAGGAATGAAGGACATTCCTTCATCCATTCAATGTATTTTTACAGGGTACCTCCTCCATGCCAGCATTGTGTAAGGTAATGGAAAGAGATGCATCTATGGATGGAAAGGTCCCTGCTCTTATGGAGTTTACTTCCAGTAGACTAGTCAGGAGGCTGCTGCCCTAGTCCAGGCAGGACCTAATGACAGGCTAGTAGATGTGGAAATTAGAGAGTGTATATGAGAGAAATGCAGGCCTGGTTGAACAATTGAATGTGGCTAATAAAGGTCAGGGAAGTCCACAATTAGCCCCTGCTCAACCAGGATACTTGTGGTGCTGGCAGCAACCTATGGAACGAGGAAAAGCTGACTTCGAGGTTTAAAGAAATTGTAAATTCTGATGTATCAATTTGGAAATGTCTAATAGTCAATCAAAGTAAATATCTGCATAGTTAATATATAGCAGTAACTACCATAGATTATTCCAAATGGTAGATGAAAAGACATGCCTGCAATTTGGGTAACATCTGAGTTGAAAAGAGAGATATGTAGGAGTTATTCATAGAGACATGATTGTTGAAGCTCTAGGAAAAGTAGATAGCAGTGAGCTACATCCAACTCCAAATATGTCATTGGGTTCCCATTTTAATTTTAGTTATAAATTTTGTCTAGTCCAAAGGATAAGGGTGTGGGGATGCCATGTGCCTTCAGAAACATTTTCTGTCAGGGCCACGCTTGGCTTTTCATGGGAATCCCAAACACCCTTGCTTTAGCAAACATCAACTAACAACAGTCTTGCATGCTCCCGCCCCTTTAGTAGCCCCTCTTCCTGCATGCAGTAGTAAAAGACCAGAACAAAAGATGAAAAGAATCAAATATAGGTTCTACTACCAGAGTACAAGAATCAGCTTTATATATCTTTTTAGAGATGTTATATTCTGCTCAACTATGACTTTGTATTTATAAATATTCACTGAATAACTTACCTTCCCATAGAAAAAAGTAAATTAAAACCAGGAAGGTAAGCCGATGTGGCTCAAGCTATTGGGCTCCCATTTACCATATAGGAGGTCCAGGGTTTGATTCCCAGGGCCTCCTGGTGAAGGCAAGCTGGTTCACGAGGTGAACTGGCCCAAGCAGAGAGCTGGCCCACGTGGAGTGCTGGCCCATGCAGGAGTGCTGGCCCGAGCAGAGAGCAGGAGCAGCAAGATGATGCAACAAAAAGAGACACAGGGTGAGACAATAAGAGGTGCAGCAGTCCAGGGAGCTGAGGTGGCTCAAGAGATTGAGCACCTCTCTTCTACTCCAGAAGGTCCTAGGATCAGTTACCAGTGCTGCCTAAAGAGAAGACAAGTAGACACAGAAGAACACACAAAGAGCAGACAGCAAGTGCAAAAACATTAGGGGGTGGGGGATAAATAAATAAATAAATCTTTTTTAAAAATCAGGGACAAAAAAATCCATCCTCAGCTACCCATGCCATGGGCTCGTGTATATCTAGGTCACTGGCTACAGGAGGTCTCCCAGCTAATAGTGGATGCAGGGCTCAGAAGGGGCAAAAATAGTCTCTAAACTCTGACTCAAAAATTACTCCCATTTGCTATTTTTTATTTTGATATAATGCCTAAGATCAGAGTAATCCAGTGAGGGTGCTATATTGGGTAGAGGTAAAGAGGAAATATGATTGCTCATGAGATATCTGTCGAATCTAAGTAAAGATTACATGGCAGTTTGTCATACTATTCTACTTTTGTATATGTCCAAGTTTTTCATGTAAAAAATAGATTAGATTGTTCATACTAAATTTATTTTCAGAAATAGACCTGGTTGTGGATGCCAAAGCCACTCCTTCGGGTTATTCCCTCTAAAGGAAGCAAGAAAAAGCCATAGAAAAACCAGTTTTCCAAAGTGCTGCACCCTGAGATGGTCATGAGTTACATCTACTTTACAGAAGCCTTCTGAGGATATTCCACGCACTCACCTTTGTCTGCATCTCCTCAAAAAGAACCACAATAACATATACACTGCACAAAAGAGAAAGAAATCCAAAACTGCCTTGTAAATGGGAGACACTGAGGATCTCTGAACGATGGAAATAAATGGAATCATATTGACATTTAATGAAAGTGGAGGAAGGCCCAGGAGAAGGCTACAATGGAACTGAGTGCCACTCTTCCCCACAGAGCTTCAGAGAGCCTTAACTCTGAATCATCTACACAAGGAGTGGGACATTGTTTAGGATAATTAAAGGTCTGCAAGGCATACCTGCCTCCACACAACTCTGTGTAGACATAGGCATTGTAGTGGTGTTGGCATCACTCTGAAGAAACTGGGCAAGCTATTTGGGGAGGACCGCAGCTGATGTGCCCAGCTCACAGACACTGAATCTGCAGTCACCTCTTTTTCAGGAATGAGACTTAATGGAGAAGTATACCCACAATGCCAGGGGAATCCCAGGTGTCTTAGTTTCCAGGCTACTATGGCCAATACCTCACAATGGACTGGCTGAACAATGGAAATTTATTGTCTCCTGGCTTTGGAGGCTAGAACGCTTGCTTCTACTGGGATCAGTCGCATCTGGCCGGCTGGCAATCCTTGAGGTTCCTTAGCTTTCCCATCACATGGCGATGTCTTCTCCCTACTCTATTGGCTCCAGCTGACTAGGATGAAGACCTATCCTGATTCAGATGGGCCACACCTTAACTAAAGATAACATCTTCAAAGGTCCTGTTTGCAATGGGTTTGTACCCACAGGAATGGGATTAAGAACACATTTTTATCTGAGGTACATAGCTCAATCTGCCACATGATGCCAGCTGCCTAGTACTGAAAACATCAGCATAAACAATCAGATATTTGTGGAAAAGGACAAAGGTGAATAAGCTCAACAAATTATCCCAGAGAAAATGGAGATAATTTGGTAAATGAAAGGTCACTTTCAAAAATCTAATTAGTAAATTTGGGAAGATTTGAAAAGATATTCCAGTCATAACTAAGAAGAGGATGCTATGAAAAACAAGGAATTCAAAGTTTGATCGTCAGAATGAAAAATTCAGTGGAAGACTTGGAAGATAAAACTGAGGCAATTTCTAAAAACACAGAACAAAATTGCAAAAAGATGAAAAATTCACTCCAAGATATCCAATATTCACCTCATAAAAATTCCAGAAGGAAAACTAAAAAAAAAAAAAAAGGAAGATAGATAATAATTTAAAAATAAATAAAAATAGAAGAAAAATTCCCAACACTGAAGAAAAATGTCTAATTTGAAAAGACCCATTAAAGTTTTTAAAACCCTACACCTAAATATAGGCTAATTAAATTGAAATGTTATAAACTATATAGTGTAAAAATATACTCTATGTAAAAGTAGGAAAAAGGACAGATGTCATCATATGTAATGAGGAGTCAAAACATTGCTTACATTCGGTATATTAAGAAGTAGAGGTTTAAGTTATTATTTGGAAATATAAAGGTAGTCATTAAAAGACATAAAAACAAAAAGTAACAAAACTTCAATATTTTACAAGGGAAGCAATACACAGAGTTTGCTATTGGCCTCATTCACAATGGGGTGGTTATAGATAATTTCTAAAATCAATAAATCATGGAATTGAGGTATAAAAACATAGTATTCAGAGTTACACAGATAACCACTTGCAGAGCTTGAAATGGCCTGAAGAACAAATAATAGAAATGTAAACAATTGGAAGAGGAAACTCTGGGGAATAAGCCTGGGAAGTAGAGAGATTGGAATGGGATCAGAAAGCACAGCAAGGTTTTATTTTAAAACTAGATTTTATGTGCCTGAACGTTAATATATATTTTTCATTTAAATTGAAAGTCTGTCACCACTAGAGAAAAAAATCTGAGCTTATGAACTCTTTTCATATCATAGATGCATCACTAACACAGACTATGCCGAGCAGTTAGAATGATATATGATGATAATGCCACAACTAAAGAAAATTCTAAGTCTATGACAATGATGAGTATTACCAATACTTTACAGGTAAGAATTCTCAAATGGATACTAGTGTTGCCAATGGTTGTAGGCTACTGTCATAGGTAGTTCAGTTGGATATTTTTCTTAGTTCATGAACAAAATTTTTATATATTAAATGCCTAAAAATAAATTATCCTTAAAATAAAATGTGTAATTTTAATGAATAGTAAACATCACCATAAAATACATATATAAAATTATAGTGATTGCTGATTAGTGAGCAGCGAAAAATATACATATGTGGACTGAAACAGATAAACACATTTAAAATACACTGACTTCTTCTCCTACAGAATGCTGTGGGAGAGCAGTCAAGTGGCTGCCTGGAACAAGGGAGCACTGGCAGTAGGATATACAGTTCAGAGCCCTGGACCATAAGAAAAATGTTTGTATCCATGTAAATAAGGAAACTCCCAGGGCCACATATGCATGCCCAAGACAAAAAAGATACTCAGGAAGGATTAGGGCAGCCCTTATGCTTCAGCCTCGCATGATTCTCTAAACTCTTTGTGTGGATAAGCTCTGAAGGAGAGCATTCATTAAGATGAACCTGCAAGGACTGGATAAGGTTTTCTATTTTCCTTCTTTTTTTTTTTGGTTAGCTAGCTCTCCTGACATTCAAGGAAAGCTCTGTCATAACACTAGTTGGATACAAACTTAAGGAATGGACAACCCAGAGTCTAAATTCTAGCTACAACACATTGAAATATCAAAATGACAAGGTTTTAACAAAAGATTACGAAACATACAAATAAAGAGGAGGTGATGGCCCAAACAAAGGAGAAAATTAAAGCATTAGAAAGCATCAATGAGAAAGACCAGATCTGGGACATTCCAGACAAAGACTTCAAAGAGGGGTATCATCGGAATGTAGTTTGGGCATACTATTGAAGTTAAGTTGATATCAAAACAAGTGAGTGTTACAAATTTAGGGTGCTAAATTTAAGCCCCATGGTAACTACAAAGAAAATATCAGAGGATATGTAAGCTCACAGAGACAGTTTGCCAAGGGCAGGAGGCAGGGGGAATGGGTAGTTAAGCCAAAATGGGTGCTGGGTTTCTGTTTGGGGAGATGGGAAAGTTTAAGTAATGGAAGGTGGTAAGGGTACTGCAGCATTCTGAATGTGATCAATCCCACTGAATGGTATGCTTGGAGTGGTTGAAATGGAAAAGTTTATGTTGTACTACTGTTCCTGCAACACAAAAGAAAAAGAAAAAAGAAAAGGAAAAGCAACTAAAGAGACGATGGTAATTAAAGGCAATACATGATCCTGAATGAGATCTAACACTGGAGGAGAGATGGCTCAAAATGACATTTAGAAACATATGAAAAATTCGAATACAGAATGTTAGATTTATGTCAATGTTAAATTTCTTTAACTTGATAAATACATTTAAGGTGAATGCATAAGTGAATAACTTTGTTCTTAGGAAATGTACATGCCAGTACTAAGTGTTCAAGGAGCATGTGTATACAACCTACACTCAAGTGTTCAGACAATGTATTAATAAATAGATAGAGAGAGAGATGGATGGTTAGATGAGTTAATAAGTGGATAGACAGATAGAATAATATGGCAAATGTGGCAAAAAATTTAAACTGGTGGATCTGAGTATCTGGAGAGATAGGGGTATTTTGGAATTCTCTGCATGAAGTTTGTATTATTTTTTTAACTGTTTTGTAAGTTTGAAAATATTTCAAAATAAACATTTAAAATTTAAAAAAATGCAATGACCTCCTATTAGTGAGAAGAAAATGTGTATGCATATGGAAAAACCCAGACTCTAATGAAATTGTACAACATATGCAGGAGGCAACAATTAAGCAGCTTATAAAATATGGATGCTATATCCTAAGACACATCTGAAATAATAAGAGTGCAAACCTTGAACAATAAATGCTTTAAAGGCACAATCTAAAATGTTAGTGGGGAGAGGAAAACAATAGTAATATTAATGTCAACATATTTGATTTCGCAACACTGGAACTATTGATTATTTCCTCCGGCATATTGGTTGGAAACAGCCATTTGTCTGATATAATTTTATTTCAGTTATTATTCCTAACAGCTACTTCTTTCAAATAGCAAGTGCCAAATAAAACCATATTTGAAAAGTTTGGAAACTTATAAAGAAAGATCAATTTGGCCAAGCAAGGCCAAATATGATTTCAGAAAATCATATTTCCAGTTGGGTCAGTATTTAAAGCATCTCAGAGTCTATCTCATATTGGCAACCCAAAGGCCACAAAAACAGCTCCTGCCAACCATAAAGGGTCCTACCCAGAGAATTATGACAAGCCCCTGAGAAGGCAGTTCTATTTGTCTAGGTTTGCTAAGTTTCACTGGAGTCCAAAGCAGTCTTTTGAAAGATAAATGCCTTGTTTGAGAAAGGGAGGCTGACTGATAGAAGCTGAAGGAGATAGAGCTGGAGTAGACATCATTCCAGCGTTAGGATTGCTTCAAAACCTCTCTAATCCCTAAAGCTTTGAGCTACCCCACGTCTGCCTCTCTCACTCCCTCAAGAGAGTCCAATATCTAACGGCCAATTGCCTGCCATATAAATTTACAGGATCAGTCTTCTCAGTGGGGTATCCTTCACTTTGAAAAAATTATGGAGCACAACTTACCATTTGCATGTTTTTGAGAACAGGTTATTTTAGAGATTTTCCTGAAGGTTAATATTCTTTCACTTATTAAAAGAATTCTGGATCTCAGGAATGCAGGCTTGGAGCCAGGCAGCCCACGCTGCTTATATGCTGTCGATTTTAATAATAGAATCACACCATAATGAAACCTTTTTTAACGTATGGTAATTTAATTGCGGAAACCCTGTCGGTTTCAACAAAAGCCTTCCATAAGTAGCTTTAAAGATTAAGTTATGAAGAGGCAACTCACATGCCATCTCCCAATGGATGCGTATTACATTGCATTACAGCCCTGCCATTCCAACACCCGCACAAAGGCAGGCTCGGATCTCCTTAACTGAGTTCCGAAATTAAAACTTAGGTTTGTAAACCAATGAGTCATTCTGCACTGCTGATTGAGTTAGCTTCCAACCAACTTCAGAACTTAATATTCAAACTGTGTTGAGAATCACAGAAGGGGGTCTAGGAGTGCTCTGCAAACAGATACAATGATAGACATCATGAAGCAATCATAGTAGCCATTCAGCTTCAAACGTGTGTCATGAACTGGACCATGTTTGATATAAACTTTATCCATCCAAACAACCCTGGTGTAGGGTTCTTTACCATCCCAGTTTTATGGAAGGTTGACTGGGGTACTTTAAGCAAGTTCTATTCCAGGCAGCGGGATAACCATTCCTAGTCCCCTTCTTTTCCTTAACTTGCTTTCCCTTGGGATTGCCTTTGCTTATTTTGGAGATTTACTCTAGAAATAACCGTTATCTATGTACACTTTAGACCCACCCATGCCTGGTGGAAAGAGGTCTTGTGGCTCCAAGCAATCCTGCCTAACTCACCAGGAAACTGCGATTTGCTTGGAGAACCACAAGGCATATGATCCTCTGAAACTCTGGTAGAGCTATGGAGCTGGTCAAAGATTCTTGGAATCCTAGTTCTGGCAAATATCAATGTTCTCATGTGTTATCCCCAGCAGTGGGGTAAGGCCTGGCATTCCAGATCACTCATGGGAGATCTGGTTATGAGCAGATCTCTAGGGGGTTCCTCGTGATGACAACATGCCTCCAGGGTCCCTTAAACTCCAATATAAACTATGCAGAAGAGACTGAGGGCTACAAGGCAAATGTGTGTCAGGAGGGGGATTTAGAAAGAGAAAGTCATAGTAGAGAAGGAAGTAGCTTCCAAGCAATGAGAATCACAATGCATTCTTGGCCTCTCCCCAGTAAGGTAATCATTTGACAATTGTATTGCCTTACTAATAGCAAAACCTCACTCTTCCTTCATACCTGCAGATCTAAAATGGAATGGGGCTTCTGAAGGCATGAATATCTGCATAGTAACCTTCCAGAACAAGCAACCTCCAAAGTAGATTATGTGGGTATCAATAACATTAGGGAGCCTCAAAATATCAAATCAAACAACTATCTTCACAGCCTCCTTTGCTGGACTGAAGGACAGCCACTGGATATTTTAAGAGAATAGAAAGCCCATAACCTTGCTATTTTCCATAATAAATCAGCGGAAGGACTTCAGAACAAAATGCTATTTCTACAGGGTTGCCTGAGGCTATCTTTCCAAATCACAAGGAAATAGCCTCTTCTCCCCACCAGTACTGGCCACTACTCTGCTCAATATATCATGGCATGTCATGAGCCTTCCCTTGCACCACCAATAGGAAAATTATGGGTGTTTAAAAGAATCGTTTCAGAAAGGGTGAGATTGATTCTTCCTGAATTAGCTACTGTGGGAAAGGTGAGCCCATGCTCTGCATCACTCCTGCCAGGACTCGGTGTGCCTGTTTCTGGTCCCGTGTCCCACCTCACTGTGACTCACTCACTGAGTTCAATTCCACTTGCTATTCTTTAGGGATGGGTTGCTTAAATAGCTGAAACCTGGTGATGATAATTTGGCAGGGCACTCTTACCTTATGAATTAGGAAAAGCACCATGTAATTTATTAGAACAGGAGCACTAGGTGTTTTCTTTATTATAATTGCTCTGAGCACACCCATGGAATCTAAAACTGGAGCAGCCAGGGAATTGCTAGGCCTGCCTGAGTGTAATAATTCCCAGCTTATTCACAGCAAGTCTAGAGATAGAACCGGGCACTAATGAAAGACAGAAGCTAGCAGTGCCCGACCCTGCTTGGCTGCCTCCCTGGTCCCTGCTCCAAAAGACTCAAAGAATATGAGGAAACTCTGCTTTTTAAGAAGTAATTGCCTTTGCCAGGTCTAATTGAGAGGCTGAAGTAAAACGAGGTTCCCTGCAACCTTTACAATTTATCTCAGTAGGGAAGAAGGGCTAAGTGGATTCAGATCCAGAAAGTCAAGGCAGTCTTAGAAAATCTCAATTTAAAAGCAAAGGAATTCAAGTTAAAGGGATCCATGTAGACTCTGAGACCAGGGTCTAGGTGAGGGAAGCCATTACTGCTCCAAACTCTGCAACAACCAAAGAGGGCTCAGAGCAGGGAAGAGAACCAGGAATGAGGGATTATCAGAACAGCAGAGGCTGTGGATATCTTCCCACCAGGGTGTCATCCCCCCCAACATTCTCTTGATATATTGTTGAAAATGATCTGAAAGAGTTGTCCAATGGGGGTACCCCTTTATAGATTATGGACAGTAATTTCTAGTGTTTGCCAGAGGACCCTTTCTCCAAATTCATTAGAGAATTCATATAGTTTTGGCTTAATTGATATTTCTAAATTGATCACAGCTTATGGGATGCCATGATTTTTAAAACTTTTATCCATTACTGAACTGTGTCACTGTCTCATACCTCCTGGAGAGCTCTGTTCCCCGATGCATCAATGTGCTCTCAGTGATAGAGTTAGAGAGTACCAAGTGGGAACAGTGATTAAGAAACAATGAGATTTCAGATGAGAATGGAAATGAGATGGAAAGCTGGTGAAAGAAAGTTGATGAAGAGAAGCTGGGGACCGGCAAAAAGGATTCAGCAGGAAAGGGGTTGGTTGGCAAAGATGGAAGGATGGAAGGGATATAGAGGCAAGGAAGAGAGAAAAGCAAAAGTTATTCAGCCTCATCGCTTAAGTTGCCTTCAAACTTTGTGATTTTCAAAGCACATGAATATGCAAATCCTCACGTCCCTTCATTTATTCAACAAATTTGTAGTGAATATCTGCCCTATGCCAGTCACAGCTCTCAGTGCTGAAAATACTGCAGCAAATAAAATAGACAAGCTTTATCCTCCTGGTGCACAAATTCTACAGGGGGATACAGACAATAAATATAAAAGAGCTGTAATATAAGCACTGTGATGACAAACAAAGCAGGGTGACTTACAAAATGTTAAACAGTGATCATTAAACTAGGGCAGTCAGGGAAAGCCTTTCTGGAGTGTGGAAAATTAAGCAGAGACCTGAGAGCAGGGAACACTTGGGGAGCTTTCCTGGCAGAAAACCTAGCAAGTGCCAAAGCCCTGAGGCTAAACACAAGCAATCTGAGTGTTGGAATGGCAACAAAGAAGCATTGCGACTGAAGGGCCAGACAGTGGAGAGAAGTAGCCAGATGCTTGTCACACAGGGTCTGTAAGCTATGGGAAGGGTTTTGGGTTTGAGTCACAGAACACCCCTATAAGGGAGGCAAGGTAGCATTCTCCCTAATTTACAGCTGAAAAAAAACAACTCAAGTTTCAACTTGAATCCGGGTTCCTTTACTCCAAGTTAGGAGAGTTAGTAGGACAAAAAGAGAAGGTGATGTTGAGGAATGCCACCAGATGAACTTGGCGGAAATGTAAACTTTAGGAATGTGCTGTAATTTGGCACGGAAAATTGGGAACATTTATGTCTTCCCCATTGCCAACATTATGCATGAAATCCCGCCATGAGTAATTTATTCTTTTGAATGTGCTGGTTTCTACATAAAAACACAGTATCAGAGATTGGTTATCAACAAATCAAGAAAGTCCCTGCTAAAATAGGACATGGTAGAGTAAAATGTCAGTAAAATACAATGCTGAAAAGAAAATGGACAAGATGTAAGCACTTCCTAATAGAATTTTCTGAGCATTTTGTTCTTGTAAATCACAGGGCTACTTATGCAATAATTACCAAGTTAATTCTCACCTTCCTTCATAAAGGAAAGTTCTTGTCAATAGTAATGGTAAATAATAAATAATAATAATAATGCTAGTTACATACATGGAACCAATGTTCTCTGTATTGACATTTATTAACTAACTTAATCTTCTCAAGGACCCAATAATTTATCTCCATTTTACAGATGAGGAAACTGAGGCATGGAGATGTTGCTAGCCAAGTGACTTGTTAACCAACAAGTAAATGGTAAAGTCAAGTTTCAAAGCCAGGCTGAATATCTGGTTCCATACTATTAACCAGCATACTATTTTGCTATATTTGTTGAATTGTATCAATTTATAAGTAATTAAATATATTTGTTTCCTTGAAAAGGAAATATTGTATCAATGCAGGTTGGTCAAGTAGTGATACAAACCAGGGTCAGCAAACTTTTTTCTACAAAGGGCTAGATAATAACCATTTTAGGTTTTGAGGACCACACAGCCTATGCAATTACTCAACTCTGCCAGGAAAATAGCCATAGACAGTACAGAAATGAATATGTATGGCTGGGTGCCAATAAAACATTGGCATTTTGCCAAACCCTGACATAAAGCATTTCAAAGGGAGATATGTTTCACCCAACCAGATTAGAGTTATAGATGTACTGTCCCTAAATACCAAGTTCAGATATGAGATGCCAGAGATGCCTGTGATCTGGAAGCCCCAGATTACACAAAGTACATCTAAGTGCCCTGCATCTTTGCATTTGAACTTCCCTTCAGAATCCTTGAGAAATGTCATCAGACAGCTCTGTAGGAGACACAAGCATGCCGATCACAGAAATGTTAGAGAAAAGATGTACTTTAAAAAAAGCAACATATGTATTCCCCTCAAGACAATCAAGTTCTACAGCCTGTCAGTATCTTAAAAGAGTTTTCCTAAATTCACATAGAGTTCTCTGAAAGTAATTCCACCCTCCACAGCCCTCACCTCACCTCTGCTTACCATCCATTGAGGTGGCCAGGCTATGCCACAAACACCTAGTCTCATTCACCCAGGAAATTACAGGGAAGCCTCAATATCTACCAGGAAGCTTCCTATCCACACACACCCAAACTTACACACACTTTTAGGCATTAGTGTCCCCTCAGACAGCTGCACACAGCCTCACCCAGAGACTCACTGAGAGGGAGTGGCCAGGTCACCAAGAACTCTCCACCTTTCGGCCACTAAAACTGTGTCCATTGCAAATGCTAAAATCTACACACCGTAGGATCACCTTCAACTCTCTCTGTGAGAGTCCTGAACTCAGAATCCTTTGCTCTGGCTAAGGGAGTCCATAGTCACAGTGCAGATCAGCAACTGGACCATATAACATTAAAGAATTCTTCTATTAATTTTTCATACATGCAATGGCTGGACCATTTATTTCTCCTCCCTCTTTCCCCATCCATGCCACATCATTTATTGTATCGTATTATCTCTGTCTTTTATATCTGGTTCTCCTACTTATCCTACTCTTAGATTTTTTAACAAACTTTTTTATCCTGTAAAAACTTATTGATGTGTTCATACATGAACATACATAAACAATAAGTATATGGTCAAAGTTGTGAACTTACAAAACACACATGTATGTCATCATCCAGGGCTCCCATACATCACCCCACCATCAACACCTTGCATTGTTGTGAAACGTTTGGTACAAACTGTGAAAGAGCATCTTCAAAATATTATTACTAACTATAGCCCATATCTTACATTTGGTGTATTTTCCCCCCAACCTACCCGATTATTAGCACCCTGTATTAGTATTATACATTTGTTATAGTTCATGAGAGAACATTCTCATATTTGTTCTGTTAACCACAGTCCATTTTCTACCACAGGATTCATTGTGTTATACAGTCCTATACTTTGTACAATCCATTATACATTCAGTGGTCCTCATTTTCATCACAGAGTTGTGCTGTCATCAGCAACATGGAGTTTTCATTACTCCAGAAGGAAAAATCCCATAACCCCCTTTTGTTGTCCCTTAAAACTGATATAATGTCTTCTTTGCCATTGCTGTAAAAATATTACAATATTACTATCATCCATAAATTTAATTTGAAACTAGTTTTAATTTTAGAGAAAACCTGTGACAATACTGCAGCCAGTTCCCATATTACCTTATACCCACTTTCCCCTGTACCTTAGTAAAGGTACATTTGTCCAACTAACAAACCAATATTGAATCATCATTTATTACTAATGTCCCATACTTTATTCAGATTTCCTTAGTTTTTATTCAGTGTCTTTTTTCTGTTCTAGCATCTTATTTTTTACCATTTCTCCGTATGTCTTTCTTATGAGAAACTACAATATACATTTGGGAGACTTTTAGTTTCTAGTTTCCAGCCTGGCTAGAGCATAGGGTTGCTATGGTAAATACTGAGAGCTTGAGGTTGACAGTGAAAACTTCAGACACATTCCAATGCCAGGCTTGAACTTTATTCTGTTAAAAATTGGAAACCATTAACAATTTTTAAGCAGAAGAATGACATAAAGTGAACCTACAATAAAATTAATCTGCCAACCACATACAAAATGGATTGGATCAGGAAAATTCTGGAGGCAGGAAGATGACAAGAGAGGTCATGTCAAGATGGACTAACCTCAGTTGCTGGCTAAAGAGCTAGAAGGAACAGACACAAATATAATTTTGAAAGGGAAATTGCTAGGCATTATCAAACGATCAGAGGCGAAAAGTAAAAGAGAAAAGATGTTAAATATCATTTCAATGTGTCATGTCGCAAAACTGGGGAGGAGTGTTATGCTTCTTTAGAGAGTACACACTGAAGTCAAGAGGAGTTACTGAATTCTGGTAAATGATAGTAGGTGTGTATTTAGAACACCTAAGTTTGAATTGTGAGTTAGATTAATTTGGCGTGCCAGTAACAATGCCTTCTCTGTCTCGCCAGTATCAAGGCTATGAATGTTTCATGTAGGCTGCAAATTTCTATAAAATGCAACTTTTCTGTCCTAACCTTGGATTGATTGTCCTGGTCTAAAACTCTCTAAAAATTGCCACATCAAGCAATCAGCAGAACATGTCTGCACAAAGACAAGTTCAAGTCCTAATCCCCCAGGCCTGTGGATATGAACTCATGGTAAATAGGATCTTTGAAGATGTTATTAGCTAATGTGGAGTTAACCAGACTCAGGGTGGGCCTTCATCCAGTATGACCGGAATCCTTAGAAGCAGAGGAAATTTGGAGACAGATGGCCTCATGTGACAGTGGTAGAGGTTAAGATATGCCAGCAGTCAGCATCAGGACACTACAGACTTCAAAAAAAGCATGACCCTGACAAACCTTGAGTTTGGACTCCTAGCCTCTAGAAATATGAGAAAATCAATTCCTATTGTGTGGCACACTAGCTGTGGTTCTTTGTTACAGCAGTCCCGGCAAACTAAGACAAGGGGGCAACCCCTCTTTGTTACAGTGGCAATTGGAGACATCTCCACCAACGTATCAAATTGCTCATGCTTTAATGACATTGGAAATCCAGCACTGCTACTAAGAGTTTCATCATGAGGCTGCAATACTTGCTAACATTTTCTAGACTGACAGTAAATTGGCATGATTTTGTTAATCAATATCAATCTATGCTTATTGTGAAAAAAAAATTATATGAAAGAACCCCCAGACCCACCCTCCATGAACCAGAAAACAGTTCCCTGGTCAGAATCCCAAAGAATCTTGGAGATAAGCAATCCTAATAGTATTATGATTTCCAAAGTAAAGGAAACTGCCTTTGGTTTCACCAGGGGAAATTCCAGAGTTAAGGATTTGTCTCGTGCTGGCCCACTATACCCCGACAATGTTCAATCACTCCTGCCTTGGGATAGACTCAAGCACTCATGACAAACTTTCAAACAGGATGCAATATCTAAAAAGGCATTACTCCACAGCCACATTCTGGCAAATTTTTACCAAGTACCGTGCCTGTATTTCCTTTCTAATCATTACTGATTACCTAGATATGTATGTGTGTAGATGGGAGCATTCTCATTTGTAATTATCTCGTTCCTTCTGCTAAATTCAGCTGGATGCATCAATTCAAGTTTTGTGACATCACAATTTCCCCAGAATGAAAGGAAATGCCATATCTCAAGCTGTGGGTTATAACATCACTGAATGAATCAGACAGCAGGGGAAGGCTTAATTTTAAAAAAAGGAGTTCTTATTTACACCAAAAGCTCCTTTTCCAAATGGAAAAGTAGAGCCAGAAAAGGTGCCGGCCAATCTAAAAGGATTTTGGATTCGCACAGAGTTTATCCTCTGTTGTTGACTTGAACATTCTGGAGAGTCATGCAATTTGCATGGACTAATTTTATATTTCTATTTTGGAAATTTCAAACAAATAAAATCATAGAACCAGGACAGATCCTAGACGTCATCCACTCCAGAGCTCTTATTTTACTCATGAGGACACAGAGACATAGCGAAATTAAGTGACTGTCCCAAAGCCCTACTGTGAACAGAGCCATACCAAAGCTTGGGGCTCCTGCTGACCCATTCCAGCACTATTTTTTAACTTTTTTAAAAATTTAAGTTTATCATTCATACATGAACATACATAAACAATAAGTGTATTGTAGAAGTTGTGAACTTACAAAACAAACATGCATATCATCATCGAATGCAGCACCTTGCATTGTGGCGCAACATTTGTTACAAATTATGAAAGAGCATTGTCAAAATATTACTACTAACTATAGTCCATAGCCTACATTTGGTGTATTTTCCCCAAACCCACCCAGTTATTAACATCCTGTGTTAGTATTATATACTTGCTATAGTTCATGAGAGAATGTTCTCATATTTGTTCTGTGAACCACAGTCCAATCTTCCACCACAAAATTCCATTTGTTACAACAGAGAAGTTTAAGGGGGTATGGGATTTTTCCTTTTGGAATAATGAAAATGTTCTGAAATTGACTGAGATGATGATAGCACAACTCTGTGATGACTATGAGAGCCACTGAGTGTACACACTGAATCGATTGTGCAAAAGCATTCCAGCACTATTTGCAACCTTCCACTTTATCTAGATGTGCAGGTTCCTACAACCAGAATTCAGGACCCCTCTTCCACAGAGATTCTGGGTCACTTCGGTAACTTCTAGGAGGGCAAATAATACCCACATTAATGTAGAAGATAATTTGCTATTATTGTTATCATTTCCTTTTTAAGGTAAAGATGCTTTCACACGTTTTCTCACATGCTCTGTAATAAACCTCGGTGGTTATAACTCTGCATTTCTATATGATAGCGCTTCATATGACACCCTATTATGTTGGGAGTGATTTGGGTAATTTTCTCCAAAGGGTAGTTTGCTGAACTCAACCCACATTTCCCAGAAATAAAAACACTGCTCCACGATTAAGTTGGGTTTTGATGGACACACTCTAATATCCTAGCCAATGGCTTCCAATGATTGTCATGGTGTTCTCTGAAAAATATGGGGGTCTTCAAGTGGAAAGGGAGAGTCTCTTATATTAGTTTTCCAATGTTTAGTAATTTTCTTGGAAGAGGTGAATAGACTAAAAAAAATGGAAAATACTATATGCTCAGACAGATTCCTTTTTTCTCCGTCCAGATGAAATTTTGGTACTCCTGGTGCATGCAAGTGTCAGCATCTCTGACTTGCAGACAGAAAGCAAAGATTAATCTTCTAGCTCCTGCTCTTTAGTTTTTGCACTGAATTAATAGCCCATTTCTGCCTTGTCCCAAAGTAAAGCATCCCTGATGTGTATCTTTTTTCTATAACCCCCTTCACTGATTACACTGATTATTGGAATAGCAGCCTTCTAGGAGTAATGGTCAGGATTCAAGAAGACCATTCTGGGCTCAAACATCTCTTCTCCTCCTGCTCCCCCGTGCTAACACCACAATCTGAAAGTCATTCCTTAGGCTTGTAGAGGTTCCAAAGCAGAAGCCTCTGAAGGTTAAGTGGCTTACCCAAGCATTTGACTATTACAAGCCTTCCAATGCAAAGCACATGCCATGAATCCTTCTAATTTGTCACCTCATCGCAGCCTCACAAGTTGTCTTCTGCATACACAGCTTTGAAAAATCCCAAGGTCAAGGTTTTTAGCCTAGTCTCTAAACCTGTGAGAACAATTTTGTGCCCTGGGTTATAGCTCACACCTCCTCTCCTTCTGGATTCTAGCTGGCCCATTCAATCATGCCTTCTCCAAATTCATTTTTATCCCTCAACCTGCCAATCTACCTTCTATTTGCACAGCTAGTAAAATCTTCCCTCCACTCTTATGCCTCAGAGGTCCTTATTTAATATTTCAACTCTTTGTGAATATGGCCTTCTGGGGTTCATATTACTTTCCAGTTTTGGACTGTAGCCTACCAGAAAAAAGGTTTTCAAATACTAGATCACTAGTTATGAGGAAGAAGTTAAAATAATAATAATAATAAAGGCAATGTTGGAAGTTTTTATAAAGCTAAATGTACCTGAAGAAATAACCTTTATTCTGAGGTTATATACTTCCTATATTTTTGGCAATCAAATGGATTTTCTTTTATAAAATGTTGGTGATGACAGGCAGTTAACAGCAACAAAAAGATTTATGACACCATGTGAACCACCCTTTCATAAAAAAAAATTTTTTTGTCTGTGAAATCTAAAAAGTTTGGGAGTAATTGTCTTGGAGGATATAGAATAAGTCTATAATTCTCTTTGGGCTATGCTCAGAACATAGCTCCTGTAATCATTCAGAAACAAAAATGAGATGATTTAAGACAACACTGGTAGGCATTATTGCTATTCAACAAATGTTGCCTATTTTCCCTGACTACATGGTAGGATTGTATTTTCTTAGGCTTCAAAATTTCCTTTGCCCAAGTGACTTGCTTTGGCCAATCAAATGTCAGTGGAAGGGCAGTGTATCACTTCTAAGTGGAAGGTCTAGGAGCTGAAGCACGATTTCACAGTTCCTCTTTCCCACAGGGTAATCCTGAGTTGGGGGACAGAGACCAGATGCCCCAGCTAATTCATGTAGTGTAAGAAATCATTTAAAATAAGAAATAAACCTTGTTGGTTGAAGACACTGAGATTCTGAGAAGCACAGATGCACTTTAAATGAGTTAGAAAAATCATATAAGTGCAAGGGATTATTATTTTCCTTAAAATTGAAAGCTAGAAAATAGACCAAGAAGAAAATTAGAAAGAAGTAAAGGATTTGTCTTAAGCGAGAACCTTCATTTCACATAATTTTGCAAGTGGAAACTCTGACTGACTATTGGCAGATCAATTAACACTACAACAGGGGTGGACACAGAGAAGGCACAGAGAAATTACACCATACAAATCAGAGCCGTTTGGTCTATTCAAAATGAGATGTTATCTGGACCTCCCTCTTTCTATGAGTCTAAGAAAACTAAAATAGGAGGGGGAAAGCTTGGTTCCCTTGAAAGGCTAAGGCTTAGATGACATGCAATCCATGAATTGTTGGCACAAAGATTTGTGTTGACCTCAGCTTCCATTTAAATAGAAAAATTCTGAATTCATCCCCTCATCCATTGCCATGGGGCCAGAACTAATTCCTACAACTTGATAGAATGAAAATATTTTCATGGTCCCTCAGGTCCCTTTACACACCAAGACTGAGGCAAAGTCAAATGCAGTAATTGTGGGCACAAAAGGGCAAAGAAGAACCAAAGGGTCCCCTCCCCAGCCCTAATCTTGATGGGTACCACATTTCCCATCATTGGGTGGTCAAAAAACCACTGCCATTCTGCATTTCATTATGGCAGTTGGCTACATGAAGGAATATTTATCTTTCAGAGCCAAGCAGCTTCTACCCAGCTACAGCCCAGGGTGTCCTGTGAAGAGCGAAGGCTGTAAATGCAGGAGGTCACCAACCAGGGTCCCTTGATTCGCTTCTGCTAACATCCTGGATGACACTGATTTTCCATATTCATGAAAGCAGAATGTTAATTTTGTTGAAACTTTAACAATGGCTTCCTTGTGAACCGCTTGAAAATCTCCATGTACTTTTCACCAGAACGAGCTTAGCACAATTATGAGACGAGTGGATTGCCAAAGCCCAACAACACAGAGTTAATGAAATTGTCATCAGCTTGAGCAGCGAGTGGCAGCTCCGTCTCTTGCTCCGTGGTTAGCATGGGAAGAACAAAAGCAAAGGGAGTCTGCTGTGTTTTGCGTGCTGAGCGATGGTATGCCCAGCCTGAGCAGGCACATCAATCCAGACTCCCAGGGAAATAAATGGTAATTCAGGCAAGAATAAATCATCTCGAGCAAGCGGGACCATGCCTCCCATGAGTGGCATGGGAGGCCTGGGTTTCACAGCTCTTTTAGGTGCAGCTGTATGACCTTGAGAAAAAGGTATCATTTTGGGGGGCTGCTTCCTTATCGGGTAAAGAAGGAGATTAGACTAGATGGCTCCTAAGACCCCTTCCCTTTCTAGCATTCCAGGATTCTCTAGGAAATATTTATTGAGTCAGGCTGTTTGGAGAAGCATTTACATGGCTACCACCTCAGGTTAACTGAGTCCCATCCTAATGGAATTAACAAGTTCACAAAGGCAGAGTCTTTCCTTCCCATGGTCTACAAAGGGTAGGGTTTGGGTTGGAGAGTATGGAGTTAGAATCAAGGGCTAGTGGGGAAAATCTGTAAGTCATTTGATGTGCCTCAGCTGGTATTCTCGGCTAAGAAAATTACCCAGTATTAAGAGCCCCTATAACACACACCTCTCTAGTTTGATGGTACCACCAGCCTCTCACCTATGCCTGACTTTCCATTGGTCCCAAGATGATCTAGCATCAGTAACACGATCCCCAATGTAAGCTCCAGCTTCCCTCCAACACAGCCTTGTCTCTTCCACATCTGGCAAGCTCTAGTGGTCTTAACTCTTTGGGCCCAAAGTCCTTCCTTGGAGCATGAAAGTTTTTTGTAGGTCCCTGCCTCTTGTGTTCACAGCTCTTCTGGTCACCAGCAAAGATTTCTTTCTAGTACCACTGAGGCTCAGGACTAGATCTAAACATAGGACAATCTCTCTGGAGCTGCCCTGAAATGTTCCACAGAAACACTCCTAGGTAGATGCTGTGCTAGCATCTCCCTGCAATAGGCTGTGGCCCTAACTGTGCTTTGAAGAGGAGTTTATGTCTTTAAATTCCTTATATTCACTTTTCACCCAAAGTTCAATCTTGACCTTTCCAGAAAATCTTCTCCAGAGATTTAAGGATGACTTTTCTCTCCCACCTTTGGTGTAAGAGTCTTTAAATCAAAATCCAGATGTTCTCTTTAGACCTCATGCAATTGTAATTCCTGGTGGGATGAGGTGTCATAGAGTTTCTGGGTTTGGTGATCCAATTAAGCATCCCATCGCCTGGGCCTTCAGTTGAAAAAGCAAACAAAATGAACCGTGCAATTCGGGCAATACAAAGAGCCACAAGTGTAGCATGGATTATAAATTTTGGCAGATAAGGAATAACTTTAAGCTAAAGGAAACTGTTTTATCTTCCTAAAATAGATTATTGAAAGGACAAGTAAGAAAACCTGTTTATTGAGTCTCTAGAGTGTGTTAGTACTTATCTCATTTAATCCTTACAATACTCGATGAGATGGGCATCATCTCATAATTGTAAGGATTAGGAAATAAAGGTTGAGAAATGGCAAATATCTTGCTCTCAGACACTCTGCTGGTAAGTAGCAGAGTGGGTCTTTAAACAGAAGGTCTGCCTGACTCTAACGAAGCTGTTAAGTCCACTACACTAGTGACTTTCAAAGTCTGAGTCATGGACTATCTGAATCAGATTCACCATTTATGGTTAAAATATAGACTCTAGGGCTTCATCCTAGGCCTACACCATCAGAATCTCCAGAAATGGCTCCTGTTTGACAAGCTCTGCAGGCAACTCATACGAAGTCAAGTTAACTTACCAGCATTCTGTGGCATGCTGCCACCCTCTAAAGTCAAAGGCTGCGTGTCATAAATCTTCCACATTCATGGCAGCATCAATCACAGAATTGGGCACCCGGCAGGTGTGGAATTAAACCCAAGTAGAAACAGATTTGTTCAGATGCAGACTTTTTTCTTCAACTGAGCAACCGTCTCTGTGCAAAGGTTAAGGTGGCAGGAGTCTTCCGTAGGCAAACCCAACATTACAAAACCAAATACAGATGGCAGGACCCAGTAGGAAAAATACCTAGGGAAAGTCTTTCTCACTTTGATTCCTCCCACCGTCCCCACTCCACCCCTTTGCAAGCCAGTCCCAGTTTGAGCCAGTGACGCTCCCCTGCACTTCCAAAACTGGCTTATAAATCCAGAACTAACTTTACCAAATAGTACACAGTAGTACCAAGGAAATATTTACAGAAAATAAAATGAAGACAGACCCATTTATAGGAGAGTTAGGTCACAACTCCATTGGCCCTGAGGTGTCACATAGCATACGGGAATGGGATAACATCAATGGAGTCTTCCTTCCTCTGCAAGTCTTTGTTTCTATGGGAATTTATTTATGGGAAATAAATACTTGTTCCCTCATGCAGAAAAAGAGAAAGGCAGGAAAGTGGTTTGTTTAACTCCAGACTCCTATGTAACCAAAAGAAAACAGAGAATATGAAATCTGCAAAGAGATACAAAAGTCAGTCTCGGCCCCACCTCCTGAAATCAAAGTACCCACAAGAGGGAAAGCGCAGATTTTTCTCTAGTGATTCTTTTTTAAATTTACATGTCAGTGTGGCCTTAGAAACAGATTCAATTAAAATGCAGCCTGATTATTTATTGATTTTACATTTTCCTGCACTGCTACTGTCCAAGCAATTTTCTAACCAAGTCTCATGCTTCCTGGGAAAAGGCTGATAGAAACCAAGTATTCCCAAACAAGAGCTGAAATATAAAGCTAATTATTTCAGGCATGCCTCTGCTACTACAGCAGGTCTTTATGGGTTCAAGAGAAGTCTTAGGTCTGCTACAGAGGCCAGATTTCAATTTGGGTAATTAGACTTTGCCCTTCTCCTGAGAGTTACCCTGACATAGTTTCCTTCCTTCTTTCCTCCCTGAGTCTCTACACATCTGTTTTGTTTTGTTTTGTTTTAAATATTCTCATTTCCTCCACAGCCTACTAGCCTTCTATAAGTAGGTGGCTCTGACTACATATTCCTGGGTATTTCTTGTCAGCAGGATCAGAAACAATTGCCCCGAATCCTTCAGGACCAGCCCAAATGTTGCCTACCCCCAAAAGCCTTTCCAGACCACTCCCCAAAAGAATTAACCACAGCCCTTTTTCTATACCCTTTTACACCCTTCTTTTAAATAACACACTTATGTCATTCAGCCCCATATTCTAAATAGTTGCATGCATAGAATGTAAACACTTTAAGATCACAAACACATCTTACTTCTCTCAACAAACTCCAGGGGCCCTAAATAGAGGAAGGGGAAAAGAGCTGACATTTATTAAAGCTTTTTATGTACAAGGCACGGTGAATAACATAATCTTACTGAATCCTCAAAACAACAATTGACTCTAATTTTACAAATGAAAAGTATGGACACTAAATTAGATGCCGGACCCTGCCTCAAGGCTGCAGTGCTAATTAGTACCAGAGCTGGGCTGGGGTGCCAGGACTGTTGACCCCCAGCTCCTTTCATTGTTCAGCAACACTCACCTAACCCAGCCCAGGGCCTGACTCACTATGGGTGCTCACAGTAGGTTGATGATTGGGCAAAGAAGAGCTTCTATCTACTATCTTTCTGCATCTATCTCTGGGCTGGTGGCCCAGGCCACTGGCCATTTGTAGAGCATCAGGTTCCTCCCTGTCAACTATTAATGCTTTGGTAGAATCCTATCTAGTTCCACCCAAGGCCATTTGAAGTCTCTCTAAACAATGGTGCAATACCCCTCTTTACTCCCTCCCTACTGCTCAAGGATGGGTTCCGGTTTCAGTATCAGGCCAATTTCCCCTCTTCTGGATCATGTGGATGGATCTTTCCACCTACTGCCAGGAATTCAAAAGCAAAAGTCACACTCTCCGACTAAACAGTAAGGAATTCATTATGTGTAAAATAATGGATAGTCTTACAACAGGAACAGTGCACATATCTGCTCAGACCTGATTATGTCTGAACCTCCCAAACACACCTTCTTCCACCACTGTTGTGCTTCTGGCCTCCCAAGTACAGCCAGAGCTGTGAAGCAGAGACCTGGGTTCAGCTGATCCCATGCTCCACTCCAGACCCAGGAGCTCTGAAGAAGGTCACTGATCTGCATTGGTAAATGTTAAATAAAATGGCTGCTGTCCCTCCTCTTTGACCATCTAGCAAGAGAGGCATTGAATAACTGACTACATGCCACATTCAGATGGATAAAATGCAAGTGATTTTTGTTACTTGTCCACACCTATTACAAGAATGATAATAAGAAATACCAAAAAAGGCATAAGTAGGAAACCTTAGCCCTCTCTTGGAAAGACTCTTCCCCCAAAGCCATTAATTCATTTTGCTAATTAGAAGGTTACCTGGAGTTTTTATTTTAAATTATACAATGGCCAGAGGCATTATTAAAATCCCATATTTCTTTTTAATTCAGATCCCCTAATACTTCCTGGAATCTTTTCTCAATTAACCATGGTAACTAATCCTTTACCAGGTAAAAAGTAAAGGGGATTCTAGGTCTAGGAAAAGAAACAAAAAGAGAGTCTCTTAACCAGTACCCAGTGCTGGTATTTACTTTAGATCCTCTCTAGTATTGCATGGGAGCACTCCCTTGATGGCCAGAAATGGCACTAACAATTCCAAACTGCTTTCAGGAGAAAAACATTATGACTTAAAAGAAAATTAACAGGATTATTCAGTACTATTAGGAGTACTGCATGTCAGAGAATATGACAGGAGTACCGACCTCAGGTTGCCATGTGACTCCATAGGTCTTCTTTGGATAAAAACATTTTGTAGCCACTCAGGTTTCAGTATTTCTGTTTCTGGAAACGTGGCCAATAAAGGTGTTGTTTTAGTTTGCTTTGCTGCCGGAAGCAGATACCATAAAATGAGTTGGCTTCAACAATGAGAATTTATAAGCTTACAAGCTTACAGTTTTGAAGCTGTGAAAATGTCCAAATCAAGGCAGTCTTTCTTCCTGAAGACCAGCTGCTGGTGATCCTGGACTCCTCTGTCAAATGAAAAGGCACATGGCAGCAACTGCTGATCTCTCCCTTTTCCTCTGGATTTCGTTGCTTTCAGCTCTGGCTTCTGTGGCTTTCTCTCTCTTTGAATTTCATTCTCTTATAAAGGACTGGAGTATGAGAATGAAGACCTACCCTGAGCCACACCTTAACTGACATAACCTCATCAAAAGGTCCTACTTACAACAGGTTTACACCCCCAGGAATGGATTAGCTTTAATAACATTATTTTCCAGGGTACATACAGTTCTGAACCACCACCGGTGTTTTGTCCGTATTACTCTGGAGGTATTCAAACCAATAACCCAAATCCAGCAGATGAAATTTCTTTCCATGATTCTCTTTTTCATTATTTCTGTGAGGTGTAAGATTTTGAAGTTGCTCATTAGACATCATGAATGGTGGAAGAGAAATGACAGTGGAAGGAGGCAGTTAGAAAAAAAACGCTGAGACAAGTGGATGAAAGATGGAGGAGGTAGAGAGCAAGATTACAGGGCAGAGAACAGAAGGGTAAGCCCAGGGGTGGGGAGCCAAGCCCCTGTTTATGTGGAATACCTATTCTCTTCTGTCTTTTATGTTGGCAGCTGGTCAGGATTCTTTGGTTAAAGCGACTTGGTAAATTCTTGGGAGAAAGAGTGTTTTTATATTCCTTGGCAACCATTCAGAAAGTGAGATAAGAGCTCCACTTGATCCATTATAACTGCCTCTAAATAAGCTAATTAAACAGACTCAAATTCTGCCCTTAAATGGAAAGACTGGCATTAGTGGCTACATATTAACAATAACACAAATGCTCAGTTATAAACCTAATATATGGCTGAGACCATTATCACCTGGACAAAGTGAGGACCTTGCTTCAACTTAATTGTTCTATAAATTACATATGTCTCTGTGTGTATTTCACAATAACTCAAATTCTCAAATAAGTTGACTGATTTTGGCAAAATTTAGTTCATTTATAAAGGGAATCAAATATGCATCACATGAAACCTATGAGTCAATGTATCAAATGATATCCAATAAAAGCTTCCAAAGAGCTCTCTTTTCTATAATTTGTAATGACTTTCAGAGCCTTTATACTTTTATCCTCTTTAACCACACTGCAGTACACCACAAGATAAATCTCTCAATTTCACCTTATCTCACCATTTTCTATATGTCACTCTACTGCTTAAAAACCTAGCCCATTGATGGAGATTGAATCCTGTCTCCACAAAAGGCCTCATGATGAATCATGTCCCATCTCCCTGTCTTGTAGGTGTGAGCCCATTTGTAAATAGGACCTTTGAAGATGTTATTAGTTAAGGTGTGCCCAAATTGGATGAGGCTGAGCCTTCATCCAATAAGGCTGAAGACCTTATGAGCAAAGGAAATTGGACACAGAAAAAAACCACAGGAGCAGCCAGAAGCTGGAAGTCAAGGTGACCCAGAAAATAAAGGAGATCATGTTGCCATGTGCATTGCCATGAGGCAGGAAAGCCAAGGACCAAGGATGGCCAGCAGCCAGCCCCAGAACATCACAGTATCTGGAGAGAAAGCATCACCTTGATCACCTTGCTGATGCTTCAATTTTGGACTGCTAGCCCAAAACTGTGGGCCAACAAATTCCTGTTGTTTAAGCCATCCCATTGTATGGCACTTATTTCAGCAGCCTGGAAACCAAAACACCCATAACGTCTAAGTCCTTCCACCTGGTTTTTGGTTGATGGATGGACAGGCAACTGTACCAAGATGTACAGTTCACAGAATCACAAACATATGAGCATTTTTCCAAGTGTGGAGGGTGGAAAAGATGTTGAAAGTTATATTTGGGAAGTTAGGGAAAAGATTACCTCTCTCCAATGAGTCAAGGAAACTTCAGAGAAGCTTTCAGGATTCTGAAAATCATTTGAAAGTTGGGGAGTTAAAGGTGCCCATGACATATGGTTCTGTTTGAAGCAAAAGTTCAGATGCAGTTATGAGAGATATTTAAAAAGCCATTATGAGAAGGAGAAATTTGACCTGCACTGTGTCCTCTTGTAATTCTCAAAATTTAATGTGCATATGGATCACTGGGAATCTTGCTGAAATGCAGATTCTGATTCAGTAGGTCTGGGGCATGACCAAGTTTTTGTATTTCAAATAAGCTATGCATCACATCCATGATCACGTTCCATGCTTTGAGAAGCCAGCCTCCGATGATAAGGAATAGTATTTTTCATTCTTGTTTTAACAATGGAACTGTCAAAGGAAAGGAAAAAGTCTGCCAAAACAGATATGTGTCTGTAGCAGTTTGATATTGTTTATAAATTCCAAAATAGATATTGGATTATGTTTGTAAACTGGTCTGGTCCTCTGGGCATATTAGATTATATTGGATTCAGATGCTTCACTTTACTTGATTGATTAATGATTAAGGCTTTGATTGGGCCACACCAGTAGGATATTGAGTCCCCGCCCCATTGGTGGGCGGGGACTCACAGAGAAACCGCACGACAGAGAAGAATTGGTTAGAGTTTTGGATGCTGGAACCCCGGAAAGTAAACACACAGAAGAAGAACACAGAGGAATAGAGACAGCTCCATAGACACAGCAGAGTCCCCGGGAAGCTAGAGAGCCTAATAGTCTACAGCCGACCTTGTGGAGAGAACAGAGCAGCTGAGCCCGGAGAGGAACAAGCCCTGGGAGAGAGACGAGACTTATCCCAACCTACAGCTGATATTGGAAGAAGCTGGGACCACAGAGCCTTAAGAGGAAGAGGTAGGCCGAACCTCGCAGACATCAGCAGCCACATTGTCCCAACATGTGGCAAAAGACTTTGGTGAGAGAAGTAACTTATGCTTTATGGCCTGGTAACTGTAAGCTTCTACCCCAAATAAATACCCTTTATAAAAGCCAACAGACTTCTGGTATTTTGCATCAGTACCCCTTTGGCTGACTAATACAGTGTCTTATGAAATGGTAAATATGGCCATTTGCCCAATGTTACCATTTAATGGCTCAGTCTATTCACTGAATTAACATCTTTAGACTCTGTCCCCTTACCTTTAAAGGGGGGATAATAAAAACCAACTTGCAGAGATAGCGATAGAAATGAAATAAGTTAAAGGATCTAAAGCATCTACCATGGACCCTGCCCAAAGGGTTCCATATATGTATGTCTTCTTCCTCTCACCTCAATCACCCCTTCATCCCTGGAGATGTCCAAGCGGTGTTTTCATGGGAATTTGTGAAGTAAGTTATGAAGAGAACGCTAACTTCAGGTGAGGACATCAATGACCCTGGGGTTCTACAATACCATGCACAGATCCATGAAGCTCAAAGCCAGTGATTTCTGGGGTACAAACCACAGATGCATCAGTACCATCCAGGCTTGTTATTGTTGAGCATATCTGCTATGCTTATAAAATAGATCAGCAGTCTGGATACAGAAGTTAATGATAGCTAATATCTGAATAAAACGTTCAATAATGAAGTACATGTGTGCGTAAAGACGTTTCCATCAATAATCTTTAAAAAGGGCCCTTTATACGAATACCTTCCACTTAGTCTTTTAAGTCTGCAGAGAACTATCAATTATAATATCCCATTTGAGACTTAAAAGAACCCTGAGAATTAATAATTAGAATATAGGTCACCAGAAAATAGAATGAGGTAGAGAATGGAAATCTGAGGGTTAATCTGTGCAGAATTGGTTAAAAGGTTGTTTGTAAATCTTTGGAAATGAATGGAAATGGTGAGAGCACAAAATGGTGTTTGTGACTAGCAGAGCTATTATATGGGTTTGACAGTGGTTGAAAAGGAAAGTCTAAGGTCATGTATATTACAAGGAAGAAAGCTAAAAACTGCAACATGGGGCTGTATAATATAGTGAAACCTCATGTAAAATACAAATATGGGTGAAATTGCATATATAAGAAGGTTTTTACAAAATATAAAACAAATAAACTAGAGAGAAAGAAACAGAATAGCAGTTACGTACAGCAGGAGAAGTATAAAGAGATTGAGAGGTGATGAGTTTTGTTTGGTTAGATTTTGTTTTGTTATTATTATTACTGGAATAATGAAAATGCTCTAAAAATGATTGAAGTGATGAATGCACAACTATGTGAGTATACCGAATACTATTGTTTGTACACTTTGGATGGATTTATGCTTTATTAATATGTATCAATAAAATTGATTTCTTAAAAAAAAAAAAAGAAAGAAAACAGAAGGAACCCAGGGAGGGATGCATACAATCCCTGTGGTAGAGAGAAGTGGTGTTGTGAGCCGCCCATGGTCACATACCAGTGAGGCCCAGGACAACTGCAGGCCCCAGCGCTGACTTCTCCCCTCTGTGCTCTGCTCTATCTTTTAACAAGTTGTGAACTTGGTTGAATCCAACAAATATTTACTAGGTGCCCTTCGTGAACAGAACCCTGAAAAAAAAAAAAATGCCATTAAAGATTTTGGATTTTACAGGAACAGTTGCTTGCATCTTTTCCAACTCCTTCAATTTACAGATCAAGACACTAAAGTTTAGAGAAATGCAGCAACTTGCCTAAGGTCACCTGTTAGTTCTTGCCTAAAAGAGAAAGCACTCTGTAAACAGTTTTGTTAACTCTGAGAAGCAGCTTTTAATATTCCCCACTTCAGGGCACACAGTGCTTTCATTTTTGTTCCAGATTCTTTCTGACTTATAATTACCAATTAATCTGGGTAAATACAACCTACTTTATTTTAACAAACATGGAAAACCTTGGGATTACCATCTGGGCAGAGAGCAATCCTCCAGTTTTCTTTGTCCCCTTCGAATCAAATATTTTAATATGAATCTCTGTTTAAAACATTTAAGAGAAAGATACATGGCTAATGTGCCAAAGCCAACAAGGGCTGGTATCAACACAGCTTCACAGGTGAACAAATCAAACTGGTGGGAAGAGGCATACACGCCATTGTATCAATAATGAATTAACCAAGCACCGGCCACTCTCCATTCCATTTCTGCCACTTCTTTAATCAAAGCTGAACAGAATGAATTACAAATAAAAAGGGGGAAAAGAAAACATTAAATATGAAAGGCCAACTTGCTCGCCTATATTTTTAGTTCAACTGACAGTTTTAAAATTACAAAGGTAAAAATCCTTTGCTAAATTGGGTTTTAAACGTGCCATTTGTCAAACTAGTACATTTTTACGATTTTAAAACTACTGTTTTATCATGAAAGGTAAAAATACAAAGTGGTGGCATCATTCTTCATTTCTACCATCACCAGCACCCGCCTCCTGCATTGGGGGGTGATTTGCTTTTGAATGCAGGAAACCAGGCTGCTCTCAGCAAAACCCTTGGAAAGTTATATTTTCATTCCTGTCACAATGCCATTAGGTCATCTTCCAACCCCAGAGCTGTTTTTGTTTCACAGAAATAGAAAAAAATGATGCTTGCAGCAACACAGAGTTTCAGAGCTGAGGGGACTCAGGAAGTCATCAAGTACAACGACCTCTCTTCGCAGATGAGAAGATGAGGATGGAAAGGTGGAACGATTTGCCTGTGTTGACCCAGCTCATCAGTGGCATTGCCTGGCCTAGATTCTAATTCACTCCAAGCCCGATGAGTGAATTTGCATCATGTCACGATACCCTTCAGGTCTCTTCTCTCCACCAGCCAGAGTTAGTAGCTTGACTTACAGACTGACCCTAACCTGAAGACTTGTAGGATCTTTGTAGAGGCACTCAAGAGAAAATACCTTTTCTGCAAGGTCAAGATTAAGAGCAAATCCTTTGTTCATCAGAAAAGGGATGCAGTCTCTGGTAGTAAGAGGCAAGGATGTAATATTATCTGAATGAAAGAAAGAAAGAAGAGGAAGCTACAAAAGAAACAATAGAACCTCTCCTATACCTCAGACAACGCTGCATTTTCACCATGATTATCTTCAAAAACAACTTTGTCAATTTACTGTAAAAGACAGCATGAAGAAACACTGATTTCAAAGGTACTCAGAGACACTCACTGTACAGCTGTGGAATCCAGTGTCTCTGGATATAAATTGCTATGGCTCCTAGCAAGTGGGCTGACACAGCCATCAGGAAGGTAAACCACCAACCAAAAAGGATTTGGAGACCATGTTCAGCCATGGGTTTTCTGTGGACTTCTGACCAAACCCCCTAGTTTTCCACAGTTCTCCATACTTACTTCTAAAATGGAAGTCATAGTACCACATTTGTAGAGTCTTATTTAGTCCTGTATCAGTCAGTGTTCTCCAGAGAAAGGGAACCAACAGGAGATTTTATAGATATAATATAATACAGATATAAATATATAATATTTATTCATTGTAAGGAATTGGGCCACATGATTGTGGGGGCTGGCAAGTCTGAATTCGTAACACAGGCTGGAGGCTGGAAATTCCAGTGAACATGATGTCGAAGACTTGGGTCTGAATTTCTTAGGCTGGAAATTCAGCAAGGAGTGGAGAGTAGTCTTGAGGCAGAATTCCTTCTCATCTCTGGTGCCCTCAGCTCTTGCTGTTAAAACTTCCAACCAATTGGAAGAGTCCCGCCTAAAATATGGTGGATAATCTCTTTCACTTAAGGTCAACTGACTATAGATGCTAAGTCCATCTATGAAAAAAACCCACAGGAACAATGAAGCTGACATTTAACCAAACAACTGGACATCAAACCAAGCCAAGTGGACATATAAAATTAACCATCACAAATCCCATCCACAGAACCCAAGAAGGTTGTCCATTTCCCTTATGTCCTCCAATGGCAGCCATTCAAGAGTCAGACCAACTCACAATGGCCATGAGGAGACACCAGCGGATGAGCACAAAGCACTTGCTAAATATAAATGCCACATATGGAATTGCAGCTCTCAGTCCAAAACTGAAATTTTTATTTTGCTAAAAATAGCCTATCACCATGTGATTCATTATTAATGAAAGAAAAGCATGTATTCAAATTTGCTAATTATTTTTACTCACTTATGGAAAAAAAAAAGAGTGAGAGCTTTAAAACCCTGTAATTTGGTGACCAATTAGTCTTTGATTTACCCTGATGTACTTGGAGGTTTTTTTTTTTTTTAATATTAAAAAGACTTGCAGCTGAAAATTTACATTTAAAAAGTAATTAATGCCAATTCAATGAAGAAATCCTCAGTTTCCTACAGAATTATATTGAACTTCAAGCCCTTTTCAAGGGTAGCAAGACTTGGTCATAAGTGAGAGAGGCTCCCTAGGTGTGCTGCTGGACAAAATCCACATATCACCCTTCTCCTTGTAAACAGGCATCAGACCCCTTTCTACCTTTCTATTCAACTTCACAACCTTCACAATTCATACTTATGTATGTTGTTGTTACTCAGAAGAGAGCATTTGGCTCGCAGCCATAGTCAAGCTCAACCCCTTCTTGTTCTAGGTGATAGGCCACTTCTCCTGCAGAGAAGCCCCAGGACAATTGATTTAGGCAGAGCCACTAATATCCCAGGTCAGCTGAATTCCCCCCATCTCCTTTCTCCCCTCCAGCTTTCCTGAGATCTCATAGACTGATCCATACCCTTAACACGAACTTTCCATCTCATTCCTCATTTTCTTCGGGTACCTCCCCAAAATGATTCCCTTTCTTGAGAGGAGGATGTGGTAACCGAAAGAGCTGTTTCCCATGGAGCAGTGGTCCAGCTTTCAATAACCATTCTACTGTTGTAAGAGCCGCAGTTGTAGAAAATTAATCTCCACAAGGTTCTCTGAGCTAAATTAAACCAGATATATTTTGCAGTCTCATTTTGTTATTGGATCAGGGAGAGTTTCCACCTTTTCTTTTGAACTGGCTCCTTCAGGCTATAGTGTTGGCATAGACTTGAACAAAATGCAATTTCCTGCAATTTCCCCTTAAACAGAAAATAAATGGGGATATAGTATCTCTTGGTGTTTTCAGCATGTGCAATGCATATTAGTGATTCTCAACCTTTTATTCCATCACTGTACCATTCAGATGTACAACACTCTTAGGTCAGTTACAATTCTCCTTACACCAGTGATCCCAACTAGGGATGAGGGTACAGGATGAGAACAGGGAATCACTAGTGTTTGCAGTATGGAACATATTCAAAACTAAATGCCGGACCAATAGTATATAGTTGTCATGTGGTTTCTGATAAACAACAAAGGGTCAAAATGAATACAATCATTTGATCATTATTTCTGATGCCCCCAATTAACTATGAGTTTAATCCAATGCTCCCTGACCTGGCTTTTGAGGTATGCATGCATGCATGTATTACCATTTCCACTTACAAAGCAGCCACTCTGTTCAACCATTATCTCCAATCTGCCCAACAATCTACAAGGATGATCGTATTATGCCCATTTTATTAATGAAAACTCTGAAGCTCAAAGAAGTAGCTTGCCCAAGGTTATTTTGCTAGTGAGTGGCAAAGCTAAGATATGGACCAGTTCTGTCAAACTCCAGGAACCACGCTATAAAAAGACTTGATAAGACTCATTCAGAATTAGAAAATTTCATCTGGAATTGGAGCATATGGCTGGAAACCTCTGTATGATTTCTTTATATTTAAAAATCTGAATAACTAGGCTGTAACAAATTATCTAAAGACATCAGCATATAAAGGTTTCATGTTTTGCTTTTGGCATCTTCACTCAGTAGCTGTTTTCTGGATACTAAGAGCCAGGCCAGTGGAAGGGACAGGCTTTCCAGAAAATGGGGAGACTGTCCCTCAAAATTTGGCAGCAAGCTTCTCCTTGCCCATTTTTTCTTTCCCCAGCTCACAGCAGCCCAGGTCCTCCATTCCAAGTCCTAATGGATGGTTCTTTCCTGGGGTCAGCTCACCTCCTCTCCTCAGGCCCTGAATTGCTGCCCAAGCTGCCCAGAGCTTGCCCAGTTTATGACAGTTCCCATTTAGATAGGCTTTGGTGCCACCAACACCATTTGAGCTGCTTTTCCTCTCACTGTCATTACAACAGCCTGTAATAAATCAACTGGTACATGATCAGTCATTCGTTCATTCATTCAAAGGGATCCCATAGTCACCAGGTCAGTTTCACTTGGTCATTTCAATCGAACATTTGACAGTCCTAATCCAGGCATTTGGGGACATGTTTGGAAACATCCAAGTAAGGGAAAAATTTCTTAGTGGCTTTATTTCAGTGAATGCCACCATGTAAACCCAGAGAGAGGCCGAGCCAAGAGCACTCAGGCATGGGGATCCAGCAATGGTCTCCTCAGGCTGCAGGACCCCGTATGCCCAGGACGGCAATGTAGAAAGAATTGGATGACATCCTCTCAGCCTCCGCCAGGATGGATAGGAGCAGAACTATCAGCAGTATGGCTTTTGATTCTAAAGACAACATGAACTGTGAAAATGACATTATTTCTCTAGCAATTTCATCCTCTGCTAGAATAAAAGCCAGCACAGCACCACACACTACTGAAAGTAGATTTTTCAACCTCTGTAAGCTTTAAAGGCAGGAACCTGATTGCTTACAAGACTCACTTGGGCTGACTTGCAGGTATGTGGTGGCGCTTGATTCTAATAGCCTCCTTCCCAAGACTAAGGCTGCCTCCCACACAGCCAACCTAATGAGTGATTCTAAGAGTACTTTAACTATACCACTTCATTAATGGCTCCATCTAAATTAATCAGATATCCTGAAATTTCTCTTGTTTTCCAAAGGCTCTGGTTAGAGCAGACATAAAAGAATCAGGGTCTGTCTTAATGAGCTCAATAACAATGTTCTGTTTTTATGTACTGCCCCACCGCCTCCTAACTCAAAAGCTTACTGTATCTACACAGGCAAAGCAATTGCCTGTAAATATAATCACTATAGAGATTTAACCTGGTTCCACTGGCCTAAGGAATATTTTTCCACAAACAGCAATTTAAAATCTGAATTATATTCATAATGACCTTGGCTCTCAACACTGTCCTTGTTTCATTATATCTCAGCACCCCAGAATGATAATGCCAAAGGACCGCAATGCATCTTTTTAAAAATCCCTTTGTGGCATCTGGGCCAGTCAAAAGAGAGAAAATTCTCTCCCTTCAAGAGGTGCCAATAGGAAGAGTCTGAAATCAAGATAGTCATCCAGATTTAAACAATGCCTGGACCTGGATTTAAGAACAAGCTAAACAGCTGACCCTTCATTCAATATGGTGTAGAAAAGGCCAAACGAGAGCCCCACCTCAACCCAGAAATGGCTCCCCTTCATTTAAATGGGTCCTGAAATTACATAATTACTGCCTTTGGATCCTGGAGGTGTGTTCGTCTCCTGGATATAAAATACAAGGGAATAAAAGCCTGGACTTGGGAATCAAAAAATCTTGGTACAAGTGTCATCTCCATCATTTACCAGCTGTGTGACATAGGCAAGTCTCAGAGCCTCAATTTCTCAAATGTGAATAGGAATAGTACTAACTTCATAGAGCTGTTGCAAACATCAAATTAGATTGTACTTATAAAACTTTAGCTAAGTGCTTGGAACATAATAAACAATCCATAAAGGTTAACTTCTTTGATGTTTGTGGTGATGGCATCAATATTATTATCACGAATAAGCCAAGGCAGTGTAAGAGGTTATTCCTGGCTTGCAAACTCACTGGGGAGGAGAATAGGAATAAGAAATAAGACCAATGAGATTTTACAGGCATAATACCATGGACAACAGGCAAGGAATCATACTAGCTGCAAATGCCTCCCTCCCCAAAGGTTTTGCCTAAGTCTGGGACTTGCAGTACCATTTCAGGGATGGAGATTAGCTATTTCTACCCTTGGTCTCTTTCATTCTCCACATACCAGTAGCTTAACACAACCAAAGTTTATTTCTCATTTATACTAAATTCTCAACATAGGTTGGAGAGAGGAATTTGCTCATCATTATCACTCAGGGACTTGGACTGACAAAAGTTCTGTCTCCAAAAATTCTTCAGGATGCAGGGGGAACAGAACATGGCCATTCACACAGGTACTTCAAACCTTCTGCCTGAAAATGGCAGGTAATCATTTCTACTCACGTTTCTTTAGCCAGAGCAAATCATAGCCACACCTAACTTCAAGAAGGCAGAAAGGGCACACCTTCCATGGGCTGGAAGAGGAAAGAACCAGAGCTATACTGTGAATTACACTAATGAAGTCTATATCCCTTTCCTCTTTCTTTGTGGTTAATTACAAACTAATAGTTCCATAGATTGCATGTAGCAAATTGTTGTCATCAAAATGCTTTCACAAATTTACTTGAACCCTGCAGTACCCCTGGTGAAGGAGAGCAAGAACTGTTGTGCCCATTTGATCAACAAGGAAAGTGAGGAGCAAAGGGATTGGGCAGCCTTTGACAGTCCCTTTCAGAGGTGGACTAGAACCAAACTCCTTGGTCTCTAGCTGTTGATTTATCCACTTAGATCCTGATTCACAGCTGCCTAGAGGAGGAAGTAAACAAAGCCAAATAAAGCAAAATCCTGCAGAGACCAGGGCTGCCCTTTGTCCCTGGGTCCCCAGGAATGAGAAAGGTCCTCCCAGCCTGGGCATGGCCAACATGAAGTCCTGACTCTGAACCATACTAATGAGGAGGAGTTCTACAGTGCTACTGGAAGGTTCTAGTCTTTCAGGAAGTAGAGCAGTTAGAAAAGTTGAGTCTTTGTAGGTTCACAACTCCAAAAGTAATTCACTGGAGTTTCCCTGTCTCCTTATAATCGCCAAGTTTGAAATAGAAGCATTTGCAAAGATACCTAAACCACACCAACAGAATTCCCTGAAGTAGCGCTTGACCAGTGAATGCCAGAGACCAACTAAGCCAGATGATTGAAGGATTAAAGTATGTTCCTGACAATTCAAGGAAACCCACAGAACATCAATTGCAATGGATTGGTTTGGCTGTGATGGGGCTTAGAGGACTGCTAGGACCAAGGCAGCTAACAGACTTCACACTTCACAAGTTAGTGACTATCAGAGCATTTTCTGAGTCTTTTTTCACTTCTTCAATCATAGAACCTCTTTGTGGGGAAGCAGGTTCAGATATTGTAAAGGAGAAGTATGCAATCACTGAATAGAAAATATTCTATATCATAGAATGAGTCACCTTCTATCAAGCACCAAAATTCCTTCTTATCATTCCAACAATTATTACTGCAAACTCTGATAAGCCTGCTGCAGTGATGACTAGCATAAAGGAAGAAACAGGGAGCCCAAACCTTAGTGTGACTGCCAGGTGTGTAAGCTCTCACACATATGAGTGGGCATTTGAAGTGTTAATAAAAGAAGAAGGAGGAGGAGGAAGAAGAGGAGGGAGGGAGGGAGGGAGGGAGGGAGGGAGGAAGGGGGGAGGGGGGAAGGGAGGAAGGAAAGAAAGAAAGAACAATGTTCTAACATGGTTTTCCCAGGAGCAAATTAGGCTGTGACAAATGCCCATCTCCCCTTTGCCTTTGGAAGGATTGCAGGCAGTAAATCCAAGTAAAAATCCAGCAATTCTTCCTAAATAAAACTGAAATCCGGAAGCTTAAACCTGGACCTAAACACTTTACAGGGTTTCCTTATACTAACTGGTCCTGAGCTCTGGGTGTGACTCATTTAAGAAAAAAAAGAAGGAGAAGGAGAAGAAGAAGAAAGAAAAATGTGCTCAACCAGTGTCCTGTACTCTGAAATCTCAGGGTGACTTGGAGCAGACTTCATTTCCTGCTTTCTTAGACTGAGGGTGATTTAGCCTTAGGTACTGGGAACAGAGATAAAGATTCTTTCTCTTCCTGCCCATTTCCCCACCAGTTCTGAGCTATATATTTGGAGCCTAAGACATATGTGTCCTCATCCTGGATATTGACTTCTGTGCTCACCTTATATATCACTCACTCGCTGCATTTCCTCACTAGTATTTTTTTTTTTTATTTCTCTCTTCCTTTCTTCCCCTCCCCTCCCATCTTTTTGGAAAGACAGCTAGGTCGTTTTGCAGCATGAAGATGAAAAGGAATCTCCAAATCAGTTTAACTCAAGTGCTGAGGCTGCTCTCTCTAGAATATTTACATGAGATAAATGATGCTGACACGTCGGAGCAGCAATTCTCTGACACGCTGGAGTGCCAAGAGCTGTGTCGAGCTGTCAGTCAGAAGAGTGGTTCCCAAGTCACTATCCCGCTGTCCTTCTTTCCTTCCAGCCCCCATTGCTGGCAACCTCACATGAATGCATGTTCCCCACAGGAAGCCCATCTATATTTCTTAGGGCCAAAATCAACTATGAAACGAGTATTCCCACAGAACGAAGTATCTCACCCTATCCCAAGGTTTGAGGTGGTGAATTGAAACTGTGGCAGCGTCTTCCCTAAAATGAATACGGTTTTTCCATTTGTTACAAATGCCCCAACTAGTCCGCACAGCTGCCTAGGGTACATGATCCCTCTAAATTGGACTATTGTATTCAAGTCGTCATTTTTCATTTTTGAAAACTAGGATCCTTTCAAGTAATCAGTAACCTTGAAAAGAACTGAACTCTAAAGCACGGGTCTGCCAAAAGTCCCCCGGGAGACTGGAAAAGTTGGTGAAAACATACAAATATCAGTGCTCATGATGTAGCCCTCCGCTTCCTCCGTGTCCCTCGCTATCTCCTTCTATCTTCTCCTTGAATGTTTCACAAAGTTTAGACAGGTTTAGGTTATCACTCAAACACTATGACTCAAACTCGGGAAAATTGTTCCTGCAATGAAGTTCTCAATTTATTGGTCAATTTCACCTTGATTTTGTGTCACTCCCAGCTTTGCTAGCCCTTCAGCTTGTATTACATGCTTTAAAAATGTGAAACATTTTCAAACATTTTAAATATCACAGATAATTTTATTCAGCCCATAATCTTCTGGAAAGATAAATAAAAATAATTTTTTTAAAAGGCGACATTGCTTTCTGTACTCAGGTTTTCATAAATAGATAAAATCTGCCACCTTCTGAATTTTTCAGGATAGCTGCAACTTAAACTAGCCTTATTTCCTTTAGCATCCACTGAGGTGTTTCTCAGCTATGCAGTGACACTGCCATCTACTGGGCATTTCCCAGACTACTAATTCTGCAGAAATATATGAAAGAACATGGTTCTTTAGGGGAAAGCAAATACTCGTTTAAAGCAATTTACCCAAATTACAATTACTAAAAGAAAATTAACCTTGTACGGAGTAGACCACAAGTAGAATCTAAAAATCAGCATTTGTCAACTAAATTAACAAAATGAAAATAAAAGGATATTTTTGCTCAAATTAATACAGCCTCCCATGAAAAACACATTTTCATTTCAAATGGCAATGAAAAGTGAACAATGCCGCATTCCCACTTCAGTAACTCATTCTCCAGATGAGGGAAGATGGAGAAAACAAGCCATTTCTCAGTCTTTGTATCATCCCCTTTGTCTGAGGAATAGACTAAAATGTATCCATCGTCTAATATTCAAACTTAATATTGCAAGGAAAATAAGATTGATGCTTTTGCACGTTTAACAATTTCTGGGCTCTGCACTTTAAAACTTTCCTGGAATTTCTTCCGTGCTTGAGGAGAATCCATTTTGAAGAGCACTGGAGAACTGCAATGCTTGGCATCGGATTCATTACCAGTCCTACACCCAAGAATCCAGCTGCTGTGAGAGTCAAACGTAGAAGGAGAAGGTGGGACCTGACATGTGAGGTTTCAAGGATGGAATTTCACTGCTTTCTCCTCTCATATAATTTGAAATCTCCCCAGAGCCCTCCTTTGGTAAGATGAAGGGGTTGAGGGATATTGTTCTCCCCCAGTGTCGGAGTCAGTCACTGCAGCTGTGCATTCCAGTTTGGGGGGTTGTCGGGAATTTGACAGACTACCTCAGCTGCTGTAAATCTACTTTGTGCTGAAACATAGTAAAGGGTATACTGTATCTTCTCAATCTGGTACCAAATTTAGTTTCTGAACATCAAAATCCATTTAAAGTTTTTACTGACTGAGAGAAAAAAGAACCCCATCCTTCCCATGCCCCTTCAATTCTTCTTTCCCAGCCACTCGGGCATCAGTCTTGCTTCATCTTCACACACGTTCTGGCCCTGCTAAGCGGTGACCTGGAGGCTTTTGCCTTCCTTGTGGTCTTTTTATTCTGGCATATGTGAAAAGATTGGGTCATCCTTTGTGGATATACAGGTCGGCTCAGTTGATATACAAATATATTCAGATGGATATGCAAGGAGACTCGGTTGATATACAGGTATATGCAGGCAGACATACAGGTAGCCCTGCTCAACCCCATAAACACCTAAACACAGAGAAGGCTTTTTCCCTAGGGCCATCAAACCTCTCCCTGTTGATGGTTTGTCTGTTGTTTGTTTTTTTGTTTGTATGGTGCATAGGGTAGTAGAAAAGGGTTGGTCTTGCACACATAAAAAGAGTTGATATGATCACACCAGAAAAAAAGAAATGCTGGATCTTAAGCCAACCTCTAACCTCATAGCATTTTAAAACCTGGAAACACAAGCAGCAGAGGCTTAATCTGGCCCAACTCCCAAGCTGTTTGGGAACCTGAGTGAAGGATTTTGGTAATGCTTCTGGTCAAGATGCTATTAGCAAGGCCATCTCCAGGGAGATGTTAATCACAGAGTGGTTACTACTGCAGATTCACCCTTCTATCCTTTTGCCTCCCCTCTGAAGGTAGCCTTCCCCTATAGTCATCCCCAGGTCAGACTGGAAAGATGGTGAAGAGATTGGGGTAAGAAGGAAAGGACTCTAAGGCTGGACAAGCAGCGCCGGGTGTTGGATGCATCCTGACTGCATCTACAGCACCTAGCTCCTACACTGGTATCCTACCTGAGATGGCTCCAATTTTCTGATCTCTGGGGCCAAAAAGGTTATCCTGACTTATCTCCATACCTCACCACCTCCAGGAAGATTAAGTCTGCTAAATCTTGGGTGCTACTCCAATCATTCGGTATTGGGTAAATTGTTTGATGTAGCAGACCCTTAGAGCCACCAGCTGGAGACACGAATATGTTCTGTGGACCAGATATCACAGCAGCAGCCATCTGAGGTGGGCTAGGCTGGTGGCAAAGGAGTCAGGGGTTTAGAAGATGTCTTTGCTGCCGAATAAGCATGATGATGAATGTTATCCATTTCTAATGCAGAGCATAAATATATCTTGATAATTTTCTATGTGCTAAAATTCAAGGATTCAAAAACCGCTTGGGTTCAAAGGGACCCAGGCTAAAATGAGAAATGGCATTTATGTAACTATAGAACAACATGGTAAATAGGAAGAACAAAAACTGTGGGAGTAGAAAAGAATGAGTAATTTTTCTGGGAAGGGTAAGGAAAAAGCTTACAGAGGCGGTGTCTTGGTTTGCCAGGCTGCTATGACAAATACCACCTGAGAAGTTGGCTTAAACAATGGGAATTTCTTGCCTTACAGTCTAAACTCAAGATATTGGCAAGACCTGCTTTCTCCCCAAAGATGGTAACAATCTGGTGCTAGCTGCCGGCTATCTTTGGGGTTCCTTGACTTGGATTTCTGCCTCCCATCACATGGCGATGTCCTCTCCTTTCTCTCCTGGCTTCCTGCTGACTTTCTCCTTCTCCCTGTCACTTTCTTCTTATAAGATCTCTAGTAATCCAGATTAAGACCCACGCTCACTCATGTGGCCACACCTTAACTAAAAATAGCATCTTGGAAAGGTTTTATTGATAGTAGGTTCATGCCACAGGGATGCAGATTAAGAGGGAGAACATGTCCAAATTGGGGAGCATAATTCAATCTACCACAGGAGATGATATCAGCAGGGCCTTGAATAAAGAAAAGAGAGGGAAGGGAGACAATGACAATCCAAGAAAGGGGCCTGGGCAAAGGAAAAGTTATCAGAAAGGCTATGCAGGTCCACAGAGCAGGTACTAGGGCTGCAGAAGCCAGTTGATCCATACCAGTTGGAAACTCAAGGCCTTGCCAAGAAGTGTGTCAATGGGGAGCTGGCAGAAGTCTTAAAGCAAGGAAGGATTTTAGAGATTCACTTTGGCAGCAGTCATGAGAAAGGATTTGAATGAAAGGGAAAGAAGCTAGAGTTAGAAAGACTGGGTAAGAGGCTATTTGAAAGGTCCAGATAAGAGATGATACAATTCTTAACTATGGACAGAAAATTATAAATGGAGAGTAAGAGATAGATTTGGGAGAAAAATCTGAAGTAGAATTGAAAGAATCTGATTGGAGATGAGGGCAAGGGAAAGAGCAAGATGACTTACTTAGGAGAGCAAACAGTTTTGGGTTTGGGTCATAACGAATTAGGCTCAGAGATGTTGAGTTTGTGGGGCTTGTGTGACATACAATGAGCAAATAGAATTACAACTTAGGAGAAGAAGCAAGAGGCTAGGAGTACAGATTTGAATCTCCCAAGAATAAAAGTTCTGTAAGGACATGAACTTTTAACTGATTTGTTCACTAGCACATCCCAAGCCTAGGACAGGGCTTGGCACATATTAAATGCTTAATAAATACTTGTTGAACAGATGGTTGAATTTGATGATCATCAGCCTATGGAGATAGCTGGAAGTGGGTGATATTTCTCAGAGAGAAAGTGGGGAGGCAAGATGTATGGTCAAAAATGGAATTGAGGAGGACATCCTCAGAAGGTAGAGGATAATTTTAAGAAGTTTGCTGTGAAGAAAATGAGTGGGAGAATTGTACCTTGAGATTTCTTTAAGATGGGAACAGTTAAAGGCTTCATCAATCAGTGTTCTGGCAGGCAACAGAATACCATTCAGATAGTTCAAAAGAAGAGACTTTAATGAAAGGACTTTGACAGAGGTCTAGAGATGGTTAAGGGAAGCATAAAGAGCAACATGGCACCAAAAGATTAGCAACAGCAGGAAGCCATTGCCCTGCATAGGTCTGAAGGGAAAATGGGAGTAAATAGTGTGACCAGAGCCCCAGGGGAACTGAAGTCTTGAAGCAGAAGTTGTCTGGAAGGAGCTGTCATGTGGAAGGTTTTAACTGCCGCCAGCACCAAGGTGCCAAAGTGCCAAAGCCTGGAAGAACCAAGGTGCCAAAGCCGGGAGTCAGCGGGGAAGAAAAATCCTGATCTAGCTCTCCTCCCACCTTCTGATCCCTTGCCAATGCCTTCCATTGGCAGAATCCAACTGAAAACCAGAGGGCAAGGGAACTGGGAAGATGCAGTGTGTGGGAGGCCAGCTGCCTGGGACTTGGAGCACGACAGAGGAGGCAAGAGAACGGATCTGGTGGGATGGGACAAACGGAGAATAACCAACACAGAGATTGAAGAAAAATAGCTGAGAAAGACAGAAAGCTCGAAGACGCAAGGATGAGAGGAAATAATTGCTGGAGTCAGGCCCCCAGTGACGTGACAGAATACAGGCTCAACAGGACAGGAGGTCAAGATAAGGTAGATTTTGGCAGCATCAAGCACATGACCAGCCCAGATGCCTTTCTCCAGTCACCAGAAATAATTGCTCCATTGAGCTTTCCCTCCTGGTCTCCTAGGGTGACACTGAAGCCATAAGCTTCAGGAACCTGGTTCAGCCGGCTCATTCCAGGGCTACCTCTGGACGTATCCAAAGAGTCTCTCCCTTCCCCCTGACAACCCTTCCACCTGCTGCCACCCTAGAGGTCACACATTCTGGACCTTCAGAGTGAGGCAGGAAGATGCAGAGACCTGCACTAGTGCTACAGCCACCATGGTCTAGAAACTGAGGGTCCGTCACATTAGCACATTCAATCCAAGCATCAGTCTGTAAGGCCTGGAATGCCAGATATGGGAATAGGGCCGCATTCTGGTTGCTTTAGAGATCGTCTAGGAAGTCACTGTGCCATCATCCCTATTTGCAGATGGTGCTTAGGGTTGTTAAGAAAATTGTTCAAGGTCCCCGTTTATCAATCTGACTCTGGAGCCCACTCTGTACCCCTTTCTTTCAGACAATATATCATGCATCTTTTACAGGCCAGGCACAGCTCTCAGCACTGGGAACTGCCAAGTGAACAAGGCACAGGATTCCCCTCTCTCACATTCACGGTGGGTTGGATGGACGACAAGCACAAAAACAAAATTAGATAAATGTGACCATCTCCAGGAATGACAAGGCCCTTTTTCCAGTGCTTTGTTGTACAGCTTTTAAGACATCCTCCAAGGCCAAGTTCCAAAAACCCACAACAGAAGATCCCAGTTACTGAAAATGCGGCCCGTCTGCCATGTTTGCGCGGCACCTTCCCACCACGCTGGCTGTCGACACTTGCAATGTGTTAAGTCATCATCCCCATTCCGCTGCAAGTGCGCTCCTCTTTTATTTTAATCCTATTACGGAATTTTTTGATGGCAACCTGCTGTGAGAGTACATCTAACTATGTTAAAGCTCCCCGGGCCCCGTGCCGTGAAAGAACCTCTTCAGAACACATGCCAGCACAGTCGACCTTGTTAGCACGGAAATGAAAACAAAAAGGGCTGCTTTGTGACCAGGAGGAGGAGGCGGGTGATCTAACACCAAAGGCTTAGGAGGCGGTCTCTCCTTGCTTCCAGTGGAGGTGGTTGGCAGCCGGAAGGATTCTCTTCTGTATTCCCCCCAGCGCCCGGTGCTGGGTGTTGAAGCAATGATGACTGGTAATAGCAACCTCTTACTGAAAGGCCATCGCTGTTGCTCTTAGGCTCTAGTCACTTTCTTAGTGCAAGAAATCAGTAGTTAGCCTGACTTACAGGTTCACTCCTGAACTTTGGGGATGTTTCATTAACAAAGTGGAAATATGTATGATTTAAATACACAGGTGAACATTCCCCTCCACCTGCAGCCATGCAGATCAAGATCAGCCAATGGCGAGGCACAAGTAACAGTTTCCTAGAGAACACTGAGTTCGTATTCCCTAAACAAAGCTACATTTAAAGGCTGCCACAAGAATATGTATTTTTATTTATTAGAGAAGTTTGGGTTTACAGGACCATCATGCAAAAAAAAAAAAAAATAGGGTTCTCAAATACCACCCTATTATTGACACCTTGCATTGTTGTGGAACATTTGTTACAATTGAAGGAAGCACATATTTATAATTGTACTATTAAGTATAATCCATGGATTAACTTAGAGTTCACTGCTTGTGTAATGCACGTCTATAAGCTTTTAATTTTCTTTATTTTATTGTCTTATATACAGCCCAATTTACCCCTTTTAACCACATGCAGATATATATTTCGGTGCTGTTAATTACATTCACAATGTTGTGCTACCATGGCCACCATGCATTACCAAAATATTTCCATCATTCCAAAGAGGAGCTTTGTACATTTTAAGCCTTAACTCCCTATTCCCTAGTCCCACTCCATCTCCTGGTAACCTATATTCTAGATTCTGACTCTGTGAGTTGGTTTATTCTAATTATTTCATATCAGTGAGATCATACCATATTTTTCCTTTTGTGTCTGGCTTGTTTCACTCAACAAGATGTTCTCAAGGTTCATCCATGTTGTTGCATGTGTCAGAAATTCATTCCTTCTTATGCTGAACAATGTTCCATCATACATTCAAGAGATTAATCATTTTATTCTAGGAAATAATAGCACATCTTTGTTGGTAGTAAGAATTAGAAAATATCCAAAGCACCTCGGCTTTCTGGGCTTCAATCTGTATGCCCACAAGAATATACAATGGATGCTGTAGATAAAATTAACAATTAAATTTCTTTGAATAAAAGATGGGTAGACAGCCTTGCTCTTATTTGTGGTGATGGTGGTGAGAGCCATGAGCCATCCCTCGTGTGTTCTGAAAGCCAGTTCCTGGGGAAATTATATCAACGACCAGGTTCTCCTGTGAAGATGATACCTTGTTCATGATCTTTTGGGCCCCTGGTACATTTTTAGGTCTCAATCCATGTTCAGAAGTAAAATAAAAGTTAGAATACTGGGTACCTTCTGCATTCGCTTCCTAGGGCTACAGTGCCAAATGACCACTGGGAAGCTTCTCTCACTGCCCAGGAGGCCGAAAGTCCAAAACCAAGGTGTCAGCAAGGTTGTTCCCGCCTGGAGACTCTGAGCAAGAGGCGGTGCCATGCTAGTTTCTTGGGCTTCCAGCAATCCTTGGTGATCTTTGGCTTGTAGATGCATCACTTGTCCCTCTGCCTCCAGCCATACGTGGTCCTCTTCCCTGTGTCTCTGCTTGTCCTCTCCTCTTCTTAAAGAAACACCAACCAAGTTAGGGTCTACCCTACCTAATATGCTCTCATTTTAACTAATTACATCTGCAAGATCCTATTTCCAAATAAGTTCACACTCTGAGATTCCAGGTGGACATGAGTTTGGGGGGGAGGGCGGGCAGGGACAACACTATTTAACTCCCTACACCTTCCATGTGTTGCTTAGAGATTCTTTTCACTCTAACAACAAAAGTTGCACCAAGGAGATAAAGGCAGATTATTTTTTTAAAAAGACTTTGGCCAAACCATGTCCATATAAGTGTGTGTGTGTATTTGTGTGTGCATTCACTGGATTCTCACTGATATGGGAGAGTCCGCTAGAAGAACAATCTAGGAAACCATATTGAGTGAATCCCTCAACTCAGGGGTGATATTTAAAATATTTGACAGCTGGTCTGGCACAGGCAAGGGGCCATCAGAATGGACGCACCATTGCAATTGCCCTGAACAGAAGCCCTGCCTCCATGCCCCCGAGGCTTTCCTGCAGATGACGCATCTATCCATTTAACAACAAACCCTCACTTACTGCCTTCTATGAACAGCAGAGACCCTGGGCTAAATGTTGGCGATTCATTGGATAAAAAGGTTCAGCCTCTGCCTTCTGGGAGCTCAGAGTCTAGAAAAGACAACAAAACTCGATACAAAAACATAATACACAAGAGAAAGCATAAATGTCCTAACAGGGATATGGCCCCAAGAGTTCATGGCACTGAGAGGAGGAAAAGTTATTTCTAGCTGGAGGAAACAGGTAACTGCCTTCCTGGAGGAGGCTGTATTTTCATTGAGACATGGAGGATAGAAAGGATTTAGATGTGAAACAGGCAAGAGAAAGAACAGGCCGGGGACGGGACAACGTTAAGTAGCAACAGGGAGGTGGGAAAGTACGGGGAGTATTCAGGGAGCAGTTCAGCTTGTCCGTACTCCAGGACTCATGAAGCCTGGCAAGATGAGGTACAGCTGGGAAGGTAATTTGGGGTCAGAGCATGATGAAGCCTGAATGCCAGAGTAAGGAATTTGGATCTTATTCAGAGGGCCTTGGAGCACGGTCAAAAATTATTTCGGCAGGAGAGTAACATGACCGGAGCTTCATCATCAATCTACTCAACAATATTTTAACCTTACCAGGTAGCGGTGACAGCAAGCTGACCCCAGAATGCCAAGCTCAGCTGCATAAGGTGAGGTGGCAGGTTGCCCGTGCCTCTTATGCCGGAACCTGCAGGAAGAACTGTTTATTGAGGCTGTCAGTCACCAACGCCCATGAAGCACCCTCTGTGCAGGGACGACTCTGAAAATTTCTCCCACGTAGTACTCAGCAGCAGGATTTTGCTCTGCCCCACGCCTGTCATTGGAGACCAGGACAAAGGAAAGGTTTAAAGGGATGTATTTCCGTGAGCTGGGCTGGTGTGGATGGTCAGTGTTGATTTTATGTTTTGTGGATGATCGATGGGGTCAGAAGGAGGGCTTAGAGACATGCTGAGTGGGAGGAACTGTGGTGTTTTTGATGGCCTCATTTGTGTCCTGGCTTCTTCTGGGAAGGAAGAAGGTCAAGGTGAACCCATTTCAGACTCAGGAGGCTTCCATGACGTCACCCCTAGGCAGAGGAGGCAACGGTGGGGACGCTTCTGGCCAGGCCGGGCAAGGAGAGGTGACAGTGAAGGGCTTTAGAAGAAATGCTGTGCTTTTGGCAACGGGACCCCAAACTGCACCTGTGTTTCTGCAGGCTCTTCACTTGCTTTTTATGTCCTCACAGGCTATATCTGGAATTGCTGAAAGGTGGAAAATCTGCACTCCCCTTAGGCTTCAAGAAAGACAGCAAAGGCAGGGAAGAACCTGGTGAGAACTCAGGAGAGCTGACCCTCCAGGAGAGTTAAGCTATAGATTCTCCAACCAGGTACACGTAATTCTCTCCCTAACCTCGATACCTTCAGCCAAACCTCACAATCCTTATTTCTATAATACTACCACTAATTATAATAGCTATAAACTATTAAACACCACTATACTAAATGCTTTACATATATACCCTCCCATTTAATCCTTGCCATAAAATCTAAGGATGCAGTCACTGTCCTTATCTTACAGAAGAAATTGAAGCTCCTACATATTAAGTAGCTGATCCATGGTAACGAAGAAATAAGCAAGAGAGCAGGCTGGAACCCCAAAGTCCATACTCTTAATAGCTCGCCATGCTGTCCCCTCTGCCTCACGTTTCTCACTTGCAACACAGGGATTACCATCGTAAGAACTAGAACCAAGCTAAGCCACAAGCTGTGTAGACAGGGCTTGTGAGCCATAAAGTGCTGGGCAAATATAAGGCAGCTCTACTCCCAAACCCACTCTGCCTCTTTTATTGGGGGACACAATGGATGTAGATACAAAGGAGCTTTCAAAAGCCAAAAGCACGGTACAAACCAAAGGGTTACCATTGTGAAAACTTCCACGAGTCCATGATCCTGTCACTCTATTGCACAGCATGAGGACGGGAAGGAGAAAAACCAGAAAGGCTGCCCTGGGATCTGTGGGGAACACTTGGCTAGGTAAAGAGGTTAACTGGCCTCGGTAGCAAAAGCCAGAGAGAAGGGACGCAAGACGAGAATCACCCACTCAATTCGACGGAACGGGAGACGACGTCCCTCGCACACCATCACTCTCCTCCCTTCCACTGATTGAAGCTTTTACCCTACTGTTTGGCTCCCACACAGTAGCAGCACCGCATGGACATCATTAAAATCATAAAGACCAGAGGCTGAAATGAGACACTGATCATCCTATTAAGCAACAGATTTCATAAACAAATGCAGTTCGTTCTGCCTGCAGCCTTACACTGCTGTCTGAGGAGCGCTGCTGAAAATAATTTATCTGATCGCGTTCTGCTTAAAGTTCCAGATATCCAGAGAGCCCTGCTTAGTCTCAAAGAAATATACGGGCAGAGGGTTTGCTGCAGCCACGCAAGGGTTAATGGGCCGCCCGCCCCCCTCCCACCTGCTCCTCACCAGGCATCTCCCTCCCCCACCAGGCCTCTGGAAAGTCTGAATGTCCCTGTTGCTGTTAAACTGCCACAGCTACAAAGCCGTCCGGGCAGCCAACCGGAGCAGCAACCTCCCGAGAAATGACAGATTTAAAGGAAGAAATACTGTGCAGTTGCTGGAGGCGAGTTATTTTAATATAATGCCGAGATGACAGCTCTCCACATTTAATCATCAGACTCCTGATTTTTTGCCACGACATTAGAATTTCTCAAAATTTGGGAAAATGTTTCTTTTCCACCCATGCCTGACAGTTGCATGTTTGCAAGAAATGTCTGTAAACTTCTCCAATTATTTTTAATAAAATGTAAACCATCGTCTACACCAGCCCTCTCTTTCCCAGCAGATCCCACCGCCCCCAACAAAAAGTGGCAGTTGTCCTTGCTTTTAGGGCAAGGCTTCCGTGGCTCTGCAGTCTTCCTCGCGGTACTAGCTCGGCCCTCAGGAGGCTTTCCTCTCTCTTTCTCACCTGCAGGATGACTTTCTTTTTTTAATGCTGTCTGTGATCAGCAGCTGTCAGAGAGGCTGTGCATTTGATTATCGATGCCTACGTGGGCTGAAGCAACCTGGCTGGTTCCCAATCATAAGCTCACCCTCATCTCAAGGTTTGATAGCCCTTAAAGTGGACATTTGCATAATTCTCTAGTATGCTAATTCCTACAAGGTCCCCTAAGGTAGGTCTGTGCTAGTCTCACACTCGTTTCTTTTGAACAGATAGAAAGCTGAAATGTGGACCTGATATTATCCTCACTCAAGACACAAAATGAGATGGGATCACGGCTAGGACCCACGCTCGGTGCACTAGCTATTCCGTTCATTTCTTCTTTCTGTAAATTTTCGACGAGTGCCTGCCACCTTGAGGCCTGAAGATGTAAAAATATAAATGAGACATAGATCCTTCTCCAGAAAAGGTAGCAGAGCAGAAAGCTAGGTCAATAAGTAATGTGAGCACCGTGGGAAAGGCAGTACACTTCGGGTGAGCTCAAAGTGCTGAGGAAACATTTCCATGACTGAGCCCGCCCCTGCGTTGGAGAGGGATTCACAGAGGACAGTTGAGCTGGGCCCTGTAGGATGGCTAGGGAGGGAAAAGAGCCACTGCTGACACACTGCAGAGCCAGGAAACCTGAAAGAGGGCATCCTTGGAGAAAAGAAAATAGTCTGCTGAATGGAGGAAGCATCTGGAAATTCAGCTGGACCGGATGGCTGGGGTCACAAGATGGTTGACGTGAATGACTTCCTAACTATTGGGGCTCTAATGCCTGCCCCAAAGCAGGCTGGACTAGGCCATTAAAAAAAATCCATAAAATAATTTATAGTATTTTTACCTCACTTTTATAGTGAAAAATTTTATTAAAAAAATATTTCCTGGGAAGCGGCTGTGGCTCAATCAGTAGGGCTCCCGTTTACCATATGGGAGGCCCGGGTTCGGTTCCCAGGGCCTCCTGGTGAAGGCAAGCCCGCCCGCATGGCGTGGTTAGCTGACCCAGCGAGCACAAACAGCAAGGGGGGGATAAATGAATAAATAAATTAAAAAAAAAAAAAAATATTTCCTTGTAAGTCAGCAAGTTTTCTCCCCCAGCTCCCGAGAAAGGAAAACCCAAAAATATATGGTTTCTTGGGGCAACATCCACGCCCTGGGTGAAGTTCCCAGACGCTCTGTGATAAATCAACCAGAGTCCCTTCCCAAGGACAAAGCAGCCCCTGCGGCCAACAGGGACCACTTCTGGTACCTGCGTAAATAGGAGGGATCTTTCTTTTACTAAGAGGAACCTAAAGAAACTCAGCCTGTTCCTGCATGCCTGTTAAATAATTCCTCACCTGCCCATTAGTGCTCAGCCCACCTTCACAGCCTTCTCTTTGAGTTTTGCCTCGCTGCACCTTATTAACTGGAATGTGAGTCTCTCCGAGACACCCCTTCCTGTCACCTGAAAGAGAAGTGCTGATATGCTTTCCCCTGGAAGAGTGACGGATCACAGTACCCGGACCCATGCCAGCCTCTCTCCAATCTCATTTTCACCTATTTTAGAAGTGCAAAACTGGGACTTGAGAAGTGATGCTCTCGATAATAGTGTGAGGCATTTTGCAGATCTGGGTTAGCTTCCTGATTTGTATATCTAGGCAAATAATTAGCGGTCTGTGCTCCAAAGCTCCGCTCACCAGGGACAATATGAGGGTTGAGGGGGACATTCGGGTCCTACTGAGGATGTCCCCAGAGATGAGTTACATCTCCAGCTCCGTGGCAGACCATGTTGACACTGTGTGGCTCGCCCAGCACCACCGGCAGTGCTAATGGGATAATTCACGCACGCAGCCCTCTCGGATCGCCTGGGCAAGCCAATGCTTTGTAAGTGCAAAGTATTATTTGCAACAAGGCAGGTGTCTGGCTTTTAGCAATGTATGAGATCCAGTTCTGCAGTCACTAGCACCTGCGTTATCTTTGGAACCTCTCTTACTTTTCTTTTAATGTGCTAAAGTGAGATACAAATGAAGTTGGAAAGAACCCAAACTCTTTTACAAGTTGTGAACTTCAACGGAAAAAAAAAAGTCTCTTAAAGTGACTGCATTTATTCCACCACAGCTCATTGTAACAACCACCATACCACCTCACCGCAGGTTCCAAATGAAAAATTTTGAGGACTATTGAACACGCTGCAAGTTTTCAGAGCAGAGCCACGGAAAGTTGTTTAGCACAGTTGTCTCAGTAATTGTGATGCATTGGAGAAGCCTGCGGTGTTCAGTGGTCCTCTGCCTGGGCCGCACACTCGCACCTGGGTGGGGAGATGGCCTGGGGGTGGGAATCAGCACCACAGCCCATTAAAAGCAGCGGGGAGACAGCTGCCTGATAACTGCATCCAGAGACCATGGCTTTGCAGCTTAATCCTATTTGGTTTAATGGATTTGTTTCCCAAAACAGAGGGTCATGAGTTTAACTGGGGTAAAACTAGTGCCATTGTGATGCCTTTGAACTGGACAGATGTGCCCGTCGAGTGGGCTCCCTTCCTCTCATGACTGTTTTGGTCCCGGAGTATAGGAGTGCAGTTGGGTACATCCAGGGTCCGTCTTAGCCCAGAAACAACTAAAATGTTGCCCTCCACCATCACCCCTTGCACCACCACCTCCATCATCTCCTATCACCCTCAACCCCACCCCTAGCTTAATGATTCAATTCATCTGCAAAGTTCCTAGGCATAAAAGAGATTTAGGGTATTTTCACCAAAGCATTTTTTCCTTTACTTCTCCATTTGGCTAGACATGTATGTGTCCTTATGTTTCCTGATTTACCTATTGAAGGGAATAGCATGGAATAATAACAATAAAAAGCTAACATGTATCCCATGCTATATGAGTTAGGCAGTCACTTTTCCAAGGGCATAATATGTAATAGCTTTTTGACTCCTTGTAACAACCCCGTGAGACAGCTATGATTACTATGCCGCTTTTGCAGATAAGCAAACTGAGGCTGGGAAGGCCATTATTAAGGAGACATAATCAACTGCAGGAATAAGTCTATTATTATAACCATACACTAATAATTCTAGGAGGGGCCAGAGTTGACAGACTTGCAATTTCCTTCCAGAGGAGAAGAAAGAACTCAGACCTGGGTTAAAATCCCAACTCCGCTACTAACTAACTGAAATCTCTTAATGTATTTGGGTTTCAGGATAATTCCACCTAAGATTGATTTTTTTCAAGAATTGAATATGAACAAAATCTATGATTTTCTTAGCACAAAGTGGACCTTAATAAATGTATCTGTCCCTCTCTATGCCTTCCACCTCAGTTCCATGTCTCATGAACCACATTGCCTTGTGAATTGCTTACAGCACCACAGTGTTATCTTTTAATTATTTTACATCTCATTATTAAGGTGGATAAATGAAAGCAGTGGGGAGATAAGCCTACCCTTGGCTTTATCCAGCAAGGGCACAAAATATGGGCACACAACACCAAAATACATAAAACAATTGCCTGTTCATAAAAATTAGAGAGGAGAGCCTTAATTAAACAGAAAACCCAAGAACGGATTCAGTTAGCTGAAATTTCTTCTCTCTTGACCTAAAGAATTATGAAACAAGGACAATAAAACAAACTGTCTTAAAATAGAATAAGCTCTCTCTTAAAATAATGAGCTCCCTGTCATTGGATATAATCAAGCAAAAGCTGAAAAACCAGCTAGGAAAGAGGCTGTAAAAGGGATTAATGCATGGGCCAAGCATTAGCCAAGACCAGTGATGTTCAAACTTTTTTGAGTAGCAGGACCTTTTAAAAGAACTCTCACATGGAAGCCCAAATATAGAAGAGATAAAAGTAGAGCTCTCCAGGGTGAAAAGGGGTTGGAAGTTCTAACCCCTCAGTAAAGGCCCCTAAGAAATCGCTGTGAAGACTTAAGTCTCCACGTAATTCTTTATAAACAACTGGGCTAGACAACCTCCCTGATTCTATAATTCTGAAACTCTAAGATCCTATCAGGAATTAAGCCAATCAGAATAATTGACATTTGTGTAAAATCTTGCCATTTACAAACTTTTCCTGAGTATGCCTGTTACTGTGCAATGTGTTACAGGATATGTTCAGGATGATATACGCTGTGCCCTATGGGACTGCGCACATACATGGTAACTATGAAATGATTAAATGAAAACCAAAGGTGCTGTCACAGGATCGAGGGAGAAGGACAGGGAAGGGAGAGGGAGGAGAGAAAGGACATAAGAAGTATGACCATCTGGGAACTTCTGCCCAGAAGGAGGGGTATGTTTCCAGGATCTACTCTTTGAGCCAAAGCAAACACAGCCTTTAAATTCTCTACTAACTCTTGTAGCCCAAATTAGGAAACATCCCAGGAAAATATGCAGAACATAGAAGCCGTTTGGGGGCAATAAGCATCTGCAACTAGGATTTTGAAGTTTGCACCATAAAAGAGTGATGTCCTTCGGTTCCGACATCCCATAAAACTGAATGGCAAAGCAGCTAGAATTATAGCAATATGATTAATGGAACTCTGTACTTGAAGTGGGGATTTTGAGCAATTGCTGACAAATAAACAGAGATTTTTCTGCCATTTGAAAATGAGCCCTTATAGAGAAAGTCCTATGCCTCTAAAACCAGGCCTAGCATTGTGAACTCTATTGATCAAAGTTCTTAATTGCAACCACATACTCTAGTAAGTTTAAACAAAAAGCTATTTAATATTGTACAGAGATAGTTCACAGGCTCCTTGGAGGGCTGAAGAAACAAATAAACAGATTCTGGGATGCGCTCCCAAGAAATATTCCCGAAAACCATAACTCAGAACTCGGGTACCAAGGTTGCTGCTGACACAGCTTCTCTTCTCAACACTGCAGCCTCTGCTGTGATCTGCGAAAGCAAAATGGGGTGCCCGGTGTTCTGCTTTCTCACCCCATAAATCAGTTTGAAATGGAAGCTTCCCACGGGTGCATCTGATTGGTGGCCCCTAATCGTGTACAAAGCTCTAGCTGCAAGGGAGCCTGGGAAATGTGATTGTTAGTGTTCCAACCTGGCAGGCATTCTAGAAAGGGGATGGGAGGACATGCAGAGCGAGCCAATCCATAGACATTCTCCACTGAACAAAAACAAAAAATAAAATGAACCCATCTGGGCAAGATAGAGAAAATTACAATTCCCTTAGCTCCATTAGGCTAAAGAGTTCCACTTGTCAGGTAATGAAAGGGGGTGGGAATTAACTCCAGAGCCATATTATGAATTATATAGTTTGCTATTTGGTGTATGTAAGCTCAAATTCTGATCAGTAAACTGGAAACATTTTACTCCAGAATCTAGTTTTATTAATTCTCATTTGGTCCTTTGCTTCTAAGATCCTGAGCTTAAAAGTGCCCTTCTGGGTGAAGACAGCATGTTGAATTTGAAAAAGGGCTTTGGAGTCAGACAGTCCAGCCTGTGGGCCAGCTTCAGCATTTATATAACCTAAGGAAAGTTACTTAATCTCTCAAAATTTCAATTTCTTCTTCTATACAAATGAAGGTGTGGTCACCCAGCTTCAAAGTCACTGGGATTGCCAAGTGAGATATAGGCATTAATTTTTAAGTCAGTTCTGGCACATAGCGGGCTCTCCATAAATATTGGGTTGTTTTCCTTCAGTTTTATTTTTTATTAATTAACCAAAGGTTTCCCACCTGACTGTTAAACAAAAGTTCGGTGGCCCCAAATGGACCGACCTGGTAAGCAGCACCTGAATTAAACCATTCCCCAAATGATCATGTTTCTGGCTGAAAAACAACATTTTATCCTACAACGAGCACCCTAAGATAGTTTGAGATCTTTAAGCAACAAAAAGATTTTTTTTTAAGCATTTATTTATTTATTTACTTTTATCCATTTTTACCACCACCACCTCCTTTGCTGGTTTTGTGTCTGTTTCCTGCCCTCTCTTATCATCCTTCTCCTCCTGTCTTCACTGGGATTCGATTCTTGGAACCTCTGATGTGGGAGAGAGGGGTCCTACTGCCTGCGCCCCCTTAGTTCCTGGTTTCTCAGTGCATCTCGTTTTGGCTTTCCCTTGTGTCACGCTCCTGTTACATCATCATCTTGCTCCGTGGCTCGCAGGGCCTGGCAGCACACCCACACACGTGGCCTGGTGGCCCACGCGCCTTCTGTATTTTCCTTTTTTTAAATTTTTACCAGGAGGCCTCAGGGATCAAACACAGGTCCCTCCATATGGGAGACAGACACCTAACCACCCGAGCCACATCCATCCCCCAACAAAAAGATTTTAAGTGGGCTTACTCTCTCTTATTTGCTAAAATGGGAAAGTGGCCGCCCATGAAAGTTTTTCTAAAATTCCAACATGTGTCCTCTGGAAAGAAGAAACTAGGACAGAATAGGAGTGCAAGAGGCATAATGGGGGCTGCACCTGTGAAAGTGAGAAGGGGGAAGACACCGGCTAGGGAAACTTTCAGTCCCTGATGCTGCTCTGACACCTGTGGAAGGAAAGGGGAGAAACAGGATTGTGCAGGCACAGCCTCAGACCATGGTGAAGATCTGACAAAGTCTCAGCCAATAGAACCACCACAGCAAAAATTTCCTGTTAGAGGGACATTTCTTATTAGAGATGACCGGCATTCAGCAAAATTAGATCCTGGCACTTCTGCCATGCTCAGTCCTTGGCTGGGGGCAGCCCAGGAAAAGTTGGCCTGATTGGAAAGCTAAGGGGATCCTGGTAACACTAACAGTGGAAGGCAGTCTAAGGGCAAGTTCTTTCTTGAAAGGAGAGCCAAGAGGCCCCTGTCCGTGGTGCCACAACTGAAAACTAAGTGAAAACTACTTGCTCAAACACCATCACAGACAAATGTTATCATGTTCTCGTATGAGAACTGGTGCTTTATTATAATTTAAAGTTATTGATTCCCTCTCTTAATAAATATTGTAATGAGCATTTGCTCTGTGTGAGGCTCCGTAACTGGGGTTATGACAGGGATTAGGGATGATAAGGTCTGTGCTTTCATAGAGCTTCAATTTCCATGAGGAAGAAGCAGAAATGAACAAATAAACAAATAGTAGTATGAACTTGGAAAATTATTACAATAGGGTGATGCAATAAAGAGTAACTGTGTGACAGGATAACTAATTTGGGTGGTGGGGACAGGCCTCCAAGAGGAGGTGGTATTTGAGGAATGAAAGGATGCCAACCATGCAAAGTTCTTGGGGAAGCATATCCAGGCAGCTGGTGCAACGCTCTAAGGTGGAAATAAGTACAGACAGAGTAATCTGGAGATCCCTGGATCCAAGTGGGCAGGGGTCTTGAAAGCATTAAAAAAAAAAAAGATAACACTTAGATTATTGACTTAAGTACCTGGAAGATGGTGGCGCCACTCCTTATATGGGGTAAACAACTTCAATGATGGAAGAATCAAGAATTCTTGTTTTTGGAAATATAACAGGTCAGATGTCTACTAGATACTCAAAAGCACAAATAATATAAGATGTGGCAAGAAGGAAAAAAGTGGAGGAGAAATGCACTTACTTCCCATTGCAACAGTGTGCCAGGGGGCGCCGCCTGCCTAGCCCCTGAAATGACAAAGAGATGTACACGTCTCAAGGGGTAACCGCCAACTCATCACTTGGAACATGGAAACCTGCCTATGAATTGACCAAAGGGATATCTTTTTCTGATTCAGAAAAATCCACATACATATTTGAATTATTTTAGGTATTTGGAGAGAGATATTTGGAGTGTTGCAGTATCCCCCACCCCTTCTTCTCTATGCTCATTTTCATGAGTGTATCCATATGAACAAAGGGTAGTAGCCATTGACAAATGAAGATTGGTACTTCCAACATGCACCATCTGCAAGAAGCTCTGAATTAAACATATGGGAAAAGTCTTTGTGCAATGGGAGTAAAAACTGAGTGAGTTCAGGTTTAAAGGGCAAGACAGAGAGAAAAATACTGTAGTTATTGCACTCTAAGAGAGTGGTTTGAGCAGCCTGTGGAAATACATAAATCCTGCTAACACAAAAGTCACAAAAACCTATATACATGGTAATCTGTGGTTGATTATAAAACCCAACCAATCCAATTGATGGCAGACTTCTCTTTTCACCAGCAACATTTCAGGGCTCTTTTCAACATTTTTCCAAGTCGTGAGTTTCTTAAACTCTTGTGTGCTCAGGTTACCAAATGACAAAAGATTATTAATTCTGATCCCTTTACAATTTGGAACTTCAATGAAGTCTTCCCATTTGTCATCTCTTTAGCCCAGCACAGATTTGACGCCGCTCAGATTAATTTTCCTGATGAGTCCGATTTCAAAGAATATTCATCTGAAGTTGAACCCATACACCTACTAATGTATTTCAGTACTTTTTCTAATAGCTTTAGAGATTTTTTAAATTTACTTTTCACAGTATATTAAGGATATCTTCCTTCAGTTCGCCTGCCTCTCCATAAAAACATTTTTCATATTTCTGATTAGGATACCAAATACTAAAACTAAATGGATGAGATCATTTAAAATATTATGCAGATACCCACGCAGGTCAGAAATTTTAATATTTTCTCATCTCTAATTTATTTCTGTACTTGTTGAATGTGGCTTCTCATGTGTCCTTTTAAGTATCTTCTTAATTTTAATGACATTTCAGAAAATTATTTGAGCACATTCTGTGTGCAGAAGTTTTTATGTAATAGGAAAAGGCCATGGGGGTAATGAAGTAGAAACTCTTCTGGTTGGAAGTTTTTAGTGCAAAAAGGACACACATTGCTGCTATCAGTATATTACACGACTTGGGCAAATCACTTAATCTCTATGTAAAATGGATCAGATGATGCCTATCTCATTACCATCCACCCAACTCTCCCAAAATACAACTTGGAGCCCTCTCTTCCTTTCTCTCCCACACCTACCACATTTCCTCTGTCTCTCTGTTTTGTTGACCAGTGTTTTTCACTTCATTCCTACTGACCCTTTTCTAGCTTGAGCCCCTACCACCCTCCACCCAGATAACTGCTACGACTTCTTCTTTGGTCTCCCTGCCAAAACTCTCTTCTCCTAAAATCCACAGGTTCCTCTAAAACTCAGATCTGATCATGGCATTCACTTGCCAACAAATCCATCTTTAGCATCTTCCTTCCCTGCAGGAGAGTCCACTGAATTCAAGAAGCATCTATTAAACGTCTTTCAAATGCCAGGAGCTCCTCAGACAGACAACGAGGGACTTTCAAAAGCTGATTTTAAAGGATGTTCTGGCCGGACAATGTTGAGAATCAAATACACAGGGTAAAGGAAGACACCCTCTGACCGAGTCTTGGTTTTCATAAATTTATAGAATGGAGATTCAGGAATTTGTTTTCTGATTGACAAAAGCGAGGGGAAGAAAATGGTGCGTTAATCATGGTAACTTTGTAATAGTGGAAGATTTAAAGTCAGAGGAGGAAATAGAATGGCAGCTGTCTCCTTCCTTGGCCTGGAGGATGACTTTGAGTCCCAGTGAGGGAAGAGTTTAGGATAAGCTAAGGAGCATTCCGGAGAGTCTGGAAGATTCTGCACTGGAGAAATACAGTCTCATGGACAGTGCTCACAATTTCTGTCTCTCTCTCTCTCTGTCTCTCTCTCTCTCTCTCTCTCTCTCTCTCTCTCTCTCTCTCTCTCACACACACACACACACACACACACCCTGCAGGTGAAAATACATATAGGAGAGAGAGCCTGGTCCATTCCCACTGCCCCATTCCCAGTCACAGATAATGGGACCCCCTGAGGGTTGATGGTAGCCACTAGTTGAGACTCTCTGGGCTCAGCAGAAGATATTTTGGTGGAGGATACAGAGAACAGGGCAGGTCCAAGGTAACTGGATGAGGGTACCAGAGCTGGGGGATGGGAGCACTTGACCCTGAGTCCAGGTAAGACAAATGCCTCTGGAGAAACCCAGGAAAATACCTAGGAGAGACTTTGGGCATGGGATGTCCTGAAGGATCTGGTAGAAGTAAAAAGCCATCAGAATCAGGACACTAAATGCTACTGTGACCCCAGTTTGTCCTTGCTAGCAGGTATGGCCTGGACCTGACCGTGGCAGGATCATCTCTTTCCACACTCCATCACACTCTGCAGATAATCTGTGTCCACCAGGTACCTGGGGCCTTTGTGCTCTTGGTGGTGATGCCCTACTCATCCTAGGTGGCTTACCTCCTTGCTGAGTTCCTGCGTGAAGCCCTCCCATCCCTCATACCATATGCCTCCCAAATGCCCTCCAGACAGAAGCCATCACTCTCCCAGCAGTGCCTTCCCAGCACTACCTACATGGCATTTTCCAATTACATTCTCAGTATTGTTTGTGCCTCTATTCTCCCACTAGAATGAAAGGCAGCAGTCAGGCTTTCTCAATTTCATGCCAACAGAGGGCAGCCAGGGACCTGGCCAGGCGCCCCTCCAGTTCTCTGCACCTTTCCTGACCCCTTCAGCCTGTGTTAGACACCTGTCCTGGGAGCGCTTATCACACTCGTCTCCTCCGGATAACTGCGATAGGTCCCAGGGTCCTTCACCAGGCTTGTCACCCTATAAGCACTCAGTGACCATTGTTGAATGAGTAAATGATAGAACAAATAAACAAAAAGCATTGTTTCTTCTTGACGTGCATTTCTGCGAGCATTCACAAAAGACTTCAGCAAGAACAAGATTCTGCTTAAAATAAACCCCTCTCATTCTTTTTTTTAAAATAGAAATCAGACGTCAGCTTTGTGGTTTTATCTGTTATCTTAGACAAGTCGCTTTCCCTTCTGAGGTTCATTTTGCTTATCTGTTAAATGAGGGGATTCAATCATTAGCTAGAATTCATTGAGCATTGGCCACATACAAGGAACTGTGTTAACAGTTTTCTCTCATTGAATCTTCAGGAAGGCCATGAAGAAGATACCATATTTCATATTGAAGAATGTAAATAATCTTCTCAAGTCCATGCAGGTAGTAAAGTTCTGCAGGCTGGGTCTAGGTGTGTCTGATGTCAAAGACCAAATGTTCAACTTCTAAGCCCTACCAGACGAGCTGCCTTCTGTTTCCAATATCCATAAATTCTATCATGTTAAAAAATACCCATGGCCTTGAACATCACATATTAGAATAGCTATGGGTATCATACAGCCTTTCTTTTGTGAAATAGTATATTTTATTCCTTTGTAACACTCAGGTTATATTTGTAACATGTCTGGTTCCATCTTTTATTTGAAAGTACTGAAAAGGCTGTCTGAAAAGGGACTAGAGTCATCTCTGAAATTTGAATCGTTGTCAGCTATGTATTAGATAGCTTGGCTATTGCTGACTTGGAGCTGTGAAGAAATGCATGCAGGGTAGTGGGCTTGGGTGGATGGGAAAGGGTACTGGGTACCATCCAGCACAGAACAGAGGCTGGGCCAGTGATGGAGCAGCAGGGAGGTCTCGGGGAGCAGGGACATGACTCTACCCTGTGTTCACATGTTGTTGCTGTTGTTGTTATTTTAATCAGTTGTTTCATATCATGTAATGCAATCTAAAAAAGTTGATTGGTTTGTCAACCAGGTTTTCTTTCTACTTTTCTACTTTTCTCGGTAAACAGCTACATGTGTGACTCCAAGCAAGCCATTTAACCTCTCTGATCTCTATTTTTCCATATAAAATACGAGGGGGCAGGACATGATGGTATCTAACTTTTCTTTCAGCCATCAAATACCGATTCCACTTCAAATCGCCTCGTTGCCACTCCCCTCCCACCACCTAACCAGCCTCCTTACCACACACAGTATTAATTTGACCTTTCTTCTTTTCAATATTTAAAATTTTCCACAAGCAATTTGTTTCGTTAAAAGAAAAACATTTTTCTACATCATGAGATTTTGTTTGTTTGTCTTTGCCTAAGACACTTTCTCTTCATTAACATAACCACACACTTCATTCCCATTTAAATTATAAAGGAAATCACAAAATTATCTGCTCGCTCCTATTCCTCTTCAAAAGTCACCAATTGTTGCATTACCCTGGAAACTTCAGGAAAAAAAAAAAACAGGAGTGTGATAAGATGAAATGTTTTCTTTCTAAATTCATTTTTAACTTGAAAGGAAATAAATTGCATTGAGAAAGCCTGTCCCTATGGCAGCTGCTGCTTTAAACATCTCGCAATCAGGGGAAAAACAAAAACTCCCAAGACAAAGAAGAAAGTAGTCTATTCAATGATAATATGATGTGGTCTGCAACAGACTAAGAGCAGGGTAACTGGGCTTTAGCTTCTGACTTTCTTTCATTTTGCAGCACAGGCATTCAGTTGCTATGGGAGGGTCGCACCCTATCTGTTATTTATGGTTGGCACCTTTTCTGACTGATGGAGCAGTCGTTCTGACTGACATTGGTACCCATGCCATACAATTGTTAAATATTTTTAATATTGCCCCTGACTGTAACTCAACCACAGAAAGACTGTGGTTGTAGACTTGTTTATTCAGGGTAAGTACCAGAATGATGAGTAAAGGAAAAGATGGAAGAAAAGAAGAAAAAGGAAGGATCAGGGCAATTGCTACTAGCAAGTGTAGCTGCTTTACACTACCACATACAGAAAACATGAACTAGATTTTGAAATTAACATGCTTTGTAAGCTATTTTCCATATGACTGTATTCCTTAGACAAATAAGCTGAATTAAACAACACCTTGTTTACATTCTGTTTACATTGCAGTTTATTGTATTTGAACTAGCACAGCCTAATTATCAGAAAACCTGGAAAGGAGAGTGCTTGAGAGGGCATAAACCTCCCTTCTGTCATTGAATTGGGTGTTTGTCCTGATATTTAAACACCATTTCCCAGGACATCAGTGAAATCTTTAGTGTCATGGAAGAAGCAATCTATTAGATGAAAACCCCGGTTTATTCACCCCCCGTGGATGACCAATTTGTATATAGGGAGTAGGATAGGCTGTTAATCAAAAGATCTGACCAATGTTACTCTCATTTTTTAAAAAACTTTTCATGATCATTTAAACATCAACTTTGACACATTGGTTAACCTGTAAGAAAAAGTCCTCTATAATTGCTAAGATTCAGCTTACTTCCTCAACTTCAAAATCTGAAAATTTATCACAATTTTTTTAATTTACACACCACCTTATTCCAAAATAGATTTTTTTTAAAGATTACAAAAATATGCAGTATAGCAAGTGAATGAGACAAACTATAAGTAAGATTAAGGTCTCCCCCCCCCGCCTTAAAAATGCATGTAATAATATCCAATATATTTGTTAGAAATAAAGCAGAAATGCAAAGAGGATAACACAATTATATAGTTCATTTTGCCTAATTGATAAAAACACACTGGCTGATAGTGGTACTGAGGCTAGAGAGAAATTATTCTTTGGATCCTGTGGGGAAAAAAAAATAGCACTGTATAAGTGAGCGATGTTCTCAAAAACCATTATTATGGAAAACTTCTTCTGGGACTATGATGGAGTAGCTTGCATCAGGCAAATCTTCCTGCCAAGAAGAAGTAGAAAATGGGATAAAATGCAAAGCATCTGTTTGCAGACATCAAATGCAACCACGGTACACAGAGCAAGATGCTGGACAAAAGAGAATTGCAAGGAAGTGAGCCAATATTTTGTGCCACTTTCTCCCTAAAATCTGTGCTGACTTCTAAACTTCCTATGATAGGAAGCCAAGCATTCAGCAGGAACTAAGAGGCTAACAAGCTAAGCATAGTTTTCAGCAGCATCCTGTCATAAAGGAGACAAAAATTGAAGTTTAGAGTCTACCAAGGTGGACAGACCTTCTTAAACAACCCAGGCTTTAAACCGAGAATATAGGAAGGCTATACCCTAGGAATATGGGCAATTCAGAAATAATTCATCCCTTAAAAAGACTAAAATGAGCATTAAAACATCTTAGTCTCTGATTGGATAAAGATAATAGCATCCCAGAGCCTCATAATTTTTCATAAGCAATATCTGACAATCAACCTAAAAAAAAGAAGGAGAAAGAGACAGAGAAAGGAAACACACAACAGAAACAGGCTCCTAGTAATCCAGATTTTGGAGCTGTACAATATCCACTTTAAAATGACTGTGTTAAACACGTTTAGGAAAATAAATTAATATATGAAGAATTTCACTAGAAAACATTAATCTATAAAAATTAATCAAATGCATTTCAATGTTTTAAATTAAAAGCTCAGTAGATGGATCTGCCAATAGATTAGGTACAGCAAAAGAAGATATTATGGAAAATAGATCTGTAAAAAAAAATCCCTGCCTGTGGCACACAGAAGAAAGAAAATATTAAAAATCCACAGAAAATGGCGACCCAAAGAAAATGAGATACCATGAACATGGTTTATATATGTGTAATTGAATATTAAAAGAAAGATAGATTTAAAAGAATGGCACAAAAGTGATATCTGATAGTTATTGGTCAAGAATTTTTCAAAACTGACAAAAGACATCAAACAACAGATTCAAGAATCTTTAACACCAAGAGGGATAATTTCAAAGGGAATCACATATAGGCACATTCCAATTATCTGTTGCTACTTTAAGAAAAACACGAAAATTTAGTGTCTTAAAACAAAAATGTATTATTATCACTCTTTGTTCTGAGGGTTGAGTGGGTTCAGTTGAGTGGTTTCCATTTAGGGTGCTTCATACACTTGCAGTCATATGGTGGCTGGGTCTGTAGCCATCTGAAAGCTTAACTGGAATGAATATCCAAGATAGTTTCTTCACTTACATGTCTGGTTCCTCAATGTTCCCTAGAGTACATGTGCGTGTGTGTGTGTGTGTGTGTGTGTGTGTGTGACTCCACATCATCTCTTGACATGGCTTGGGTTCCTCATAGCTTGGTGATATCAGAGTAAATGTCCTTCTTATGTGAGAAATAGCCTCCATGAGGAAAAGCTAAGATCCAAGAATCCCACGTAGAAGTTTCAGGGGTGCTTTTGACCGAGCCTCAGAAGCCATGCAGTGTCACTTCCACTGTATTACATCTGTCAGAAACAAACCACAGGGCCAATCAGGATTCAAGGGGGAAAGGACTTCATACTGGCATGAATACTGAAAGGGAGATTTACTGTGGGAAGAGCATCTTTGCAGACTATCTATCACAGTGCATCCTCTGGACCCAATGAGACATGTCACTCTCAAATGCAAAATATGCTTACTTTCCTACCAAGACTTCCCCAAGACATCTCAATGTGGCATCAGGCTTAGATTGAAATTCAGGTTCTCGTCATTAAAATCAGGTCCAAGTGCAAATAAGACAAATTTTCCTACACACACACTCTACATACAGTGGCACTACAAGGATATGATAATTGCAAAGGATACTACCATTCAAAAGTGCTGGGGGGTAAGGGGATAAGAGTGACATAGCAGTTACTGGTCCAAAGAAATTCTGAAACTCAATTGGGCATATCTATTGCTAGTTCCTTGATTAGGGCCCACTCTGGAAGTTGTTTTCCATGACTCTTAGCTCCACCCTCTGGAATTTTGACTCCTCCCTTTTGATTATTGACTCTAAACTTCCTTTCCCTCAAGTTATGGGCCATGTTTGTAGCTAAGTATCTGTCTCAGCCTGCTTCTTGCCCATATAAGATGGGGATCCAGAGGCCTCTTTACATTTTGAACTGCCACTGTCCCTTTTAGTCCAAGCTTACAATGCTTCCTTCAATACCATTCTCGTAAGTGTTTTATGGGTTTCCTATGAATAGTATTGGGGTTCATGCCACTAGACAAAACTACTCTCAGAAATCTTTTTTAGACAGGCCTGTCAGCCTTGTGCTGTTCATCAGGGTGTTGAGGGACAACATCCTTAAGATTCTTAGAAAGCTTTTTGTCTATTTGAAAGGCTCTGTAAGGCACATCCTTAAATCTTTCTGAAATCTTGACATGTCTTACACCTGCACCATTGTGATGGCCTTCATCCTGAGGCCATATCTTATATTGACAGACTTGTGATATGGAGAGTCTGGATATAAGACACAGTTTTATTTTTATACTTAATAAGCCTTGGATCCTTTATATTTTCTCTATATTCTGTTTGAAACTGGAAAAGTTCCTTCTCAGCCTCTCTCTCTCTCTTTTCTATCTCTCATATAACACCTTATTATACATGGCTAAAAATAACCAATTATCACTTTTAGCATTCTTTCTGGAATTCTCCTTACACAGATTAACTATTTCATTATGTACATTTCCTATTGTCCATTGTACCTCAAGTGACCAGGAGGTGTCAGTTATCTGAAATTCTCTGACACTATGTAATATGGGTTGCCTTTCCTCCAGTCTCTTATAATAGCCTCTTGACTGCCCTTCTGGTCACCATCAAAAATTCCCTGAGAATCTTCCAGCCTTTGCTTGCCACCTGGTCCCAAAGCTGATGCTACATGTTTGAAGTTTTTGTAACAACCACACTCTACTTCTAGGTGTTATTTTCTGGTCTCCTTATATATTACTGTGTAACTAAGCATCCCATAACTTAGTGTCTCAAAACAATTTATTATTAACTTTCATAGTTTTTTGCCTTGACCAACTTCAACTAGAAATTTCTTGCTCAAGGATTCTCATGCAAGCATTTGAGAACTTAAGTCAATAGTCATCTGAAAGTTTGACTGCACTGGACTTACAAAATAGCTTAATCACTCTTATATCTGGCATCTCAAATCTTCTTGATCTATCTTTTTCTCTCCCTCTCCACCACTGCCCTTCCTTCCCCTCTCCTTCTCTCTCTCCCCCATGGAAACTTATCTTCCAGAGTATCTTCATGTGACTTGAGTTTATCATGGCATCATGGTTTCAGTGTAGTTACACTCCTTAATAGCAGTTAGCTTCCCAAAGAAAGTGAGTATTCCAAAAGGCCAGGCAAACTGCAAGACTTCTTACGACCTAACCTCAGAAGTTGTGCAATGTCAAAGCTGATGTATCATATTGGTCAAAAGTGAGTCACAAGGCTATCCCAGAATAAAGGGGGAGAACAATATAAGGGCATAAATAGGATCACGGTTCATTCAAGGGCCATTTTTATGGACCAGCTATCACAAAGCACAACATAGTAAAATTGTTGAAAAACAACGCAAGAGAAAATTCTTAAAAGCAGCCAATGAAAATGTGACATATTACCTTCAAAGGAGCAACAATAAGACTGACAACTGACTTTTAAAAAAAGAAAATGATGGAACCCAGAAAAGAGTGGAATACCATTTTTAAAGTGCTGAAAGAAAATAGCTGCCAACCTGTAATTCTATATCTAACAAAATTTTCTAACAAAAATGAAAAAAATTTGAAGTATGTATTTTACAATAGCATCAAAGAACATCAAAATTCCTAGAGATGGTACTAAGAATATATGTGTAACACCTTTACACTGAATGAGACACATTTTAAAAGACCTAGAGATTCCATGCAATTAAAATAAAATTTCAAGCTAATGTTATTAGAAAATTGACTGATTCTTCTTATGGAAACCAAAAGGGAGTCAAGAATAAACAAGGTAATTTAGAAGAAGAACAAAGCTGGGGAACTCATCTACCATATATCTTACACCTATTATAAAGTCAGCATGGTGATGTAAGGAGAGACAAACTCTTTGGCAATATCATCCACAGTGGAACACATGCACCCCTCATGCAGAAATTCTACCCCCAGGTACACTCAACAAAAATGTGTACATATACTCACCAAGAGATATGTACCAGAATAGTCATAGCAACACTGTATGTAATCAACCAAATTAGGACTTTTATCTTTTCATTTTAGTTATTCCTGTCAGAGTGTGTGATGGTTTTATTGTGGTTTTATTGTGGTTTTAATTTAGCTATCCCTGATGACAAATGATGTTGAATTTTTTTCATATGTTTGTTGGCGATCTGAATATCCTCTTCTGAAAAGGAGCTCTTCAAGTTTTTTGCCTATTTTTCTAATGAGCTGTTTGGTTTTTCCTTATCAATTTACAGGTCTTCCTAAATTCTGGATACAAATAAGTTGTAGCATATATGCATTTTGACTATCTTCTCCCACTCTGTGATTTGCATTTTTACTCTCTTAATGGAGAGAAAGTCCAAAGTATGTATTATGGCTTGGAGCAAACAGAACTCTCACACTCTGCTGCTTGCAGCATAAATTAGCAAACCTACTGCAGAAAACTCTTGGACAATATCATCTACAGTGGAACAACACAGGCATATCCCATGCAGAAATTCCACCCCCAGGTATATCTGACAGAAATGTGTGCATATACTCACCAAATGATATGTACCAGAATAGCCATAGCAGCACTGTATGTAATCAATCAAATTTGGTGACACACAAATGCCTATCAATAGTACAACAATCAAATAAATATTAATATTCAATACAACAGAATACTACACAGAAATTAGCATTAACAATCTATGACTGCATGCAACAACATCAGTGACTCTCACAAACATAACTTAGTAAAAGCAGTCACACAAGTGTGTATAATGTATGCTTCCTATATTAAAAAACAAACCATACACAAAAGGTAAATGTAATCTATGATGTTAGGAGTCAAGAGAGTGAAAACCTTTTGTTGGGAATAGTGACTGGAAGAGAACAGGAGGGGCCTCCTAGGAAGCTGGTAAAGTTCTGTTTCTTGAGTTGGGTGTTGATTACATGGGTCTACACTCAGTTTGTGTAAATTCATTGAGCTAGATACTAATTTTGTGTGCACATTTCTGTATGTATATTATACTTTGACCAAAAATAGTTTAAGTGAAAGAGGAAAATGTAATAGTAATAAATAAAAATTTTGTTATGAAGTTCAAAATAACTCATGGGGAAGTGGATGTGGCTCAAGTGGTCAGTTGAGCACCCGCCTCTCACATGGGAGGTCCCAGGTTTGGTTCCCAGTGCCTCCTGAGAAAACAAAAAACAAACAAAAAAACCAACTCAGGGAAGCTGATATGGCTCAGTAGTTGAGTGCCGGTTTCCCACATACGAGGCCCTGGGTTCAATCCCCAACCCCCAGTTCCTCAAAAAAAATGAACAGTGAAAACAAATAGTAAAGTAATAGATTTAAGTGCATGAAATAGTAATTACATAAATATAAATGAACTAACATTCTAATTAAAAGACAATAATTGTCAGACTAGATTTAAGGGGAAAAAATGATGCTGCTACTAGAGACATTCCTCCAATATATAGACATAATATATTGAAAGTAAACAAGTGAAAAAAGACATGCCATGCAAAACAAATAATATCAGGTAAAATAGATTTTAAGAAAAGAAGCATTACTAGAGATAAATAGGGATTTTTATAATGACAAAAAGGTCAATCCATCATAAAAATAAAGCAATTATAAATTTGCATTTACATAGCCTAGCCTCAAAATATATAAAGCAAAACCTGAGAGAATGAAGAAATAGACAAGAACATCCTTAGAATAAAAATGCTTCTTAACTCAGTTTCTTATAGTGTTTCTCCCATGTGGGTCTTTGGCATAAATGCAAAGCGTCGTTCAGTAAAAGCAATTTCTTGGGAGGACATAGTAATTAATTCCAGGTATACAGATCAATAAGGGCTTGGCTTAATCCACAGACACCTTTTAGGGTATCTAGAAGAATGCACGGCCTGCAAATCCATCAGAAAATGCCCTGAGAAAAGAATGTTAAAATGAATCACATCCAGCTTGCCAGGGAAACCATTGACGTGTACGTTTTTTTCTTGACACTTATCCATTAGAAACACAATTGGCCATGATCCAAGAGGAGAACTTTAGTCACCAGGGCATACTGTGTTTAGTGATATACATGTGAAACACTGTTTAGTAGGTCACAGTCTGGGTGTAACTGTGCTTAGTGATATATGTGTGAACTCTTTGTTTAATGGTGCGTGGTATATTTGCTACTGTGTTTATTGATATATGTGTGAAATGCTACCAGAGCCAAAAGAGTGTGACTGTTGGCCTTATCAAAAAGACAGCAAGGTGTGATGAAAAACGTTTGCACTTTCAAGTCAGAATATGTGGATTAAAATTACAGTTTAACAATTTTATAGCTGTATCCTTAGGTAAATCACTCAACTTCTTTTAGTCAGTTTCCTCATCTTAAATTGGGATAATGATAAACTACCTTTCAGATTCCTGCAAGAATTATATATAAAGGACATAGAGTATCAATCTATATGCCCGGCACACATACTGACAGTCACAGCCCAAAGTCACTTCTCTGTGTGGAAGAGCTCAAGTCTTCCACGCCAAGTCCATCCCATCCAAGTTCAAGCACAGCTAGCCAACTCCTAATACAAACTCTATAGGCCTTCAGAACCAGGTCTGCATGAGGATGACTATATGCCTGAGTTTTTGCAAACACAAACAATGCAATTAAAAAATTAAAATATTCAGAAAGTGGCTTAGCTATATATAACGTCATTTAGATTTTCCTTTATGCTTTGCTGAGGAAGTGGTAAAGCTTGACTCTTTCTTTGACCCAAAATCAATAAAGAAAGAAGTAGGATCTTTGCCATCAGCATGCTCATATTGCTTTTAAAATAAAATATACATATGAAATATGCTAAATCTATGTAAATAAAATTCTCATTTACTTAACACTTTTATCTGCTTAATTGTTTTGTTATTTAACAAGCATTTCCTGGATGTCTACTGGTATCAAACAAGATGCTCACTGAGGCCCTTTTTGGGAGAAAGGCAAAAGTTTATCTACCTTCATTTTACATTACCTGCATAAAGACCTGGCTTTAGATACCTCCTAACTTTACCGTATCTTAAGTTTAAAAGGGAAGAGGAGAAAAAAGTATGAGTAAAATAAGTTGGTCGTGTATATTTCCCATTTCCTAAACCACCCTTACCCTGCTCTTTACAAAATTAAGTGTGGTAAGTTGGGAAGTTATCTCAACCATCAGGGGGCCCAGTAGGTCTTCTCCTCCGTGACAGTGGGAAATCCATAGTCTTTCCAGACTGCTGTGGACTCTGGCATTTGATGAGGAGCTCATTAAGCAAAGAGCAGAGGGCTACAGAGGAGATCACTTTTGGCAGACACTAAGCCCCCAACTGTACCCCGAGTCCAATTGCCTCTTCCCCTCGGGGCAAAGTAGACACTTAGCAAGAAGGGAAACACTATGAAGGGAGTTCACAAGTCCAATCAGATGTGGACAAGGTTTTGGGGCTGACAGAACATGCATTTTAGGACCTTTTTTAACATAAACTAATCTGTTTTTTTAAACAATTTATTGAAGTATATCATTCATACATAAACTATAAGTGTTCAGTAAACACTGTGAACTTACAAAACCAACATGCATAACATCATACAGGGCTTCCACGCATCATCCCACCACAAATACTTTGTATTGTTGTGAAACATTTGTTAACAAACCATGAAATAGTATGGTCAAAGTATTACTACCAACTATAGTCCGTATCTTCCTCCCCTATACATTTTTTTAAGGATTAATTAATTTATTTATTTACTTTTATCCGTTTTTAACCCCCCTCCCCCGTTTTTGCTGTTTTTGTGTCCATTCGCTGGGCAACTCTCTGTGTCCATTTCCGGCCCACTCTTCTCATCCTTCTCCTCCTGTCTTCACTGGGATTTGACCCTCGGAAACTCCAATGTGGGAGAGAGGCGTCCTTCGGCCTGTGCCACCTTAGTTCCTAGTTTTTCAGTGCATCTCCTCTTGGCTCCCCCTTGTGTCACCCTCCTGTTCGTCATCATCTTGTTGCATGGCTCGCAGGGTCTGGCAACTCACCCGCTCGTGGGGCCTAGCAGCGCACCCGTGCACAGGGCCTGGGAGTTCACCCACTCGCGGGGCCTGATGGCGCACGGCACATGGGGCCTAATGGCTCACCCGGGCACGGGTTCTGACGGCTCACCCACTTGCGAGGACTGATGGTGCACCTGCGCACAGGGCCTGGTGGCCCATGTGCCTTCTATATTTTTCTTTTTTTTTACTTTTACCAGGATGTCCCAGGGATCGAACCCAGGTCCCTCCATATGGGAGACAGATGCCCAACCATTTGAGCCACATCCGTCCCCCTGCTATATCTCTTAAGGTTGACCAAAGATACCTAGAGTTACAGTCATTTCCCATACAGGATGGTCATATAATTAATCAGGCTTAGTTTATCACCAGCGTTCTAAAAACCAGACCTAGGGAGAAAAACTAGGTCTGGGGACACATGCATGGTTTCTAATATAGCGAATGTTTAGCCTACCCTGATTATCATAAAATCAGGTCAGTGAGAATATTTGCATTAAACAAATCTTGATAAATAAAATTAAAGAAACCCCCAGTCTATTAAACAGCTTTTTTTTTTTAATCTCTTCTTTGGTTTACTTTTAGAGATTATGGGTTCCAGTGAAGGCAGCTGTTTTAAAATATATATCTCATAGTATAAATCTGGACTCTCAGTTTTCTGTAAATGTACAGTAAAATAAATTTTATAAATGTGACACTTGTAGACAATAATCTTGAAGTTTTTTAAAAACACAAACTGGGATATCTATATCAGTTGTTTCCCAAGTTTTATCTTAGTCTTTCTGAGGGAAAGTGGACAATAGATTGCCTAGTATTATAAGTATACCTTGGGAAGCGGCTGTGGCTCAATCAGTAGGGCTCCCGTTTACCATATGGGAGGCCCCGGGTTCGGTTCCTGGGGCCTCCTGGTGAAGGCAAGCCTGCCCACACGGCGTGGTTAGCTGACCCAGCGAGCACAAGCAGCAAGGGGGGGATAAATGAATAAATAAATAAAATCTTAAAAAATAAATAAATAAATAAGTATACCTGTGTAAGACCCCCTTCCTAGAAAAAAAGCAGTATCCTTATGGAAAGATGTTCAGAGTAGGGGCAGAAAGATCATACTTGTATCTACCTCCTACCCCAGTTTTCTCCAGGTATCTAGAAAAATATTAATAGAAGCTGCAGCTCCAAACTTTGTATAGGTTGTTTGATTCATTTGACTACTTTTCTAATACACTGGATTGGTCAAATCACAAACAAAGAAAATTTGTGTTTGAGTTTGCACAATCTCCTTTCCTAGTTCCAACACTAAGAATGTGCTAATGAGTAGAAATATGAACAATATTCATGTGATGAAAAAAGAACAGAAGGAAAAGGTTCAGGTAATCTACAAAGCTGACATGAGTTCCATAATTAATGAAGGTAAATTATATATATATACATTGCTCTAAGTGAAGACTGGGGCACTGAAATATATATAAACAAGGGCAGAGTATCATTGAAGTTTAAATAGAGCCATTCAGAAATATAATATGCTGTCCTAACACTAGTTATTGTACACTGAGCAGTTTCAAAATAGATTTTCATAGTTTCTCAGCTTTTAGAAAGTTTTGTTACCTTTAGGGGATATTATAAAAATAAATCAGATGGCATTACCATAACCAGAGGGAAAAAAGCAAATGAAAGTTTTTAATGTTTTATTAAAGCACCAAAACAGTAGTTTTCTTTTACTTTAGGTAGTTAGTGGTTTGTGGATTACAGAAGAGAAATATAGGTTGCAAAAGGTTTAAAGTCACCTTGAAGAATCATTGAATTACAAGCATAGCCCCTGACCAGGCCACTAACTGTTTGCTAGTGTTTTATGTAAAATTCAAAATTGAATTTGCCAACAGACATGGAAAATTCAATTCCCTTGAGAAAGTTGCGAGAGCCTACATTTTGCTACAGGAAAAATAGAACATTAATGGAAGTTGCACAATATCTGTCTTTTTAAATCAAAATCTCAACAGGGCCCTGAAGAGTAGCATGCCTACGAGGAAGCACCATCGAAAGAGAGAGAGAAAAAAGTTCCCCTTTGTGCAAGGCCTGTCATGTCTATCGGGAGTATGCATGATTGATGAGGGACAGTCACCCAGAGAACAGACAACGGATTTGAGTGATAGAACATGCTTTTAGGTCATTCTTATGCTCCTGGTGATTTCAGCAAAGAAACCACCAAAATGAGCTTTTAAGTATTTTGATTTCTAGACCAATAGATCTGTTTTAGTTTCCTTGGATGCTCAAGTAAATACCATGCAATGGGTTAGCTTAAACAATGAGAATTTATTAGCTCACGGTTTTGATGTAAGGAGAAGTCCAAATCAAGGTGTCATCAAGGTGATGCTTAGAGCTCTGGGGCTGGCTGCCAGTGATCCTTGATCCTTGGCTCCTTTGTCACATGGCAATCCACATGGCAACCTCTCTAGGCCTTTCCCTTCTCTCCCAGGTTCCGTTGATGTTCCACCTCTGGCTGCTCCCTCTGTGGCTTTTTTTCTGTACCTGTCTGAATTTCATTCTGTTTATAAAGGACCCCAGTAATAGCATAAGGCCCACCCCACCCTGATTCAGTTGGGCCACACCTTAAATGAAATGAGTTCATCAAAAGGTCCTACGTACAATGGCTCACACCCCCAGAAATGAATTAAGTTTACAAACATGTTTTTCTGGGATACATACAGCTCCAAGCCACCAGAAGACCTAATCAAGAGAAGAACTAACAAGCTAAAGGAAAAGCAGTAAGGCAAAGTGGGTGACACGTTGAACCCAGAAGGCCCTGGCCTGGCATTGAAGCACCACCACATACTAGCTCTGACTTGGATGAGTAATGTGACTTCAGTCTTCTTATGTATAAAAGGAAGAGATTAGCTTTATCTGCTGCCCAGGGTTGTTGTAAGGATCATTGTACACATGAAGAGCTAGGCTGACAATAGTTATTACTACATCTTCATGCCTGATCTAGGAATTCATTTAAGAAAGAACACTCTGGGCTCTAACTTGCCTAAAGCAGGGGTCAAGGGGGTATGTTGCCTGGAGAAGGACAAGCAAGCCATCCCCCAGGAAGCCTCAGGAGCTTGCATTTATTTACTTTGTCAATTTACCATAATACAGGTCCAAACCTCTGATATGCAGACTCAGAAACCTGATTTTCCAGCACTCTAAGGTCAGATCCATCTCTAAATAGCAAAATCACATCAATTGACCTCAGGGTAGTGATGCACAAAACTGAAGTCACAATTTCATTAATTTACAACGAAAATCCTAATGTTCATAAGAACAGAATAGAAACTTGAACTTGTCCAACCCATTCTCTCTGTGAAGACAGACCAAATTATAGGGAGCAGGAAGATGGTTGCTGGAGAGCTGGGGCTCATATGATGAAGCAATTGCACATTTCGGTGTCCATCTCTGTACAGACCCTCTGGTTTAGTCTGATCTCAAGGCTATTTAGGAGGTGGGCCTGGTCCTGGGGTCAGGGTTATCTGGGAGGTGGGCCTGGCTCTGGGGTCAGGGCTATCTGGGAGGTGGACCTGGCTCTGGTCTTAGGGCTTGGGCTAATTGTCTTGTGGTTGCCCCATCTCCATCTTAGAGAAGGCAGATCAGTGTGACCAGGGCAGGAAGCATGGCAGGAGATAGAGCTGAAAAATGAGCAGGCACCAGAACATATGCCTTTTATAACAATCTCTGAACATGCCCATGAATGTCTGTGGATGCCTTCTGGGCCTACAGTGGGAGGAGTTCTATAGGATTTTCTGGCTCCAGGTAGGAAGAAAAGTACCTCTCAGGTTATGTCCTTTCTGGAAGGCCCACTCTGGGCATGGAGAAATGCCTCGCTATCCATCATCTCCCCAGCTGCAGTGTCCTGAGCTGGCAGCCTACCACTCGCCCTTTGGTTACGCCCCTGCCCCTAGCAGGTGCTGCAGCAACACCACAGGCGAATGGGAGTCTATGAATGTGGAGCAGGTGGCCTACAGGCTCAACTAAATGGCACCTTAGCATTTGCCTTACCAGGGAAAGGCAGAATACCCAGTTTTTGTATGTTTTTAAAAGTCTTCTTAAACAAAGAATCACTGTGTTTATTCTTACTGGACTCTGACCTTTCCATTTAAATATCCTCATATGTCCAACGAGCTCACTGTTGACTTGAAACACAACCACAAGACAAAATGCCCAAACGGATCTAACTTTACAGGAGCTACTGTAAAAATGTTCCTACTTAAAGGTTGTTATGGAGTGAATCGTTGTCCCCCATGAAGACATGGTCAAGTTCTAAGTCCCATTCTTGTGGACGTGAGCCCATTTGTAAATAGGATCTCTGAGGATATTATTAGTTAAGGAGAGGCCAAACTGAATCAGGGTGGGCCATAATCCAATATGACTAGAGACCATACAATTAGAGGAAATCTGAACCCAGTTAGGAGAACAAGTACAGGGAGAGAGACGGGCATGAGTAATAGGTTGCTGGCACATGACCACCAGCCGTTATAGATTTCAAAGGAAGCATCATCCTGCTGACACCTTGATTTTGGACTTCTGGCCTTCAAAACGGTGAGGTAATAAATTCCTGTTGTTTAAGCCCACTGTGGTACTTTGTTAAAGCAGCCCTGACAAACTAAGACAAAGGTCTTTCTTTAAAAAAAAAAAAACAGGGATTCATAACATTGTCTAAAATATTTTCCTCCCAAGGGGACTTCAATCATTATTACTCACCTATTTCCAAAAGTTACTTTAAAAAATAATAATAGTAGCCAACCAAAAGAGATGGGGAAAAAATACTATTTGCACAAGATTTAAGATCATTTAGAATAAGAAGCTATAGCAACAGTATTTAAACAAGGGAAGGGAGGATGAAAAATGTTTCTGATGTTAGTGATGATAGCTACTAATGACTAAGTGGTTACTAAGTGCAAAGCGGTGCTCGAAGCATATCATCAGGGCATTTCATTTAGGCAGCACAAAAGCCCAATGAAGTAGGTACTATTATCCCCATTTTACAGGTGAGGAAACTAGAGACAAAGAGGTTGTAGTATTTCTCTTGAGGAAAACAACATTTTCACAGTTACTTCAGGACACTTTTCACATGAATTATAGCATTCGGATACAGTGAAAGATGGCACATTCTGTATTCTCCCAGAGTAGAAGGCATCACAACTTGTCAAATGGTACAAATCTGATATGACAATGGTGACATGGATTACCCATTAAGAAAGCCAAGCACACTGTGGAAGATCATTCTCTAGCACACATTTCAAGTCATTCCCCTAAATTGTAATGCAGCATTGTCAGATGCTCACGAAAGCTTGAGAGAATTCAGTTAGCCTGTGAAGTCTGTTTTAGCACAATCATTCAGCACCACATTACAAAAGGGCTCCTCTGTCCAACTTCCAACAATTAGAATCAATGGACGTTAAATTAAGATGAGCAAGCATCTCAAAGAGGGTGATAGAAAGGGAAGCTGGCTGAGGTTTTTCCTTCCACTATAGCTAAATATTTCATTTTCCTCAAGCAAGTGAAATGAATAGCCCACACCTAATTAAACCATACAGTGATTGTGCTATGCTACCTTTAAAGAATGACAGCCAGATTACCTCACGAGTAGTAAGGCACAGAAATCCATAGCTGACATTTACTCGATGAAATACAAATTGAGATTAGGTAGCTTCACTTTTTATTCAGCAAATTCAACTCTGCAATCAATTCTTATGCACGTGCCGACTATGGAAATTGGTTTTAAATTGATTTGTTTCTCCCTTAGCTAATTACAGTGTACAAGTAAATGAATAACCAATTGCTAACTCTACTCTTACTGTATATATTTCAGTGAGCAAAATAAGCCTGTCAAAGATGGGAGTTATTATGGTCTGTTCAAAGAGAAGCTCCTAAGTACTCCCCATCCATTGTAATACATCACATACTTCATTTAAAAGGCTTTCTTATTTACTGAACAAATATAAAACGTCCCCCGCTGTTATGAGTTAAGCTTATAGAAAGTTCTCAATTGTATCAAAAATAGAGCTTAGCAGAGCATCTACCACTTAGCAGAGCGTCTTAACACCCACTGCTTTTGATGCACTGGGTGTTGTACAGTAAAGTCAGAAAACTCAAAACTCAAATCCTAGACCCGTCACTCTTGCACCCAACGCTTTCCCTCCTGGGTACACAGCCAACAGAAATGAGTGTTTATGTTCACCAAAGCATGTGTAAAATTTTTCATTATTCATAAAAGTCCCAAACTGGAAATCATCCCAAATGCCCATCAATTGTAGCCTGGGTAAAAGAACAAAATGTGATATGTTCATGCAATGAAATGCTACTCAGCAGTGAGCACAAGCAAACTACTGGTCCAGGCAACTACACAGATGAAGCTGATGAATAATGTTGAGCCAGACACCGAAGAGTAAATGCTGTATGACGCTACTCACGTGAAGTTCAAGGACAGACAGAAGTGACAGCTGGTGAAAGAGGCTTAAGGAGTGATTACTTTGGGAAGATATTGCCTGGGAAGGTTCATCCTTCTGGGGAGCTGAAAATCTTTTATACCTTGATCCAGGGGCTGGTTAAATAGGTGTATATATTCATAAAATTACATCCAGCTGTATACCTAAGTTTCGTGCCCTTTACTGTAATGTAAAATTCACCGTAATTTTAAAAATTCTAAGTTCTCTCATTTACCATGTGACCTCAGGAAAATTACCCTCTCTAAACCCTCATCTATAAAATGGGGATAATAATATAACTACCTCCAAGGATGGTTATGAGGTGTAAATATAATAATTCCTATAAAGCAGTTAGCACAGAGCCATGTGTACAGATGTATTTGATAAATGTTGTCTTATTATTTCTCACTGCAAATGCAGTCATAAAGAGGCAGGATTCAGGAATTAGAAACATACATTGCATCAGGATTCACAATTAAAGTAGAAGCTAATATCACCTGTGAAACTGGTTTTTAAAAAACAAACAAATATATCTAATTCTACATTTATGCATTTGAGAAAAAGTTTTAGATTCTTGGCTTCTTTAAAAAAAAAAAAAGTTCTTCACAGAGTCCATTTACCTAACCAGTTAATGAAGTTCAAATATTATACGTGACCTAAAACAATAGATGTTCATTTTACTTTTAAAGTGTGTCTTTTGTAAAGCTAGGTGCATTCACATTTACTGCAGTCTTTCAGGGACTCAGACCAGCCATTCTAGAAAGCTGACACTTGGGATGCCACAGTGATTCTGTGGGACCAGGAAAACAATTTCTACAACAGCAATTTTCTGCAGGAGGCTAGTGGCCAAAGAAGCTAGAAGTTTTTACCAACTTCTTGCCTGAGCTTGGCAAAAGAATGAATTACTGGCCTTGAAGACTGCTGATTTTTTTCTTGGGAACGTTGAGGAGTAAGAGGAGATAGTTTTTATCATAACCATTACTATAAAACCTCTAAGGTTATAAGACCAAGTTTGAGGACCATAAAATTAAGGCAATGGTTGGAAGAGTAAATTCTCCAGGCCTACAGATAACTTTATACTAAGAAGAGAGCTATTTCAAATATTTTGGATGTTACATGTGTGCCAAGGAAGATTTTATGACCTGTCAATCCTATTTGAAATACCTATACATACCAATAAACTGCTAGCTGCCATGAACCAGGGAAGCATGAAGAACGGATAAGAGTACATGGTCCAGGAAACAGATGTGCCTCAAGCAACTGGGCTCCCGTCTACCAAATAGGAGGTCCAGGGTTTATTCCCGGGGCCTCCTGATGAAAGGCAAGCTGGCCTGCTCAGTGACATGGCGTAAGCAGAGAGCTGGCCCGTGCAGAGTGCTAGCCTACATGGAGTGCTGGCCCACACAGGAGCGCTGGCTCATGCAGACAGCTGGCACAGCAAGATGATGCAACAAAAAAAGAGACAAAGAGGAGACAATAAGAGATGCAGCAGACCAGGGAGCTGCTTTTCCCTGAGATTGAGCGCCTCTCTCCCACTGTGGAAGGTCCCAGGATCGGTTCCCGATGTCACCTAAAGAGAAGACAAGCAGACACAGAAGAACACACAGAGAGCAGACAGCGAGTGCAAAATAACGAGAGGGGGAAGAGAAATACATAAATAAAAATAAATCTTAAAAAAAAAAAAAGAAGGCATTATCTTTATTAAGAAAAAAAAAAAGAGAGAGAGTACATGGTCCCCAAATGTACGCTGAGCAAGGATGGTGGGTTCCTGGTCTCCCCAGCACCCTGTCCCACAGAGGTGGTCCTTAGACCTGCCCCTCTTGCTAGAGCAGCATTGTCATTAGAATTTTCTGTCAGAACAGAAATATTTTATACCTGTTCTGTCCAATACTGTAGCCACTAGCCATGTATAGCCATCAAGCAAGTGAAATGTAGCTAGTGTGGCCAAGAAACTGAATTTTTCATTGCATAGAATTTTAATTCATTTAAATTTAACCAGAGGCACGTGGTTAGTGGTTAGTGGGCAATACAGTTCTTCCTTGTCAGGCTTTGATGGCCCCAGACTCTTCCAGTTGGAGTTACCAATATCCTCCACATGCACACTTAATTATTCCCCAATCTTGAAGCCAATCTTGGGAAGCATTGGCCCATTTCAAAGAAAACATGGCACAAACCAGACACCTGCGTCCCCCCCACCCAGCCTTTCTGCTCCTGGTTCTGGCCTCACAGATGAGGCCCAGAGCCTCACACGGCCTTCAAGTCACTGTACTGAGAGCCCAACTCTTCCTTTTGCCCCAGTCTTCTGTCCACAGGTAGGAGAGTAGCTCTTCTGGGGGCTCTAACCCAGATGGCTAAGGCCTTAAGATCTTTCCTGGCCCCAGCCCTGCTCCCCGTAGCCCTGGCCGAATTGAAAGGCTGCTACACAGGACTGGTTGACCATAAGCACAACAGCCCCATCTACCCACATTTGATTTTCTCTCAGAAGCCAGCCTAGAGGGATGATTTAGGTTCCCCCATCCCAAGTGCTACCTGGCCACAGCACCCTCTTCCTCCTCACTGGGCCTCCTGGGGGAAAGTTGGAGTCCAGGTGCTTAATCAAGCCTAAAGTTACTCTGAAGTTGAATTACATTCCCAATAGAATTACATATACATTTAAATGCAAATGCAGCCTTGTTGAATATTTTATTTACATTCATAAATGGTATGAGAATTTAAAAATATATGTTCATTTATCATTTTTGTGGCAATAAAGGCTACTTCCAAGACTCCTTGGTAAAATATTCTGGGTTATAAAAAATCATCACAGGCTCTGACATCAATTGTTGACATAATTTAAGGAAAGGCACATCAAAACTAGGAGTTTCATGTGTGCAACTTGGCTGATAAATACTTGACGGAAACATAAATGTGTGTGTATTCCCACAGCATTAACTGTCTACATGACTTGCAGCAATTCAGAATGAAGTGGTTATTTCAGAGGTGTGTGAAGGCAATCCATCCACTTAAGAGTGATTTAATTCATCCTTCTGTCCTAGAAGTGGGGGGGGGGTGGCATTGCTAGCCTGCGGTTTTGAACTCTTGTCATATACACTGGGCAGCCCTTCACTTTGGGAGCACAGACTTGAAAATAACATCTGTTGGGCTTTGAGTGCTCTAGTTGAAAATTCATATTTCTCAGCTGGGAAACACAAGGGTAAAAGGGTACTTGGAGAAAGTGCAATCCTATAGATATTTTCATGATGTATCGAAAGATTCTTGTCGGTTTGGGATTCCTGGACTAATCTTTCAGGAACCATAATCTGAAACAACTTGGAAAAAAAATTGAATAGTTTAAAATTTGAAAAAACACATGCTACATAGCAAAATATTTAAAAATGCAAACAACATTCAGTTGTTCAGGGATTGGTTTTCTAATTGTTTCTTTTTCCTTCTGCTGGATTTTCTGCCAATGAACTCACACCTCCACCTGCTGGTGCACTGAGGAAATGAAATGGAAATATAATTCAAGCAAGATAATTGAATTATTTGCTGGAATTTGTGATGCTGGTTTGGTGAAAAAATATTAGTAGTATATTTATTAATCTATTCATTTTCTGTGTCACTTATTAAGGGGTAGATGCAAAAAAAGGGGTAAAATATCTTCACTAAACTTCTTATCTCCTAGCCATCAACATTTAATTCAATTCTTTTGCCATCACCCATGTGTCAGCCTTTCAATAATCCCACTAAAACTTTTACAAGAAAATGCAGCATTTAGAGGGCTAGAGCATAAATCAATCCATAAATCAGAACATCTCATTTAAAGCCAAAGATAAGAACACCTCAGAAATGTAAATCAGTCCTAAATCTTAGAAGACCCTGAAAATAAGTGCTTAGAAATACACTGAAAATATGCTATAGTATAGCATGGACTCCAAGGCCAGAATTCCTGAACTGGAAATTCAGTTCTGTCCTTTACATTTGTGTGGCCTTGACCAAACTACTCTAACTTTGCGCCTCTGTTTCCACATATGCAAAATGAGGTTAAATGATAGTAGCTACCTAATACCACTGTTATGAAGATTAAATGAGTTAATAGTCATAAAGCACCTAGAACAATTCCTGGCACATAAGAAGTGCTGTGTAAATGTTTATTATATAAATAAAAATTTACTATTGATACAAGTAAGAGGAAATATTGTGATTTTTTTATTACAGAAGCAATATTCTGCTTCTACACAGAAAATTGCAAAGCATTGCTAAAAGAAATCAAAAAAGATCTAAATAAATAGAAGGCTATTCCAGGTCTCAGACTGGAAGACTAAATATTATTAAGATGTCAATTTACCCAGAGTGATTTAGAGATTCAATGCAATCCCAATCAAAATTCCAACAACCTTCTTTGCAGAAATGGAAAAGCCAATCATCAAACTTATATGGAATGGTAAAGAGGCCCTGAATAGCCAAAACCATCTTGAAAGAGAAGAACAAAGTTGGAGGACTCATGAGTCCCAATTTTAGAACTTATTACAAAGCTACAGTAACCAAAACAGCATGGTACTGGCAAAAGAACAGACATATATACCAATAGAATTGAATTGAGAGTTCAGAAATAAACCCTCACATCTACGGCCAAATGATTTTTATCAGGGTGCCAAGTATATTTAATTAGGAAAGAATGATACTGGGAAATGGTGCTTTGCAAATAGTGTGGGAAAACTGGATATCCATGTGCAAAAGAATGAAGTTGGAACCTGTGGCAGTTTGATATTGTTTATGAATTCCAAAAATAGATAATGGATTGTGTTTGTAAACTGGTCTGTTCCTCTGGGCATATTACATTATATTAAATTCAGAGGTTTCACTTCTACTTGATTAAATTATGATTAGGGTCTTGATTCTGCCAAGTCAGTTGAGTCCCTACCCCTTTTTTTTCTCACAGAGAAAACAACATGGCAGAGGAGAGAATTTGAGTTTTGATGCTGGAGCCCTGAGAAGTAAATACACAGGAGAAGAACACAGAGGAATAGAGACAGCTCCGTAGACACAGCAGAGGCCCCAGGAAGAGAAATGAACCTAATAGCCTACAACTGTAGCTGAGCCAGGAGAGGAATGAACCCCGGAGACAGAGTCAGAGCCTTACACCAGCCTACAGCTGAGTTTGGAAGAAGCTGGGACCACGGAGCCTTAAGAGGAAGAAGGAAGGCTGAACCCTCACAGATATCACCCGCCATCTTGTGGCAACACATGGCAACAGACTTTGGTGAAAAAGTACCTATTATGGTACCTTGAATTGGATTCTTTAAGGCCTTGTGACAGTAAATGTCTACCCCAAATAAATACCCTTTATAAAAGCCAGAAGAGTTCTGGTACTTTGCATCAGCACCCCTTTGGCTGACTAATATAGAGCCCTACCTCACACCATATACAAAAATCAACTCAAACTAGATCAGACCTGAGTATAAGATCCAAACTATGAAACTCCTAGAAGAAAATATAGAAAAACATCTTCAGGACCTTATATTGGGCAATGGTTTCTTAGACTTTACATCAAAAGCACAAAGAACAAAAGAAAAAATAGATAAATGATACTTCATCAAAATTAATAACTTTTGTGCATCAAAGTACTTTATTATGAGAGTAAAAAGACATATAAAATGGGAGAATATATTTGGAAACTACATATCTGATAAGGGTTTAACATCCAGAATGTATAAAGAATCCCTGCAACTCAACAAAAAGGCAAACAACCCAATTAAAAGATGGACAAAAGATTTGAAAAAAAGACACACGAATGGTCAAAAATCATATGAAAAGATGCTCATCATCATTAGCCATTAGAGAAATGCAAATCAAAACCACAATGAGATACCATTTCATACCCAATAGAATGGCTACTATTAAAAAAAAAAAGGAAAATAGCAAGTGTTAGAGAGGATGTGGAGAAAGACAAACACTCACTCATTGTTGGTAGAAGGTAAAATAGTGCAGCCACTTGGAAAACAGTTTGGCAGTTCCTCTGAAAGTTAAGTATAGAATTACCGCATGACCTAGCAATCCCACTTCTAGGTATACACCCAGAAGAATTGAAACTAAGGACACAGACAGGTATTTGCACACTGATGTTATTCACAATTGCCAAAAGATGGAAGCAACCCAAGTGTTCCTCAATCATCATGAATGGATGAACAAAATGTGGTATATACATATACTGGAATATTATTCAGACTTAAAAAGAAAGAAGTTCTAATACAGGTGAGAACATGGATACCTTGATGACATCATGTTGAATGAAATAAGCCAGACACTAAAGGACAAATATTGTATGATTGCAGTGATATGAACTAATTAGAATAAACAAATTTATAGAATCAGCAACTAGAATACAGAATAACAGAGGCTGGGGTGGGGCTAGGGAATGGGGAGTTAATGCTTAATTAGTACAGAATTTCTCTTTGGGGTGACAGCAACGTTTTGATAACGGATGGTGGAGAAGGTAGCACAACATTGTGAGCGTAATTAGCAGCACTGACTTATATATTTGAATGTGATTAAAAGGGGGAATTTTAGTTTGTATATATGTTACTAAAATAAAAATATTTTTAAAAACCATAGGACTGTACAACAGAAACAGGGAACCCTAATGTAAACCATGGACTATAGTTAATAGTGTAATTATAATATTCTTTCATCAATTGTAACAAATGTATCACACTAATGCAAGTGTTAGTAATGGGGGCCAGTAATATGGGAACTCTGAATTTTCTGTATGATTTTTCTATAAACCTACAACTTCTCTAGTAAAAAAAAGAATTATATTTAGAAAGGAAACTATATCCTCTGAGGTTGAATACATTGCCTTGATCACATTATTGTTCACCACAGCAGCATTTTTGAGCTACCCTGGATTCAGTGGGCCTGTTTATTGCTATGAAGAGGAAACTGAGTTAAGGAAAGAATAAGCAGGTAATTCCCCAAGTAAACAGTAGGAGTTCCAGTAATTTGATTTTTTGAAAAAGCTAATTTAGCACTAAATGATCTGGAAAGATAAATTTGCTGTAAAATCTTCAAGTTTTAAGATAGTAATAAAATTTTCCAGAAAGTAATACAGTATAGTAGAACTTCAAAAAAAAAAAAAAAAAAAAAAGACATCAACACAATTTTACCCTATGCTAAAATCCAGTATTGTCATGTGAAAATATTTATACAGTTGTTACATATGCATCGGTTAGACTACATCTTTTATTCATCTATTCAGTCAATATCTACTTAGTGTTGTTGCCAATTCAACATGGAACAGGAAACAAATCCAATATCTACTATGTTGTTGGCAATTCAACATGGAACAGGAAACAAAGAACAAACAAATAAATATAGAAAATAATGTCAGACAGTAATAAATGTTATGAAGAAAAGAAAGGAGGGCAAGGGGGTTGGAGCATGACAAGGGAGAGGAGCAATTTGAGATATGGAAGACCCCTTGGAGAAGATAGGCATTTGAGCAAAGGCCAAAATGAAGGCAGGAAGCAAGCAATGTGGATATCTCAAGAAAGAGTTTAAATGTCAGAGCAAACAGCAAGTGCAAAGGCCCTGAGGCCCAAGATGGAGATATGTTTGGTATATTCAAAAAACAAGAAAGCCAATGTGACTGGATCTAAATTATCAAGGGGAGGACTGGTAAGAAATGAGGTAGGAGAAGCAGCCAGGAGCTAGATCATGTAGAACCTTATGGGCCATTTACAAACATGGGCCCTAAATTCTTAAATAATTTTCCAGAGTAGAGGTAAGATTTTTGTCCTTGCCCCTTGAACTTGGGTGGGCCTGAAACTGCTTGGACCAGTACAATATGATGGAAAAATGGCAGTGTTATTACTAAGGCTTGGTCATAAAAGAGGATGTTACATTCACATTTGGATCCCTGAGCTGCCATGTAAGAAATCTAACATTTCTGAGACTGTCATTTTTTGAGGAAGTCAACCTACATGAAAAGGGCACATGAAGCCCCCTCCCCACTCAGTCAGCAGTCCTAGATGCCAGACACATGAGCAAATAAGCCTTCACAATTCCAGCCATCAAAGTAATCCCCAGTCATCCGATCTTCCCTGCAGAAATCCAGACATTTTACTCGAATTGACCTATAGAATCCCTGTTCAACTGATCCAGGGGTAGTTTGTTACACAGCAATAGTAATGGGTACACCATGTTAAGGATTTTGTATTTCATTCTATGTGGGAAACTTTTGGAGAGATGACTAATATGATCTGATTTATGAGGTAAAAGGATCACTCCAGTTCCTGTGTGGAGAAGAGACCACAAGAGAAGAGCAGAGGCCAGTTTTGAGGTTGTTGCAGTTGTCCAAGCGAGAGATGATGATGCCTGCGGCAGAATAATAGGAATGAAGGGGGTGAAAAGTGAATTGATGGAGAATCTATTTTGAAAGTAAATTCAACAGGATTTTCTGATAAATTGGAAGTTGTGTGTGATAAGAGGCAAATAAAAAAATGACACCAAGATTTTGGCCAGAGCAAGTATCTAAGTGACTGGAGGTGTTATTTCCAGAATTAGGAACACTAGCGGGAGAGCAGGTTTGCAGAATAGAACCGAGCATTCAGTTTGGACTTTAGACCTCCGAATGGAGATGTTGAATAGGCGGTTTGATACATGAATTTGTAGCTCAGGAGAGAGGTTGGTTCCATAGGACTATGTCCAACTCTAAGTGCCTCATTTTAGGAAAGATATCAACAAACTGGAGATGTGGATGATTCTGGAAGCCATCTCATTTTCTTAAAATGTTGAAAGAATCGAACGTTGATTGGATAAAAATGGCTATTATAGTGAAAAGGTCTTTGTCTCAGTTAGGACGTACCATCAAGACGCAACTTTGAGAGCAAGTTTATTCCAGTGCCCACTTTCACTGAGACTAACACAAAACCCCCTCATAATGGGCTATGCCATTCCCCACAGGAATTACCATTCCAGCACCAGACAATATTAGCGAGAATTTGGCCTAAACAAAACCTCCAAACAATACCACAGGCAGAGGAGCTTCATCAGTAGCAGGAGGTGAAAGAACCTCTAAAGAGAGCCAAGCTAAGCAGAAACCACATTCTCATATGTTCCCAGCAAGTGGGGCCCTGGCCTATATAAAATTTACCTATTCATTTGCTGTTCCTTTTGGGAATCCACACATATGAGAAGCTATTCTCAGTGCCTGTGGCACAAAAGTAATTTAGTATTCATACTCACAATACTCTGATTTTTCAGTGTTTTTACCTTTCTTTCATTACCAGAAAGGCAGCTTCTGTGGTGATTACAGATATCTGGGTCCAGAATTCCTGGGTTAAGATCCTTGCGCGAGTGCCTGGGCAATGTCTCTGTGCCTCAGTTTCCTCTCTCACTGGATTTCTTATGGGGACTAAATAATGAGTGTAAAGTATTTAAAATACATAGAACCAGCTAAATAATCAGTGGCCAAAACGTGTAACCAATATTCAGCAGTGGCCAGCCACTTCCCTCTGTGAATGTAGGATCAGGGCCCTTTGTTTAGTTTTCTTTATTCATTCAGACACAAAAGTATTATGATGACTTTGAGAGGAAGAGCTTCAAAATCTCAGGTGTGAGCTCTCTCCTCTGCTCTGCAATCATCTGCAAAGACGCTTTCTTGAAGCCCTCTGTACTGATATCCCACCTGCTGTCATGCAGTTTGCTGACTCCTTTTCCACTGTCTGCCACACTAAAATCTTCTGGATTTTAATGTGTACTGGAAAGGAATAGGAAATAATTACTTTGTTATCCATAAAAAGGTAGAAAACATCAAACACATTGCTGACAGATAATAATAAATATTCTGGAATTACCTTAAACTTGTAGCAGATTTATCCTCTCCCCACAGGGATGGGGAATGAAAAGTAACTGATATTGAACCCTATTTTAAAAGAGGGGTGAGAGCAGCAGTTAATAATATTTCAATCTTAGATATTAAAAACTGACAGAGCAGACACAGTCGTCCTTCATCTGAAATGCTTCGAGAAGACAGCGTTTAAACCTTGAGGGACCACTGGATTCAAACTGGACCCAGAGGAAGGACAGCATGGGGAAAAACACTAACATGCAGCAGAAACAGGCGCGGGCTTGCGTGGACACCTAACCATCAGTGAAATGAGCCACTTGAAACCCTAAACCTGATCGGACCCTGAATTTTCATAAGGCTCCTGGCATTAAACGTTACTGAGGATACTAAGAGAGCTGGGGATACTCTACCTGGGACCGGGCGATCCCGCTCCTTTCCCCAGGTGAGCGGCACAAAGACATCCCACTGTCCTCGGCCTGTGAAATCTCCGCAGACTCGGCCTCCAGGACCTCTTCGGAGATGGGGAGGGGCCGCGTCTCCAAGGTGAATCTCGAATCTAAGTTCCCCAAGTCTGCCCCTGACCCTCTGCGATTTAGGCCAGCCTGGTCACCTCTCTCCTGGACCCCACTCGGGCCGTGCTTCAAAAATCCTTCCTCCGTGTCCTAGCCCTGCCTCGGCGGGAACAAGCCACGGTGACGATGGCCACGAGCAGGAGACCGCAGCCGCTGTGGCCTGAACACCGACCAAAATCACGGAGAGATCAGGCTGCAGCCCTGCTCGCTGCACTGTGCGCCGCCCAGCGGGTCCTTCCTTTCTCTCTAGCGGCGGCGGCACCAGCACCACCTCTCCGCCAGGTGGCGCCGGGTCCGCGGGCACTAGGAGCAGCGTCGCTGTGCAGGATAGCGCCCGCAGACCTCCATCCCGCACCGCGATGACAGCCGTCAGCGGGCCGACGGGCTGCGGGGACAGGCGACGATGGAGGGACAGTTCGCCCGTGGCCAGGTGCAGAGCTAGCGCCCCGAGGCCGCCGTCGCTGCGGAGGAGGATGAAAGTCAGCCCAGCGTTGGGGCCCTCGTCCAAGTCCCGGGCTTGCAGTCGGGTCACCAGGTAGCCCAGGGGCGTGCCCCGGGGCAGAGACAGCTGAGCTGAGCCATTGAATGGTGGCGGGGCCACCAGCCAGGGCGCGTGGTCATTCTGGTCCTCCACATACAGCCTCACCACGGCCCGGCCCTGGAGGTGCGGGAAGCAGCCGTCGAATGCTTCCAACCCCAGCTGCAGTTCAGTCACCTCCTCACGGTCGAAGAGCCATCGCGCGCGCATCTCCCCCGTGGCCGGGACCACCGACACATAGTTGGACACGACCTCCTGCAGCCGGTAGGTGACCTGGCCGGTCCGGGTCCCGGGCGGTCACCGTGGTCAGGTAGGCGCCGGGCGGGTTGTCCTCGCGCACCGACACCTCGTAGACCTGCAGCGTGAAGAGCGGCGCGTTGTTGTTCTGGTCGCCCACGCGCACCGTGTAAGGCCGCACGGTGCGTAGCAGGGGCGCGCCGCGGTCCTCGGCCACCAGCGTCAGGTTGTACTCGGCAATGCGCTCGCGGTCCAGCGCCGCCGCGGTCACCACCAGGTAGCTGCCCGCGTAGGCCGGCTGCAGCCGGAAGTGCTCGTGCCCATAGAGGGCGCAGCGCACCTGCCCGTTGGCACCCGAGTCCCTGTCCGAGGTGCTGACCAGCGCCACTAGGCTCTGGCGCGCCGCCCCCTCCAGAACCAGCGAGGTGGCGCAGGTCTCGGGCGCCCTGGGCCCCACCGACGTGGTCGCTTCCGACTCCCGCGGCGGCGGCGGCAAAGAGCGAGGCGGCGGGAGCTCCCGGGGCAGCCAGTGGGGTGATGGCGATGTCGGGAGCGTTGTCGTTGACGTGGCGGATGTACACGATGACCTTGCAGGTGGCGGCACGGCCTCAGAGCCGCGGTTCTGCGCCCGCACGTCCAGCTCGTAGGTGTCCTGGCGCTTGTAGTCCACGGGCCCGGCCAGGGTGAGGCGGCCTGAGCTCGGATCGAGGCGGAAGAGGCGGCGCGCCTCTGGCGAGGTGCGGGCGCAGAAGGCGAGCACCGTGTCACCACCATTAGGGCCTTCGTCGGGGTCCGCCGCATCCATGGTCAGGATGCGAACCCACTGGAGCATCCTCCGCCAGCTCCACCTCAGCCATGACGTCCTGCGGGAAAGCTGGGCTGTGGTCGTTGGCGTCCAGCACAAGCACGCTGAGGGCTGCCATGGAGGAGCGCGGCGGACGGCCACCGTCTTGCTCCAAGAGGTCCAGGCTGTAAGTGGCCTGGCTTTCACAGTCCAGGTCCTGCAGCAGCACCAGGTCGGCGCACTGGGTACCGTCTGCGCACATCTGCAGCTCCACGCCGAACCGGCTGTGTGGCTTCGCCAGGCGCACTCTCTGCAGCCCGTTGGTGCCCACGTGCTCGTCCACCGGCACCTCCAGGGGGGTGCACGTACCCATGGCCGCGCTCTCGGACACCTCCACTGGGATCTGAGCCCGGGGGAAGCGCGGCGCGTGGTGGTTGACGTCCCTTACCTCCACCTCCACGTGCACCGGCCGAACTCCTCCTGAGAAAAGTTAACCACGTCGAAGGTCAGCACGCACTGCGGGGCCTGGCAACACAGCCACTCGCGGTCCAGGGCTCGTCCCTGACGGCCAGCTGCCCGTCACCCTCGCACAGCCGGAGCAGCGAGCTGTTGAACTGCTTCATCAAGTGGAACAAACTTGGCGTTTCGAGCTGGGAATTAAACAAGTCGTTTAATTCAGATTAACAGATGAACAGAACACCGATGACGGTGCCGGGGGCTTCTTCCTCATAGGTGAGGAAATTGACCGTTTCGGTGCAAGACCCTGACACCACCAGCAGCCACAGAATCAGCGAGGACTCCAGTTCAGCACTGTGTAAAGTGTCCGCGGGACAACTGAGCCTTCGGCGAGCCATCTTTGTTCTGAAAAGAGAAGAACCAATCTCAGGCTCTGCGTGCACTCAGGCTTACAGCCCTTTCAAGCCTTCCCAAGGGCACAGTCCCATCCCACCACTAAACCCTTCGCTGTGTTGATCGCTTTTCTCTCCCCCACCCCTAAGCGTGCGTCTTCCAAACCCTACCCAGGAGATTACATAGAGAAGAATATTCAAATAAGCAACCATTCGGGCCAATCCACAGAGCCCTGGGGTTCCTCTAAAGGGTTCACAGAAGGTCCTGGAGAGCTGAACAGTAGGCCAAGGCAGTGGATGAGACCATTAAGATCCCCATAGAAATTTACACTATCAAAATGCACCCCGCCTGATTTCCAGTGCACTGGCTTCTCACTTTCATAAAAAAAGGAGGGGATCCATGGCCTCATTTTTTCCTTCCTGAGCACACTTATATATTCCTCAGGCAGAAGCATGATTGCCCTTCTTTGCCATTTTGAAATGAATGCATATATGCTCAGTGCGTGCATCCTTTGCCATTCACAGTTACCAATCTGTTGTTATCATTTCCAGTATTGAAAAATCCTGGAAGAACAGCTTCTGGAGTGTGTCAGGCCATATCTAATCAGGGAAGAACTGTTTTCCAAAGTAATCATCTCTGAATAGCTTTTCTATAGAAGAGAAGCCATTAATGGTGAAATTCCAGCCCTTTCCTCTCCTTTTATGTCAGTAATTATTTACACATGAAGAATCCGTGTCAGACAGTGAGGTTTGTCAACCACAGACCACTGTAAGGGATAGTTAAGGGTAAGAAAAGCTTTAGGAAAATATATTGCAATCAGTCTTCTTAGGAAATTGCTACAGACCGTTTAATTTTTTAAAAAGCCCTTGGCTGAAGTGCACGAGTGCCCTGCTAGGCTGAAGGCCTGAGAAACGTTAAACCATCTGTGTTAAGCACAATAAATAGCCCTGTGTTCTCTCCATGTTTGATGACGTTGCTTACACCACGGAGCTGTCATCAGTACAGAGTGTCCTTTAACTAGTCATCTTAACTAAAATCATTGAGCAGGCAGAGCTATTAATATGCCCACACTCCTACGGGTTTTGCGATGTTATGGATTCCTGCAGGGATATGTCAGTAAATGATTAGGTTATATTATTATTCACACTTAGAGGGACTTGCATCTATTTTAGAGCCAGGACCTATGAATCTAATTCTGAACCTGAGCCACCTTTGATGAAAGCATTAATTTGCAGTAGTTTTAATTTAGCAGAGCATTTGACAAAGACTCTAATTATAAATACAACAACCCATAGCAGAGGAGCACAGTAGAAACCATGAGGTGATTCTGGTAGGGTACTCTGAGCTCCTAAAAAGAGAAAGTGCTTCTTTTTGTTTACTTTAGATTTTTAAATTTGCGTGATGAGGCATCATTCCCAAGAAGGGATCAGCTCTACTTAAGCTTCATGAGACTAGATTCTTTTTAAGCCAGTATCCTCCATGGCATATTAAACAGTTTTCTTTCTTTCTTAGAGCTTAGTATACCAAGGAAGCCCCTGGTTATTCAGCCTTTGTGTCTCAGGGAAGACAAGAGGATTCCCACCCCTCCCCACAGCATTTCTTAATCCCTAGATGTCTCTTAACTGAAGGCTGAAAACATCCAGTTGATTCCTCTATAAAAGGTGCATACAGCAGCCAGGAGAGGGACCCACTCACCCAACAATCGAGTCTCATCCCTTCTTCCTTTCCTCTCCCTTATCACACACAATCCCTGCCGGGCCTTCTGCGATATTCAGCATCATTGTGCCCCTTCATGATCAAAAAAACCCCACAACATACTAGAATTGAAGAACAGTCTGTGACTCTATGTACAGAACACCAAAAGATCCAGATAAAAGAATGAAAAAGGCAGGTGATGTGGCGGCATTACCTCCACAATGCTAAACATCTGGATGCTTATGTTAAGCAATAGCAGCTCTTATGTTTGAATGCTTGATTGCATTTCCCCCCACTTTTCCTCAAGCTGTGTGGCATCAGGGAGACCATCCAGGGTAAGGAACATACAGTATGGTTAGTGATTCATTATCAGCATTAGTATTGTTTCATAGTAAACAACCACCTGATTAAAACACTGCTTTGTGAATGAAGGACAGCTGGAATTTCAGGGAAGAGGCATTTTCGGAGGCAAAAATCAGTTCTGTGCCAGTGGAGTAATAAACTGAATAATATACAAACTGTATGATGTACCTCCCTAGGGATGTGTCATCAGGAAGCTATGTTTATAGCCCTGTGCTGCTGGTGCACTCATGTTCCGTTCTATTGACTCTGCTAGATAAAAAATCTGTCTCAATATTCAAAGCATTGTGGCAGAAATTTGCTCTATGTTGCTTGTTTTCCCATTTGCCAGCATATTTTCAAACTATGAGTCCATAAAATGTAGTTTTGATCTCTGTTGGAGTCAAATAAAGCAAAACAAACAACAAGGGAGACAGGGACCACAAAAAGGCCAAAATGTGAATAAAGCAGCAATTTGTTCCTCTTGCACAGTTTGGTTTTATAAAGGGAGGGTGGGGTATTTTGGTGAACTCCCTACAACTCACTTTTGTTCCTAAAACAAAAGCAACAAACAAGCAAGTTTTCCCCCCAGATGTCAAGAACTCAGATCTGTAAATTGGGATTTGCATTCTAATCATTTAAATGAAAGATTTTCTGTTTTCCTGAATGCATAACACCACTGTGTTCCTTTACCCACTAAAGCAAATATATGAACTAAAGTGACTTTTGCCAAAAACATGGAATAAAATATATGCTCCCCTCATTCAGAATAGTGCCTGTGCTTTCCCAAATTTCCCTGTTTCTAATATGTATAATTTTTAGCATATGTTTGGGGGAAAGTTAAGCCACAGGAAGCTCCTAATGTGCAATTTTGGCTGGTTAATGGTGTCCACGTGGCAAAATAAGCATTAACTTTTCAGGACCTTGAACTGATATTTCTCTAAGCCAGAAACAGTTTTAGTAGCATTTAGCAAAAAGCACTCTGTGTTCTATACTGAAACCCATTTTCATTTCTCAATTCAACAAACATTCGGGAGATGAATGAGCAAATATTATCAAGTACAATGTTGCTGTCTTCAAGAAGTAAGTTCCAGAAATTGAAGCTGCTAAGACTGTTTGAAAGAAAACAAATCCACCTAACAGCTTTTTTTTTTTAAATCATACTTTGAAAAACTAAAGTCAATCTTCAGCAGTATGAGCCTCCAAAACAGGGAGAAATTGTTTTAAGTTATCTCATAAGAAATATCATCATCTCACATTCCTGTTAACCCATTGCATAATTAATTTGTTATAAGGTCTTAGCTGTGCAGTGATGTATAAGAAATGTTAGTAAAATGCGGGTCATTTTTGTGAAATGATTTGAGGGAAAATAGTTCAGTTCTGAAGTCAGCCTAAATACTGTCTACAAAAGTAGCATAGAAACAAATAAATGATATCTTATCAACTACTTAAGTGTTTTAATCTATAGAAAATCACAAGAAGCCACTAAAGAGTATCAACACTAGTCACGAGTCCCTTAACATAAAATAAGGATTAGAAGATATGATCTTCACTTAAAAATTTTCCCATAAGGATCATTATGTTAATAAAGATGTTATCAAAACTATGAAATCTCAAAATGCTACATAACGCTAGGTCTTAAACTAGTGATTTTATTAGTATCTCTGCAAGAAGGAAATTAAATCAGTGAATAATGAAAAGCATTTTACTATTTTGGTTCAGGGATTCCTCAACTCCCATAGGTGAGACAGTGAGACTGACTTTGGTAGGTGACCTTCCATAATCAGCTCTGGGATCATATTTTGTATGCCTGCCACCCTGCAGGAAGAGGCCTCCCCACCCCCACCCCCCAAAGAAGGTCACAAAACAAGGGAAGAATAAAGATTGAAAAGTAATTTTTCATCACTGCCTTATTTTATACCCCATTTCATTTCCTCTTAGCTAAACCCCTTCTATTCCTACCCTGCACAAAAACCCTTGCTCACCTATGATAAAAGAGCACCATCAGGGCTTTATCAGCAGCCTAGCTAGAAGACAATACTTAAACATTAAAAAATAAAATCAGACCTCAGGACCAAATGACACACAGAAAATTTTAATCAAGTACAAATGAGAAATGATCGCAGAATTTACAGGTGAGATCACAATCTGTCAGGACAGCCAAAGATGGAGAGAGAACCTGAGAGTGTTGTGAATGAGACTTAGAGAAGGACAGACATGGAGGCTTTAACAAGGACCAAGTAGACCAGTTGTTTGGATTTGGTGGTTCAGGAGGCCAATATGCAAGACAAGTGTGAATGGATTGCACATTTGGGGATGGCTAAAGAATTTAGATACTTTCATCCCAGCAGTGAGAAACCATTGAGGTTCCTCATAACCATTATTTTGATAAATAATGTAGATTATTACCTATCCCTGAACATTGGTGAAATCCTTGAAGAGGATTGTGTTTTATTTAAAGCTATAAACCAACCAGCATCCACACAGTATTCTTTGTGTATGCAATTTCTGCTTACTTCAAACCCACTGGATAGTAGAATGAATTAGAGAAAGGAGACTCTGGAATCAAAGCAAAAGCCAGTTAAGATGCCTTTGCATTCCAAGTAAAAGATGCTGAAGGTCTGAACAATGAGTTGGAAAGGGTAAGGGGTGAAAACCCGAGAAGCATTGCAAAGGAAGAATTGGTAGGATTTCATGACAAGTAAGCTCCAGGGGATGGAAAAGATGAAACAAATAAATGATTCTAAAGCTATTGGATGACTTAAAGAATGGTCACACATTCTAGTATTCCCAGTGGCTCCTGCTACTTACTAGCTGGATGACCAAAGGCAGAAGAGTTCATCTCTCCAAATCTCAGTGTCTTCAGGGAAGAATATCTACCTTGAGAGGTTGCTGTGAAGTTTAAATGAAAAAATGTGGTAGGAGCAAAAATCCCAGTGCCTAGCACATTTTGGAGTCTCAAAAGACCACAGTGCCCTTTGATATAAGGGATTTGCATATTGCATTGTGATGATTGATCATGGATTGATTTGAAGGTATATTTCTTGCCTCCCTATGTGTCTTTCCAGGATATGAACCATGTCTTCATTAAATTGTTTCCCTGGTGCCCAATACCAAGCCTTCCACATGAAAGGGGCTACTTAAGATTTGTGGGATATCTGGAGGGGTCCCACAACCCCCATGCCACTTTTGTGTAGTAGCACAAATCAAAGGTGCAAATTCTAAACTGGAGAATGAACTAACAAATCACAGGTATATGAAACTTGTATTTCATGTGAGACTTGGGCCATAAGTAAAACTTATTGAAAGAGATGGGAAACTTGGTCCAGAGGTGTGTAACAAAACTGGTTTCTTGGGTCATTTTCAACATCGACCTATAATGGCATTTATTGTTTTTGTCTGCCTAACATCCAATGTTCTTTCGAGAAACCGTCCTTTTACCCATCATATCCCATATGGATATGACTGAGCCCTGCCTTTGGTTCTAGGATGGCCATGTGGCCCAGGCCTAACCAAACTACAGCATTTCATCCTCCAAGCTTCAGTGGTTGGTTCAGGTATGTGCATATGTCCCAACCCAGGCCAATTGTGCATTAGTTCCAAGATCATTGCTGCATTTACAAAGAAAGAAATATCTTTTTTTTCTCTGAAGATGCTGAGCTAAGGATATGTCAGCTGGAATGGGAGATTACCAGGTTGGGAGCGCATGCCTGAAACTAAAGCCAACATTTTGCAAAGAAAATCTGAGATGGTACCAAGCACTTAGATCCAGCCATACCTGGTCTCCCAACTGAATTTTTCATTCAAGTGAAACAGCAAGTTCCCTCTCTAGTTCAAGATAATTAGTGATTGGATATCTGTCATTTACCACATAGACAGTCATGATAAATCCCAAAATTGGGAGAGGGATTGTAAGTGACAGATGCTAAAATGTGTAATAAGCTGAAGGAATCCAGGGAGGAGATCATTGGAGACTTATCAATAGTAAATTGAGAGTTTGGCCTGAATTCTTGTTATGCATTTGCACAGCAGGTGGTAAACTCTTACTCATATTTTGTGACTTAGGTCATATGTCTATTAAAGCTGGTGATTGGGGATCAAAGACTGGAGGAGCTTGGCCATTGTTTTTGTTTCCTGGCTGCCAAAGAAAATTCCATGCAATGGGTTGGCTTACACAATGGGAATTTATTGACTCATGGTTTTGAGGCCAAGAGAAGTCCAAAATCTAGGCGTCATGAAGGTGATGCTTTTTCCCAGAAGATTGGCATTCTGGGGCTGGCTGCCAGCGGTCCTTGATATTTGGCTTTTCTGTCATTGACAATGTACATGGCGGCCTCTTCTGGCTTCTCAGTTCCATTTACTTCCAGCCTCTGGCTGCTCCCTCTGGCTTTCTCTATCTCTATGGCCTTCTCAATAAGGCTTTCAGTAATAGGATTCAGCTGAGCCACACCTTAATGAAGTAACCTCATCAAAAGGTCTTATTTATAAGAGTTCACATCCACAGGAATGGATTACGTTTAAGAACATGTTTTTCTGGGGTACATAGCTCCACTACAGCTATATTAATAACAAAATGAGTATTCAATTGAAGATAGTCCCCATGAAAGCAGAAAGGGGAGAAAATATAATAGTACTAAAATAGTCTCTTTTGACTGAGGCCAGTGAGCCAAGATCGCTGAATGTTGGCAATCTTGGGCTATACAGGTTATGAAAAACAAAGATTTCTCCATGAAATTATAGTTAGTGAAAGGAAACAAAGCCAAGATATAATCAGGGAAATTAAAGTGAGGCCATGCAGGGCCCTGACCCTCCCAAACCCCCCTTAAGTCTGGCATATCCAACTTAAGAAAAATGACAATTACACATTGGTAAAAAGGCATCCCCTGGGATGCAACTTGGCAAAAAGGGATATTACTGTGACTCTCCACCCCAAGAAATTGTTTTGAATGGCCCTGAAGAGGTCCAGATGGAAGCCATTTAAGCTGAGGGTAGAGGGTATGAGCTAAGCATCTGGGCCTTTTGCGAGGAGGTGGAAATCCCTAGGCTGAGATGTAAATCCGTGCGCTATCTCCAACTTTGACCATGGAGTAAATTAGATACAAATAGACACTAAGCTTCTACCTGGCAAACAAGGGACTGTGATTGCTGAATCCTCAATGAAAAATGGCCTGTTACCTTGGAAAAGCCCCTGGATTACCTTCCCTAAGGCCTGCCTCCAATGTGGTCCTAGAGGACAAAGACAAAGAGAGACTGTCCCTGCAGTGAGCAGACCCTGGGAGGCCATATTGGCTGATCTAGGAACTGGCCTCAGTCAAGGTAGGTGGCCCTTGCACCTTCTGGCCAACAGATATGCTTCTGTGCTGTGGGCCATGACTGCTGTGTGTTGCTTTCCTTTTTCCAGATAGGAGCTATTCATTGCTGTCATCTGTCATTACAGGTATTGGGGAAAATTAAATGTATCACATAGCATAGGCTGTCAGATCATGAGCAGGTATACCCTATCCTAACTAAGAGGAATGCAAATCTCCCCAACATCTGACCTGTTGCAGGACCCAGCAATTAAATCAGTCTTTGAGCTGTCATCCTTGCTGGAACTGGTTAATTCGCCAGCTGGTGGGAACAAAGAAAGTCCTAGTTAGCAAGGCCCAAGGTACAGAGGCCAAAAGTTGGATTACTTCTCTTTACCCTTTTCCCTCTAGCTCACCCTCTCTGATAAATGTAACCACCCCTGATATGAGGCATCCTACAACCAGCCGTATTTATCCCTTCCTTGTCTTTGTCTGTCCAGCAGTCATTGGATGTCTTTGTTGACTTATTCCGTGTCTGTAACCCTGCTGTCATCCTGCAGATGAAAATTCTATTCAGTTACCCTCTCTTCCAAAAGCCTCCTCCTTTCTCCTTTTAATCCAAGGCTGCCAAGTCTCCCCTTCATTCCCAAGAACACACTTCTTTGTTTCTCTCGTCCCTGCCGGCTTTATCTATTTCCCTTTTTCAGGACAGCTGTCTGCTTTACAAAATAGCTTCTGTCGCTTACAGATCCTTCATCAAAAGAGCTCGGGGAATGGATTTGGGATCCTTGTCATACCAAGAATGCAGAGGAGGGCCTGACTGGTGCAGTGCAAACTGCAGTGGCCTAGGCTTCCCCAGCTTGTGCCATCTACCCCGAAAGATAAGGTTGTGCAGACTTTTAAATCTCCTAGGGCCATTGAGCCATCCAGCTCCTACCAGTGAAGGGGTAAGGGGTGTGGGATTCTCAAGTGTTCCTCTTTGCCTTCAAGATTTATTCCATTCTGTTGCAATAGCCTCCCATAAACTTAATACCTATTAGTAGTAGATTTGTTTGGTGGTATGAAGACTAAATGAAATATATGGAGTTGCATCTTGCACAAAGGCTAAGCTCTAAATTCATCACAAAAGTTGAATACAGTATGAACTTTAAGGAGCTATTAAATAAAAATTATCATTACATCATTTCCGGATCAAAATCTTTCAGCTCTCCCTGTGACCTCCAGAACAAGATACGGCTCTGTATTAGTCAGGGTTCTCTCAGGAAACAGAATCAACAGGAGATATCTGTCAATAATATGAGATTTTATAAGAGTCTCTCATGTAACCATGGGGATGCACAAGTCCAGGTTTCACAGGCAGGCTGCAAACCAGGGGTTCTGAGGAAAGTCCAATGAAAAGTCCTTGAGTTTCTGGGAGAAGTTGGGAAATTCTCTCTGAATGTTCAAATCATTTCCCCTTTTAAGGCATTCAACTGATTGGATAAAAATGTCACCCATTGCTGATGGCAATCTCCTTGATTGATGCAGATGTAATCAGCCATCCACGCAGTAAACTCACTGGTGACTGAGGTCCATAAATACTCTTGTATTACAATTAGCCCAGTGCTTGCTGGACCTAACACCTGGACACAATTACCTGGCTGAGTTGACATATTAGCCTAACATCACAGGCTCTTAGATCCTCCGTGAAGTCAGCCCTACCTCTCTCTCTCCCACCACTTCACCCCTTAACTGCAATGCTACGGCTGAGCCAGATACGCTCTTTCCCTGGGACTGCTTTCTTCTTTCCCACCTCTGTGTCTGCTCGTGCTCCTCTCTGTGCATGCACTGCTGTTCCACCCCACCCTCAGCTGTTGAAATGCTGTACATTCTTTAAAGCGGTGCTTTTCAAACCTCCTGTGCCTAGAAATCCCCCTAAGGATCTTCATACAATGCAGATTCTGAACCACTAGGTCTTGGGTTGGGTGGCGCCTGAAATTCAAGACTTTTCATAAGCTTCCAGACTCCACCATTACTGAATTCCATGGACTACTCCTTGAGGAACAAAGCTTTATTTAGAACTTCTTCAAAGGCCAGGTCTTTGGGGAAGCATCTTCTCACTGCTCCAGCTGGGATGCCTCTCTCCCAACACTCTTATTAGACTCAACCCCATTTCACCCATTTTGCCTTACCTTATAGCTGGAGTTCCAAAATACTTATGATTATGGCATAATCAGTCTTGTAAGCTTAATTGGATACTTTAATGTCATAAGAAGGGCTCATCCTATGTTTGTAAATCACAACAGTGTCATACACAAAGTGGCTGTTCTTTAATAAATCTGGATATGCTTGAATTTCTGCTTAAAGGGGCACATTTATAAAACTCACACCTGGTATTGAGGGAAACCACCTGGGCTTTGGCTAGAGCATGGTACAGAGTGTGGGCAGATGACTTGAGTTTGAATCCTGGTGCCCCCATGTCCCAACAATGTGGCTTAGGACAACTCAACTAAAAATTCTTCATGCCTCAGTTTATCTTTTATAAGGTAGTAGTGATCATATTACCCTGCAGGGCTATTGTAAGGTTTAAGTCAAGGAACAAATTTAAATGAGATGGAGTTTATAAAGCACTTAGCACAGTTCCTGTTGCATAGTAAATGAGCTACAATGAGTATGAACTTTTACTATTAGCTGGATTGACAGTTCTTTCGGTTGCCATGAAAATTCTAATGCTGGTTTTAGATTCCTTTAATCATTTCAGGGCTGTTCTTCAACATCACTGTGACTCCACTATTCTCTTTAAAGCTAAATAGAAATCACAAATAGAGCCTGTAAGGGTTGATAATACCTGTTCCTGCCTTCTTCCTGTATGTTCAAGCTACAAATATGCCAATTCCATCTCCAGAAACTGACATAAGCATGACTAAAATGTAGCCCTAAGTTTCCAGAGCAACCGCTAGATGTCATCTTTAGAATGGCCCTCTGCTTCTCATCCTACTTGTGTAGAAGCTGTAAATATATTTATACATTCACCAATCTACTAAATAATTGATCATGTGCAGTTTTGAAGCGTAATTATAACCATCCATGCATCAACAAAAAAGATATGCAACAGCAGCACATATTATAAAATGCACACTGTAGAGGGGCAAGGCTTCCTCAGTATTTAATTTCTTCTATCTGTTACCCTAGTCTTTTTATTTAAAATTAATGACTCAATTAAACTTATTTTGGGAAAAGATTCTTTTATTTTCAAAGCTTCTCCCCCTTATAACCAATATACCACCTGCCAATATGAAAAACACAGAAAACCTCACATTTTTCAAAACTCTGCATTCTCAGCATCAAAAAAAGAACAGTTAACATCTTGATTGATAGATGATAGATAGATAGATAGAAAGATAGATAGATAGATAAATAGACAGACAGATAGATAGATATAAATAATCTATACACATACACATATATATAACAAAAATGATGTTTGCAAATATTCTCTGTATCCTGCTTTGATTATGTTTGAATGTGACCTACTTTTTCCTCTTAGCCCTATATTATGAACATACTTCATGTTAATAAATATTCTTGTATGATGTCATTTTAATAGCTGCTTGGTATAGCACCATATGCATATACTATAATTTAACTACACCTCTGCTGTTGGACATTATATTTATTAGGATTAGATTTGGTTATTTGTGATAGGAAAATCCCAATATAAAAACTTTATTTTCTCTCATGCAAAATAAATTCCAAGGCTTGAATGGTGGCTCCCACAATGCCAGGACCAAACCATTTGTGTCCTCCTGCTCCATAATCCTTGGTGTGTTGCCTCATGTTCCAAAATGTCTGCTTCAACTCCAGCCATTACATCCATAATCCAGTAAGTCAGAAAGGAAAAGGCCAAAGAAAAGTGTCTTTCTAAAGAAGCTGAAGTCACACAGCATTTCCAACAGCCACAAATTATCTCTAAAGGAGGACAAGGTATCTCACCCTTTACTGGTCGGCCATGTACCCAACTACAAACAAGAATTCTTATTGCTAAGGAAGAAGAAACAAGACGTCAAAACAAAAGTCCCTGACATAGGCTTTCAGCTCATTTCCATTTTTTTGCTTTTGTTAATAATGCTGTGATGAACATCCCTGAGCATAAATCTGTACACACATCTCTGATAATTTCTCTGGGATGAATTCCCAGAAGGAGAAATGCTCAGTCCAAGGAAATGCCAGGTTTTGAGAATTTTGATACCTATTGCCAAATTGCCCTCCAGAAATATTGTACCAATTACTACTCTCATCCAGCAGTGCTGGTTGCGAAGAGAAAATATTACAAGATTCTATTTAATTTGACTTTTCAAAGATTCCAGACCTCCTGCAAGGAAGATAAGGATCCTCCATATCTCTGGAAGGCTAGCAGTTGAGATGAATTCAGAAAAAAACTCAGTGCAGGCTGAAAAAAGCTTTTGTCTATCTAATAACATCAAAGGAAGTACAATTTAATTTTTTTTTTTTTTTTTTTTTTTTTTTTGCCTAGCGATGGAAAGGCTGTTGTTAGCATTGGTTATTGAAAATGTTTTAAAAGGGTTATGTGAGAATAGAAACAGCATAATATAGAGGAATGAGCATTGGCTTTAGTGCCAAACGTCTGGGTTTGAGTCCCAGCTTCACCCTTACTAACTGACTCTAGGCAGGCTCTTTAAACTCCCTGAGCCTCAGTTTCTTTAATACAATTAGTGCATCTCTCTCCTGCTTTTGTAAAGTTTAAATTTGGTAATGTAAAAAGGCTTAATCATAATTGTATTTGAATGATAACTTAGACTCTTCTTATGCTTTGTGATAGTCTAGTGAATATTTTATATCTTCCATAACTGGTTGGAGAGGAGGAATAAATTGTTTTTCGCCAATAAAAAGAACCATTCAATAAGTCATACTACAAGGCTGGTGTTTTTGTTGCTGTTGTTTTGATATTTGCCTCAATAAAGGATTTTAGTTTTTTAAATTAACTTTATTAAAGTGTCATTTACAGTTAACAAAATGTACACATTTTAAGTGTACAGTTCAGTGGGCTTTTTTTTTCCTTTAGGCGGTACTGGGGATTGAACCCAGGACCTCGTACATGGGAAGTAGGTACTCAACCACTGAGCTATATCCGCTCCCCTCAATGGGCTTTAAGAAATGTTATGCACCCATCAAATTGCCACCTCAGTGAAGGTGTAGAATATTTCCATCACCCAAGAAAGTTCCTCAAGTGCCACTTTGCAGTCAGTCCCACTCCAGGGAACTCCTGATTGAAATTCTATCACTACAAGTTAGTTTTACCTGTTCTCAAATTTCATATGAATAGAATCATACAAGGTATACTCTTTCAAGCATCTGTCTTCTTTCACTTAGCATGTTTTTGTGATTCATCTATGTTGTTCCATGTGTTTCTTTTTTAAAAAATGTGTTTGTTTTATTGCTGAATAGTATTCCTTTGCATGACTATACCACCCTTTGTTAATGATTCACCTATTGATGGACTTTTGAGTTATTTACCATTTTCAGCTATTATGAATAATATTCATAAGAACATTACTGTACGAGTCTTTTGTGGGCCTGTTTCCATTTTGAGGAGCATGGGAAAGTACCTATAAGTGCAACTGCTGAGTTATATAGTAATTCCATGTTTAATTTTATAATAAATTATTTTCAATAATGGTTGTGCCATTTTGTATTTCAGCAGTGTATAAGAGAGTTCCACTTGCTCCACATCCTTACCTACACTTGATATTTATAATCTTTTTCATGTTTTAAATTCCCTTAGGTGTAAAGTGGTATCTCACTGTGATTTCAATTTGCATTTCCCTAATGAATAAAGATGTTGAACATTTTTCATGTCCTTATTGGCCGCTTTGATATTTTCTTTTGTGAAGTTTTGTTCAACTTTTCCCCCCATTTTAGTGGATTGTTTGTCTTCTTATTAAGATATAAAATTTTTCATATATATTCTTTTGTAGCACGTTAAGTCTTTTTCCCATTTTTAGTGGCTTGAATGTATCCTTATTGCTGAATTATAAGGGTTCTTTGTAAATTTTGATTATAGGGTCTTTTTCAGATATTTGTATTGTGAATATAATCTCAATCTATGGCTTACATTTTTATTTTCTTAAATGATGTATTTTGAGGGGCAGAAGTTTTTCATTTTCATGATGCCCCAGTAATCTTTTTTTTTTTTTTTTTTTTCCTGATCAATGCTTTTTATGTACTACCTTGTAAAACTTTGCCTATCTTCAGATTTCACAAATTTTTTATACATTATCTTCTGGAAGTTTTATAGTTTTAGTCCGATGATCCATTTCAAATTAATTTTCTGTATGACATTGAGTAGGAGATGAGGTTTATTTTTCCCATGTGGCTCTCCAATTGTTTCAGTATCATTTGTTGAAAAGACTTTCCCTTTCCCATTGAATTACATTATTGCCTTTGTAAAAATGGGTTCATCATGTGTATGTGGATCTATTTCTTTTTTTTTTTTTAAGATTTATTTTATTTTTTATCCATTTTTAACCTCCCCTTTCCCCTCCCCACCCCAGTTTTTGCTGGGGTTTTTTTGTACGTGTCAATGTGCTGGGCAATTCTCTGTGTCTGTTTCCTGCCCTCTCTTACATCCCTGTCTTCACCAGGATTTGATCCTGGGAACCTCTGATGTGGGAGAGAAGCATTCCGCCACCTGCGTCACCTTAGCTCCTGGTTTTTCAGCATTTCTCGTCTTGGCTTTCCCTTTGTGTAACTCTCCTGTTACGTCATCATCTTGCTGCATGGCTCTGGCATGCCTGCACGTGGGGCCTGGAGGCTCACCCGCATGTGGGGCCTGGGGGCTCACCACTCATGGGGCCTGACGACCCACCCACCTTCTATATTTTCCTTTATTTTACCGGGAGGTCCTGGGGATCGAACCCAGGACACTCCATATGGGAGACGGATGCCCAACCATTTGAGCCACATCCATCCCCATGGATCTATTTCTTATTTCTCTCTTTGGGTCCATTGATTGTATGCCCACCATCATGCCAATTCCACATTGTCTTGCATACCAGAGCTTTTCTAGTGCGTATAAGTTTTCCAACTTTGTTTTTCTTTTTCAAAATTTGTTTGGACTATTATAGGTCTTTTGTGTTCCCATGCAAATGTTAGAACCAACTTCTCAATTTCTATAAAACTGACTTCTGGGAATTTGGTTGAGTTTGTATTGAAGCTTTATTTCAATTTGGGGGAAATTAACATCTTAACAATAATGAGTCTTCCAATTCATAAACATGGTATATCTCTTTGTTTATTGAGAACTTTTAAAATTTCTCTCAGGAATGCTTATTTTTTTCAGTGCATAGGTCTTTTATGTTTTTCATCATATTTATTTAAAAGTATTTTATTTTTTTTAATACTATCGTAAATGATGTTTTAAATTTTATTTTGTAATTGTTTGCTGCTACTGTTTAGAAACGCAGTTGAATTTTTTTAACATGGCTCTCTTATCCTGAGACATTACCACATTCATTCAACTCTAATTGTGGGTTTGTTTCTTACAGATGCCTTAGGCTTTTCTATATAATCTTGTCGTTTTTTACTAGAGACACACTTACTTCTTCCTTCTCAAACTGTATTCCTTTTCTTCCTTTTTCTTGCTCAAATTCACTGGCTAGGACCTCCAGTACAAAACTGAGTAGAAGTGGTAAGAGCAGACATCTTTACCATGTTCCTAGTCTTAAGAAAAGCAGTGAGTGTATTACCATTAACCATGATGGTTTGCTGTTAATATATTGAATCTTTTCTTTATCAATTTTAGAAAGATCCTTTCTCTTCCTAATTTGCTGAGATATTTTACCATATGTGAGTATGTTGAGTTTTGTCAAATGTTTGTTTGCTTGTTTGTTTGCATCTATTGAGATTATGATATGATATTTTCCCCTTTATTTTGTTAAGGTGATAAATTACAGATATTGTTTTTTGAATGTTAAAGGCAACTTCGTATCACTAAGCCCTGGGATCAATTTCTCTTGGTCATGATTCTATATCTTAGATATTACTGGTTTTGAGTTGCTAAAATTTTTATATTTACATTTGTGTTAATAAGGGATATTAGTCTATAAGTTTCTTTCTTGTAATGTCTTTGGCATGCAATTTAATGACTGGCTGATAAATATGAACTTTTTTGCCTGTGTTTTCAACTGTAAACAGTCCTAGTTGTTTCTCATTTCTTCTAAATTAATGGACTCAACTTCCAAACACTGCACCTGCTGTGGATCTTATCAAAGCTTGATTTAGGCTCTAATAGGCTGAGTCTAGAGTAGCCCTTATTGTTAGGCATAGTCTTTTCTTCTAAGGTGTGACATTTTAGTGTCTCAGAGGAATGCCTGGAGTGTTAAGCATTCTGTCCTCAGGCTGGGTCAGAAATTCAGCATCTTTCAGTACTGTTTAGTCTCTACTATCCCTCTTCTACTCTCAGTCCTATTATAACCGCTCTCTTATAAGCCTTACTGTGATTTTGACCCAAACGTATGCATCCCAGTCTTCAGTGACCGCATTGTGGGAAACTCCCTCTACTGCCACCCAACATGCCCTCTCTTGCATAGCTCCCTACCTGCAAGTGTTCTGAGGTACAGAGTCCAACCACTCCAGGAGTCCCTAACTCTATCTTTGCCTCTTCAGTTCAATGAACTGTCACAGTTGGAAGATCAGGCAATGAGCTGAGTGAATATGGAAAAAGAGTTTCTATTCTTTAAGGGATTGTGCTGCCATTGTCCAACCTAAACACGATTGCCTCATATATTTGTCAAGTTTTAGAGTTGTTTATGCCAAGAAGCCAAAGTCCTCCAGCCTTTGTTTTCTATGAACTCTTTGCCTTGTGGCTGCCAGAGAGAAGGTATCAGAAGCTTTAGGACAATGATGAAATTTATTTTATGACTCAGATTAGTGCTGAAAGCAACATAGTTGTGGGCCATCTATGGACATTTTGAAAAGAGGAGTGCTTCTTAATCATTTTTAAATCTTATTTTCTCACCTCTTTCCCAAGAGCTCTTTCATCCTCATAATTTTCCAGAAAACTTCTTTCTAGTAACCACCCACTGAACCAAAAAAGAATAGGACAGATCAACTGATCCCTGTTGCTTCTGAAAGGAAAAACCGTGGCTGAGGGCAGTCCAAGAGGGAAAATCCACTGGCAAGCTACATTGCGAGGGATTAGGAAAGAATGGCTATGTTTTTCCTGAAACCAGGGGTGCTTAACCAGGTAAAACAGGCTAGAAGGAAATCATTGGCCCATCTGGGAAGCAAGGGATAGTCACAAATCCTTGATCCCAACTTCAAGGAGGAAAATGGGGAAGGAGACCTTCACTCTTCCCTCACATCAACTCTCCTGAAATCCCTCCACTTTGGAGATCTTCTTTATTGTATCAAGAATTTATGGCTGTATATCAAGCCAATCCAAGATGTGGTGGCTTATTTGCTTTGATCCTGTGGCTTGGCCATTTAGTCTGAGCTCACCTGGGTCGTTCCTCTTCTGGTCTCAACCGGGGTCACTACTGTTTCTACAGTCATTTCTAAACTCAAATGGGGCTGGTTGACTAGATGGCCTCACTCACGAGTCTGGTGGATGTTTCTGGCTTTCCACTGGACCATGTGTCACCAGCAGGCTAGCAGCTTCTTCACACAGTGGCTGTGTTCTAAATGCAACAAGAGATAGGGCAAGCCTAATGAGCAAGCATTTACGAAGCCTTTGCTTGTATCACATATGCAAATGCCCTATTGCCAAAGCAAGTCACATAGCCAAGCCCAGAGTAAATGTGGAAGATGACTGTAAAAGGGAGTGGATACAGGGAGGGATGACACATCAGGGCCAGTAGTGTTACTATCCACTACATTTATTGAGATATCAACCATGTACCTAAGCTGTTGTCTATTTGCATCATCAATTCTTCAATATCAAAACGTGCTTCTTTTAAAAGAGGATGTAATAACCTATAAAATCAAGAAGATGTACTGTTGATTCCTGAGATCTCTTCTATTTTGACAAAGCTCCATCCCCATAAATGTAGATGAGATTTTGCTAGCATGCACAGGTACCACTGACCGGTTGTTTATATCAAGCCTCCATTTTGATTAGTTAGTACTTATGCTGTACAGATTAGTAAATATTTAGAATGCCAACTCTGCCTATATATGTTGGTTACTTGCAACACATTAATCCAAGTCTGTTAAGTGCCCTGGGCATAATGCACAGACTCATAGTTTCCTTAACATACTTCCAAATACTGCATGTTGCAGTTGAAGAAACTAAGACCCAGAAAGATCAAGTGACTTGTTTTAATGAGGTTATATGATAAGTAGATGGGAAAACGAAAGCTTAGAATCCAGGTCTTTCCACTGTTAGTCCAATGTGTTCTTTATTAAGCAGCATCCCAACTGGTTTTCATGTGACTCAGCCCTATCTTTATGGACTTGAGTCTCTTGAAATGCTGCCTTCCTTTACAGATGTAAGATTTGCATCTGATTACAGATTTTAAATGCAAACTCTTCTAATGGATAAATAGAATACATAAAATATTTGGAATTTCCTCCCTCTTACTTTTCAACTAGACTTTTTTTTAATCTATCAAATTCTCTGAAGATCCATATAATATAAACATTTGGATAGGAATACAATTTATCACTGCAATCCCACATGTGGTTTGGACTAGGTGGAAGTGAGGATGGAATGCTATTATAAGGACAGATGCAAAAGTTTGCTTCTGAATTTCCTCTCACCCATGAGTTCAGCAAGAACCTTGCTGAGCCCCTACTCTACCCAACAGCACTGACACCAAGGAATTTCAGCACCTCCATTATTGTTTCTGTTCTGTTTTGTTTTGTTTGTTTTGTTTAGGAGGTATCGGGGCTTGAACCTGGGGCCTCATGAATGGGAAGCAGGCTCTCAACCACTGGGCTATATCCACGCCCCAATGAGAGCTGGTTTTTTCATTTCTTCACTATTGTTTTAACATGACAGTCATCTACAGAAACATTTCTCTTATGGTTTACTTGCCTATTAATATGTTCCCAGAACCATTTCAGTTTCCACATTTTGGGACCTTGAATGTTTTCATTTAAAACAGGTCTGAACTGTCCTCTGAAAGAAGAATGAGAGTGCTCCATAACAGGCTAAAGGACAGGACACTGAAAAGAGAACACCTTTTGCATCTTATAAAATCCAAATGAGTCTTTCAAAACAAAAAAAAATACAACAAAGGAAGACCAAAACAGAAAAAGGTCAAAAACCTCTGTAACCTCCGGTCATTTGGGCCTACTTAAGAGTTCATGTGCACTTGCCTACTGCAAACTTTCAATGATAAAGGCATAAAAATTCTACACAGCCACAAATAATTAATAAGACGGCACAAGAAGATGCTGAAAAGAAAAATGCATCTCTCCTAAGTGAAGACTGTGCTACAGGAGGAAATATAAACAAAGCATGGAGATAGATACATAAGAAAGGTATTAGCGCACCAATTCAAACTCATGTCAGATGTCTCTTTAGAGCTCCTGTCAGCAGGAAGCCAATTACTTGGGGAAGAATGAAGTTTGCTTTATGAGCACAATCCTACAAACACATTCTCTTCATCCTAACATCAAGGATGAATTTTGCATTTCCAATAGATGCCAGCAGGGTTTTGCAGTTGATGCTTCGGTAAAGTTTGCCTTAGAAGCTGAAGCTGTGAGAAGGCAATGAGAGGAATAAACGAATTCCTTGAACCCCCCAAATCCAACTCTCATGATTAATCTATGACAATTTGTGATAACCAGAAATTGAAGACTAAGGCTCTCAGAGCACAGTAACTAATGCCATAGCATAATTCTTGGCCTCACAGGCAAGCCTTTAAATGTTTTTGCATTTGAAGCTTACGATTTTTATCAGAGGGATAGATGGGGAAGCACAGAGCACGACCCTCCATTTCATTGCTTAGCAACTTAGCATTATTTAATAATGTAATATTCCCTAAGAAGAAACAATCTTTTGAAAGTTTTACACGTAAAACGTTTTTTCATTAAAAGACCATATTTGCCCTTATTTTGAACACAGAATACCTAATTTGTCTGATTTAGTTTAAAGAGTCCTCTCCTTCATATCTGAATAAATAGATAGCAGGATTCTTACTACGTAGCACAATATGCTTGGTTAAAAATTGGTGGGAAGTGCTTCGCTATGCCCCTAAACGTCTGCCATATTTGTCCAGGTAAGAGGAGTGTTTTATGTGGATGAGGGAAGGAAAGGACTTGGGCCATTTGAAAAATCTTTCCAATGGTAGAACTCTCACTTCTATACCTGCTCAAGATTTCTAATGTTATTACCATTATTGCCCTGAAAAGCAACTCTAAGCTGGCCATTTGACCTAGGAAATTAATCTACCAAACTACAAAACCCTATATAAGCACAACCTCTGCATTTCTGGTCACAGATACAAAATTCCTTGAAACTTTAATAGAAAGAAGATTTGGGGGGTTGAATCTTGTCCCCATAAAAGACATATTCAAGTCTATGTTACCAAAAAACCAGAATTACAAGACATACTAAAGGGCGTACTGAAACCTGAAAGGAAAAAACAAGGGCGAGAGACTTAGAGACAAGTGTAGAAATGAAGATTATTAAAAGAGTAAATTAAAGGGTAAAAAGATAAACAATAGTATAATATACAACAGAAAGCCAAAGGTCATAATGGATGAAGTAAGTAATGCCTTTACAATAAAAACATTGAGTGTTAATGGCTTGAACTCCCCAATCAAAAGATAAAGACTGATAGAATGGATTTTTTTTAAATGAGCCATCTGTATGCAGTCTACAAGAGACTCACCTCAGATGTAAGGACACAACCAGGTTAAAAGTGAAAGTTTGGATAAAAGACAGGTTCAAGTACTAACTCTAGGCCTATGGGTGCCAAACCATTTGGTTAAGGTGTGACCAAATCAAATGAGAGTGGGCCTTAATCCAAAAGGACTGTAGCAGTTTGGCATTATTTATGAATTCCAAAAAATAGATATTGGATTATGTTTGTAAACTGGTCTGTTCCTCTGGGCATATTAGCATGTATTGGATTCAGAGGTTTTACTTTTACTTGATTAAATTATGATTGGGCCACGTCAATAGGGTGTTGAGTCCCTGCCCCTTGGTGGGTGGTGACTCACAGATAAAAGACATGGCAAAGGACAGAGTTGGAGTTTTGATGTTGGAGTTTTGAAGTTGGAGTTTTGATGTTGGAGTTTTGAAGTTAGAGTTTTGATGCTGGAGTTTTGAATTGGAGCCTGGAGAGAATCAAGCCCCTGGGAGAGAGACAGAGCTGGTCACCTGATAGTCTGCTGGTCGCCTGATAGTCTACAGCTCACCTTGTGGAAAGATACAAAGCCTAGAGAGCCTCATAGTCTACAGTTGACCTTGTGGAGAAAACAGAGGAGGTGAGCCCAGAGAGAAATGAACCTCAGGAAGAGAGGAACTCAGGAAGCCTGAACCCTGGCAGACATCGGCAGCCATCTTGCTCCAACACGTGGCAAAAGACTTTGATGAGGGAAATAACTTACGCTTTATGGCCTGGTAACTGTAAGCTTCTACCCCAAATAAATACCCTTTAAAGAAACCAACTGATTTATGGTATTTTGCATCAGCACCCCTTTCCTGACTAATACAGGGACTGAAGTCTTTTCAAGGAAAAGAAATTGGACATGGAAGTGGAAGCCAGAAGTAAGAATACAGAGAATGAGGCAGATCACCATGTAACAGAGGCAGAGATACAGGCCAAGGAATTCCAAGGATTACCAGCAGCTCATCACTAGATCGCTACAGATCCTGGGAGAAAGCAGGCCTGCCTATACCTTTTTGTTGGGCTGCTAGCTTCCAAAACCATGATACAATAAATTCCTGTTGTTTAAGTCAACCAGTGTATGGCATTTGTCATAGCAGCCCTAGGAAACCAAGACAGAGAATGAAAAAGAAAGACTGAATCTCCTCAGTTTCCTTGGCCCACATACATGAATCCTGCAGTTAAGATTTTAGCACTACAATATTCATTCACCTTCCAAAGTCTAAAGAAGTTTTAATTTTCATTGTGGGTTCTTCTTTGGCCCATGGTTCATTTAGAAGTATATTGTTTAATTTCTGAATATTACAGGATTTTCTAGTTATCTTTTCATGATTGAGGTTTAGCTTAATTCCACTGTGGCCTGAGAACATACCCTGTGTGAATTTAATTCCTTGAAATTTGTTGAGACTTGCTTTAGGTTCAGCTGCAGTTGTTGGATGCAGAGGTCTATGTATGCTAATTAGGATAAGCATATTGAACATGCTGTTCAATTCTTTTATATCTTACTATTTTTTCTCTGCTTATTCTAATAGCTACTCAAAGAGATATGTTAAAATTCCCTAAAATTATTGTGGGTTTATCTTTTTCTCTTTTTAGTTCTTTCAGTTATGCCTTATAAATTTTGAGTCATTATTACACTCAAAATTTTTATTATTTTGTAAATTTAATAATTGAAAATATAAACAATTAAAAAAGAAAAAGAAAACACAGTTGAATAAAAACATCCATTTCTCAATTAAATGCACTGGATACATATAAAAATTTTTTGAATCATACAATATGCTATACAATATATTTGGTTCATAGTAATACAATCATACAGTATTTGTCCTTTTGTGTCTGGCTTGCTTCATTCAACATAATGTCCTCTAGCTTCATCCATGTTGTCATATGCTTTACAACTTCATTTCTTCTTACAGCTGCATAATATTCCATCGTGTGAATACAACACAATTTCTTTATCCATTCATCCATTGATGGACACCTGGGTTGTTTCCATCTTTTGGCAATCATGAATAATGCCACTATGAACATCAGTGTGCAGATGTCTCTTAGTGTCACTGCTCTCAGTTCTTCTTGGTACCAGTAATGGTATTGCAGGGTCACGTGGCAAGTCTATATTCAACTTCTTTAGGAACTACCAAACAGTCCTCCACAGTGGCTGTACCATTCTGCATTCCCACCAACAGTGAAGAAGTGCTCTTATCTCTCCCCATCCTCTCCAACACTTATAGTTCTCTGTCTTTTTAATAGTGGCCATTCTAATAGGTGTGAAATGATATCTCATTGTAGTTTTGATTTGCATTTCCCTAACCATTAGTGATGTTGAGCATTTCTTCAGGTGTTTTTTGTTTGTTTGTTTGTTTGTTTTGCCATTTGTATTTCCTCTTTGGACAAATGTCTATTCAAGTCTTTTGCACATTTTTTAATTGGGTTGTTTGTCTTTTTATTGTTGAGTTGTAACATCTTTTTATATATCTTGGATATTAAACCCTTATTAGATGTATGATTTCCAAATATTTTTCCCATTGAGTTGGCTGCCTTTTCATGCTTTTGACAGTCTTGTGAAGTGCAAAAGTGTTTAATTTTGAGGAGATCCCATTTATCTATTTTTTCTTTTGTTGCACATGCTTTAGGTATAAGGTCCAACAAACCACCACCTCCTACAAGGTCTTGAAGATGTTTCTCTACATTTTCTACTAGTAGTTTTATGGTCCTGGCTTTTATATTTAGCTCTTTGATCCGTTTTGAGTTGATTCTTGTATAGAAAACAAGATAGGGGTCCTCTTTCATTTTTTTGGTTATGGATATCCAGTTCTCCCAGCACCATTTGTTGAAAAGACTGTTTTGTCCCATTATCATTAACTTGGTAGGTTTGTCAAAAGCCATTTGACTGTATATGTGAGGGTTTATTTCTGGATTCCCAATTCTATTCCACTGATCAATTGGTCTATCTTTATGCCAGTACCATGCTGTTTTGACCACTGTAGCTTTGTAATATGTTCCAAGGTCAGGCAAAGAAATTCCTCCCATGTCGCTCTTCTTTTTTAGAATGCTTTTGGCTGTTCGGGTGCACTTTCCCTTCCAAATAAATTTGGTAATTGCCTTTTCTAATTCTGTAAAGTAAGTTGTTGGGATTTTGATTGGTATTACATTGAAATACCAATGCAATACCAAACTGTAAATCAGTTATTTGATACATTGTTAGATTCGATTTGCAAGTATTTTTTTGAGAATTTTTGCATCTATGTTCATTAGAGAGATTGGCCTGTAGTTTTCTTTGCTTGTAGTATCTTTATCTGGCTTTGGTACTAGAGTGATGTTGGATTCATAAAATGTGTTGGGTAATTTTCCCTCCTCTTCAATTTTTTGGAAGAGTTTAAACAGGATTGGTGTTAATTCTTTTTGAAATGCTTGGTAGAATTCACCTGTGAAGCCATCTGGTCCTGTACTTTTCTTTGCTGGAATATTTTTGATGATGGATTCAATCTCTTCAAATGTGATTGGTTTGTTAAGTTCTTGTATTTCTTTTGGTGTCAGTGTAGGTTGTGCATTTCTAGGAGTTTGTCCATTTCATCTAGGTTTTTTAGTTTGTTGGCATACAGTTTCTCATAATATCCTCTTATGATTCTTTTTATTTCAGTGGGGTCAGTTGTAACTTCCCCCCTTTCATTTCTGATTGTATTTATTTGCATCTTCTCTCTTTTTTTGTTAGTCTAGCTAGGGGTTTGTCAATTTTATTCATCTTCTCAAAGAACCAGTTTTTGATTGTTGATTTTCTCTATTGTTTTTGTTGTTGTTGTTGTCAATTTCATTTACTTCTGCTCTAATCTTTATTATTTCTTTCTTTCTGCTTGCTTTGGGATTGGTTTGCTGTTCTTTTTCTAGTTTCTCTAGTTGTTCCGTTAAATCTTTGAGTTTAGCTCTTTCTTCTTTTTTAATATAGGTGTTTAGGACTCTAAATTTCCCTCTCAAGACTGTCTTTGCTGTATCCCATAAGTTTTGATAAATCGTTTTCTCATTTCCATTTGTCTCAATATATGTAGTGATTTCACTTGCAATTTCTTCTTCGACCCACTGATTATTTAGGAGTGTGTTGTTCAGCCTCCACACATTTGCAAATTTACTCTTTTCTAATTATTATTTTCCAGTTTAGTTCCATTAAGATCTGAGAAGGTGTTTTGTATAATCTCAGTCTTTTTATATTTATTGAAAGCTGCGTTGTGCCCTAACATGTGGTCTATCCTGGAGAAAGATCCATGGGCACTTGAGAAGAATGTATAACCCGCTGAGTTTGGATGCAGTGTTCTGTATATGTCTGTTAGGTTTAACTTGTTTATCATATTGTTCAAGTTCTCTGTTTCCTTGTTGATCTTCTGTCTAGTTGTTCTATCTAATGATGTGAGAGGAGTGTTGAAGTCTCCAATGATTATTGTAGAGATGTCTATTTCTCCCTTCAATTTTGCCAGAGTTTATCTCATATATTTTGGGGCACCCTGGTTAGGTGCATAGATATTTATCACTGTTATATCTTCCTGATAGATTGTCCCTTTTATTAATATATAATGACCTTCTGTATCTCTTATAACATTTTGCATTTCAAGTCTGCTTTGTCTGATATTAGTATAGCTACCCCTGCTCTTTTTTGGTTACTATTCATGTGGAGAGTCTTTTTCCAACCTTTCACTTTCAGCTATTTTGTATCCCTGGGTCTAAGGTGAATTTCTTGTAAGCAGCATATGTTTGGCTCATGTTTTTTCATCCATTCTGTCAGCCTGTATCTTTTGATAGGGGAGTTTAATCCTTTCACATTGAATGATATTACTGTAAATGCACTATTTACTTCCACCATTTTATTCTTTGGTTTTTACATGTCATATCATATTTTTGCCTGTCTTTTTACTCTTTTGGTTAACCTTTCTGCTATTCTTTCTTCTGTACTCTCCTCCAAGCCTTTCTCTCCTGTCTTTTTATTTCATGTTCTAAGGCTTCCTTTAATTTTCTTGCAAAGATGGCATTTTTTTTTTTTTTTGCAAACTTTCTTAGTTTCTGTTTATGAATATTTTATACTCACTTTCATATTTGAAGGACAATTTTGCTAGATAAAGAATTCTTGGCTGACAGTTTTTCTTTTCAGTATTCTAATTGTATCATACCACTGTCCTCTTGCCTCCATGTTTTCTGAGGACAAATCTATGCTAAGTATTAATGGGCATCCCTTGTATGTGATGGTTTGCTTCTCCCTTGCTGCTCTGAGAATTTTCTCTTTATCTTTGACATTTGACATTCTGAGTAGTATGTGCCTTGGAGTAGGTCTGTTTGGATTTATTCTGATTGGGGTACAGTGTACTTCTTGAACATGCAAATTCATTTCTTTCGGGAGAGTTGGGAAATTTTCAGCTATTATTTCCTCAAATACTCTTTCTGCCCCTTTTCCCTTCTCTTCTCATTCTGGGACTCCCTTGACATTATGTTGTTGCATTTCATGTTGCCATTCAGCTTTATGAGCCCCTGCTAAATTTTTCCATTCTTTTATCTCTCTGTTCTTTTCTTTCTTCAATTTCAGCTATTCTGTCTTCTGTATCACTTATTCTTTCTTCTATCATTTTAAGTCTGCTGTTATATGCCTCTGATGTGTTTTTGATCTCACCTATTGTGTCTTTCATTCCCATGAGCTCTGTTACTTTTCTGTTCAGAGTTTCTAATTATTTTTTGCACTTGCTCAATGTCTTCTTGATGTCATTTATCTCTTTAACCATATTATCTTTCAGCTCATTAATTTAATTTTGGAAATTTGTATGCATCTCACTGATTAGTTCTCTCCAGTCCTGTGTCTCTTCAGGGGCTTTGTTATAGTACATTTCTTGGGCCATGTCTTCTATTTTCTTAGTATGGCTTGTAATTTTTTGTTGATGTCTAAGCATCTGATTAGGATGTAGTTTACTCAGATGCTCAATTTCTTTCTCTTTTATAGGGATTTAGTGGCAGGAGATTGTGTGTTACCATGCTCTTTGATACTTGGCTCAACCTAGATTGTTTGGATTGTCCCTGCTAGTTGCTCAAAACTGGGCACTGGACCCAGTAATTGGTTGTAGAGTCGCTTTCTAGGGACTTGGGTGGGGGTGGTATAGAGGCTAGAAAAAGCCTCTCCTGCTTATTTTTAATTTTCTTGCATGCACTTCCTTGGTCTGCCAGAAGATAGCACTCTTTGGCAGCTTTCATTTTGATGCCTGGTCAGAGTGTATTTGTTGCAACACAGATAGGATCAATGTGATACAGCTTCCTGCCTGGAGGCTAAGAGCCTTGTCATTCAAACTTTCTCTGAGACAGTTCTCCAGCCTTCTCTGGCAGCCCCCTCCCTTTTCCCAGCTAGGAAATATTTCCACTCCCTTCTAAGGCCTCAACAATCAGACCCAGTTAATAGAGGATATTGGTAGGATCATATACCTTTAGCCCCTTGCCAGCTCCCAAAGCATACAATGGCACAGCTCCACCTGGCCTGGGACACAGCAGACCAAATTTGTGGGTCAGAAGCTGAGTCAGCCTTAGGTTGAGTCCCTCTCTCTCCCCTTTCCTGGGGTCAAAATCCCTGAAGCCCCCTTTGTCTGTAGCCACAGGCCCAGAGGCCTGAAAATTCTAAAGTGTCTTTAGTATGGGGGAGGTTGCCGGTAGCAGCAGCCCCTGGTTTAAACTCACAGTTCTGTGGTCATGATTCCTTCCTTTGTCCCTCTCTCCTCTGGGTGGTGTCCAGCCTTCACCTGGTGTCCTAAACCCTAGAAGATCTTTTTCTAGGCTTTTTCAGCCTGTTTTCTAGCTATTTTTCTGGAGAAGAGAGTCCTGTGTCTTTCTAGTCTTCCATCTTCCAGAATGTCATTCAAATTTGTAAGTGTTACTTCCTGGCAGATTAACCACTTAACCATTGTGAAATGTCTTTCTAGAAATCTTTTTTCCTTAACATCTACTTGGTCTGTTATAAGTTTAGCAAAACAGCTTCTTTTTGGTTAGTGTTCATGGGAAAGTTAGAAGGAGCACAGTCCACACATGACTGCCCTTAGGTTCCATAGTTCACTGAAAGGACTCTCAGAACTCACTGAAAACTGTTATACTCACAGTTACAATTTATTAGAGCTAAATGATACAGATTAAAATCAGCCAAGGGAAGAGACACATGGAGCAGAGTCTAGAAAAGAACCAAATGCCATGCTTCCAGGTGTCCTCTCCCTGTGGAGTCATGGACAGCATTATTTTCCTGGTTTTGATGTGTGTTGGGGATTGAATCCTATCCCTCACAAAAGGCATGTTCACGTCCCAGCCCCTGGTCCTGTGGGTGTGAACCCATTTGAAATAGAACCTTTGAAGATGTTATTTGTTAAGGTGTGCCCAATTGATTGAGGGCAGGCCTTAATCCAGTAGGGCTGAAGTCCTTACCTGAAAAGGAAGCCACAGGGAGCAGCCAGAAACTAGATGTCAACAGAACCTGGAAAGAAAAGGTTAAGATGCCACCATGGATATTGCTATGTAAAGGAAAAGCCAAGGAACCCAAGGGTTGTCGGCCAGCCAAAAGATACCAATCCTGGGAGGAAGTAAGCCTCCTAGCTTCTGAAATCATGAGCCAATAAATTCCTGTTGTTAAGCCAACCCATTGTATGGTATTTGTTTTAGCAGCCAGGAAACTAAAACATTGTGTGACAATATGCATGGAGTATTGCCATCCAGAGAACCTGAGCCTTTCTGTCCTGAATTTTATTGGAGCTCCATCCCTTAGGCCCAGTTGACTGCTGCCATGACTGATCTCAGTCACCAGCCCTGCTAGAGGTTAACTGATACCACATGCCCTAAAGCCCCCACTCAAAAATCACACTGTTACTCTTTGGCTTGGCCAAAGCCCTCATCCTAAATAGCAATGTTGGTGTGGCTCAAAGCCCCCAGTCAAATAAAGACACTCTAATCAGCTGTGACATTGAAAGGGTTTAGAGGTGACCTCCCAGAAGCTAGGTCAAATGCCAGACCTCTCTTTGAACAAGGTTTAATTTTTTACTACGGTGTTAGCATGGAATATCTTTTTCCATTCTTTTACTGTCAACTTTTCTACATCTTCAATTTATAAGCAGCATAGACCATTTTATTTTAAATCCAGTTTGACAATATTTGTCTTTTAATTGGCAGTGTTTGGTATTTTCATTTAATGTATATACTGGTTATATAGATATAAATATATAAACTTATATAAATATATAAGTTTAAATCTACTATCTTGTTATATATTTTCTCTTCTCCCACCTGTTCCATGTCCTTTTTTCTCTCATTTCTTGCCCTATTTTAATTAAATATTTTTTATTATTCCTTTTAGCCCTTTATTAACTTGTTTAAGTTTACCCTTCTTTTAGGCATCACCCTAGAATAAAATATGCATCCTTGACTTATTAAAGTTCAATATAAATTAGTACTTTTTCCACCATGCAATGCAATGACCTTAGAATAATATAATTTTATTTATCCATTCCCCTGCCTTATGTTTGTTTTTTGTGATGCATCTATCACACATGTATTTAAACCTCTAAAACATTATAATTATCCTTTGCTTTCAATATTCATTTAGAGTTGTTCATGTTTACCTTTTACATTGCTTTTCATTCTTTCTTGTTTTTCTGTGATTCTGTCTGGACAAATTTTCTTTCTGCCAAAAGAACTCATCCTAGTATTTACTTTTGTGCAGGCCAACCAGTGATAAATTTACCTCAGCTTTTGTGTATCTAAAATTATCTATTTTGCTTCAATTTTTAAAGGCTGATTTTACTGGGATAGAATTCTAAGATAACTGTTTAGTTTTTCCAACTTTTTAAATAAATAATTTTAAGCAACTTTTTCAAATCTGTGAATAAATAATCCATTGTTAGCTAGCTTGACTCTGTCTGCTTATAGTATTCTATTTTTCTTTGGTTTCAGCAATTTTACTATGATGTGTCTGGGTATGGTATTTTATATATTTATCCTACTAGTAATTTGTAGTGCTTCTTAACTCTTGGTATCTTTCAACATTTTTGGAGAGTTTGTGTCTATCCTCACCTCAAATATGGATTCTGTCCCAATTTTGTTCTCCTTTTATTGTTGGATTCCAACTGCACATATGTCTGACCTATTCTCTAGGTCATATATTTCTCTTATGCTTGGTATTTTATGCTGGCTTATCTTCCAGATCACTAATCCCCTCTTCAACTGTTTGTTATCTGCTATTAAATCTATCTATTGAGTTATTAATTTTAGTTGTATTTTTCACTTCTCCAATTTCTATTTGATTCTTTTGGAAAGTTATCTGTCAAAATTCTCCACTTTCTTTTTATTTTCATCATATGTATTAAATTTAAATCAAATACCTTTAATACCTGGATCTTCCTTGGGTCTATTTCTATCATGTTTTGTCTCCTGACTTTCAGAAATATAGACATCTCCTGAAATTGCCTGGTGTTTTTTATTATTATTATTATTATTATTAAATGCCAATTATTGTAAATGAAAATTTGAAGAAGTAATTTGAGGCTCTGCATGATGTTAACTTCTTCAAGGCAACATTTACTTTTGCTTCTTGCAGCGTAAGGGAAGATCACCTTAATCCAATCAAAGAATACACTGATTTAAAGCTGGCTTCAGCTTTCTGGGACTGGTCTACTTCTGGTCCATCCTCTTGGTTAAGGTAGAGCCCACCTAAGGTCCCAAACAAAACCTTGGGAGTTTGCCAAAATCCCCCTCCTGGAGTGGTCCTGGAATCCTTTTTGGTTCCCTACCCCACGAGACTGCCAGAAACTCTGCACAGCTGCTCAACCTTTCAGCCACCAATTTCTGCTCAATTTCTCAGCCTCTCTGCTATTGCTTTGGAGTTGGCAAATGCCTTGGAGGGAAAAACAGCTCTGAAAATCAAGTGCACCTCTCTGCACCTCTCTTCTTTCCAAGATCTTGGCCCCTCGAGTACTATTTGCTTTGGTTGATCTCTAATACTTCAAACATTAAACTTATAAAATAGATTTTGTCCAGATTTCTTAGTTTACTATTGCTAGGAATGGATACCTCCCCCCCAAAAAAAACTCTAATATTTCTAACATTCTCTCCCAGCATCATCAGCAGAAATCTGACCATTCCTATAAAATATTAGATATATTTGGTTTCTCAGGGATATTCATAGTTTCCAGGGTGTGATGATACCTATTTGGCCGAGAGCAATTCCTAGGAGCAGCTGTGAGCCATTAGCAGCCACCACTTGCAGCAGATGGGGGATTGATGAATTGTTGGAAAAGGGATCTGGGAGGACTTCAATCTCATTGAGTACATTAGATATACTGATCATTTCAATAAGGCAGAGTTTTTGTTTTTGTTTTTGTTTTTGTTTGTTTGTCTGTTTTTCAGTTGTTGGTTTTTTTTTTTTTATCTAGGTGCTCCTTATTCCCTTGCCTGCCCCCAAAACTAACTTCTTTTTCTTGCCCCTCAACAATTGGGGTGGTAAGGCTGAGGATGGGATGAAAGGGAAAGGACTTGTCCCCAAACACATACACACACAGGTACACAGTATCTCCATTCCTGAGCACTTCCTCACTCTTACTCCTGTGGTGCATCCCACTCAGCCGTTCTCTTTGGGGTCACTTTGCCCTGGCAAGCAGATCTTATGAATGACCCTTTCAAGACACTTTTAATCTTGCTATTTACCATGTGTGCCATCAGCCCATGAGAAAGCTTGTCCTTCTGCCCCTCCAAAATCTAGATATGCAAGACACTACCACTGTAGCTTCCTAGGGCATTGGTGTAGCATCAGGGGCATATCCATACAACCTCTTGCCTTTAGGATTTTCCAAGCTGGAGCCAGGCCCCAATCTCTGGCTTCAGACCCAGAAGACACAGGCTGGCCTCTTGCTGGAATTTGATCTATACTCAGCTGTATTCCCATAGTGGCACAGGGACCAGAGGGCTTCTACAACTTAACCAACAGTCAGCAAAGGTGAGTGTCATTCTCCCTTACTTGGCATAGACTAGGGAGAAGCACCCCTTCTCTCTTAACCCACAAGGAAAGGAAACAAAGTTCTGATTCATTTGCCTGCAAAGTACAGAAAATTTAATTATAAGTTCTCAAAAAGATGTTGTGTAGGTGAAGGACTGAAGGGCATTTTCCACCTCCTTTACAATTAATCCTTATTTAACAATTATTTCTATTTTAAACACAATAGGCAAAGTATAAAGATACTTTTCCTTTATGCTTCCACCAGAACTTATGAAACCTCAGGAATTCTGTACTGTATCTAACACAAATTGCCATAAAATGCTATAAATTATTAATTACTCAACTCTAAAACATTATGTTTTAAAACCTAAATGCTTAACTTAATAGGGTTTTTTCCTCTAGAGAGGAAGATTTTCAAGTTAAGTAAAGATACATGACACATAGAACAGAGGCTATTGCTATGCTCATGGCACCTCCTTCCTACTGAGTGACAGAGAATCAGCATTAAGGGATAAATTTAAAAATAATTCCATGTTAGTAGATCACATTAGACACAGCTTCCTTCTCTCTATACTTTTGTGAGTCATGAAATCAGATAGAATAATTCAAGTTGCTATCACTATATCTGAAATTTGGGAAACCAAAGACATATTCATCAGCTGATTAATTGATTCCCAAGTATTTACTGAGTATTTATTTACCACCTGAGTGCTAAGTTACAGTCAAATAAGAAATGGATGCTTCCTTCAAGGAACTTACAGGCAAGGAGGGAACCAGAAAAATAAACAGTTCATTAATAAATGGCAGAATTATGATAGAGACTTACAGAGGGAGATGTCGGAGCCCGAAAGAGGGTACCCACCCATCTTGGTGGCCAATAGGGGCTTCCTGAAGCAAATGGCAGCTGAGGACAACTAGAAATTAGCCAAATGATTATCCACAATAGCCAAAAAGTGGAAGCAAGCCAAGAGCTCATCAAAAGAGGAATGGATAACAAAACGTGTCATATACATACAATAGAATATTCTTTAGTCATAAAAAGGAATGGTGTTCTGATACAAGCGACAACATGGATGAACCTTGAAGACATCATGGTGAGGGAAATAAGCCAGACACATAAGGACAAATACTGTATGACCTAACTGATGTGAAATAATTAGAATAAGCATATTCATAGAGTCAGAAACTAAAATACAAGTTACCAGGGGCTGGGGTGAGGGTAAGGAAGGGGATTTAATGTTTAATTGGTACATTATTTCTGTTTGGGGTGATGGAAAAGTTTTGGTAATGGATGATGATGATGGTAGCACAACATTGTGAATGCAATTAACACCAGTGAATTATAAATTTGAATATGGTTAAAAGGGGAAATTTTAGGTTGTGTAAAAGAATAAAAAAAAAATTTTAAACATAGGACTGTACAACACAAACAGTAAACTATGGACTATAGTTAATAGTATAATTATAATATTGTTTCCTCAATTGTAAAGAAGGTACCACACTAATGAAAAGTGTTAATATTAGGGAAAACTGGGGTGGGGGTGGGGTATGAAAGCTACATTTTCTTCATGATTTTTCTACAAACCTATAACTTCTCTAATAAAACAAATTAGCCAAATGGCTCTCAGTTTTCTCTCCTGAGTGTTTGGGGGGATGTTGGTGACACCAAAAAAGATGGAAAATAGATGAGCAGGAATGGACTGAGAAAAGATCGTGAGTTAATTTTTGTAATTGATGAGTTTGTGCTACTGGCCCAAAGAAGCAAAGACAGATGGTAAACATTGGGATATATAAGAATAAAACTCAGAAGAGATATAGCCTAGAAGTACATATGTTTGAGTCATCAACATTTAATTGGTATTGAAAGCTTGAGCATGGATGAAATCATGAAGGGAAAACATATAGTAGTTTTACATTTTTTGCTTTGTGGGTATTTTTAAGCCTCTAATGAAATGGACTCTGTACTCACAAAAACTTACACATAGAGAAAATTTTGCATACACTTACAGTAAGACACACCTTCCCTAAGCCCATTCCTGGACCCCAGATTAAGAATATACAATATATAACAAGAAGGGATGTGAACTGGTGATAAAAACTTCCTCAGCCATGATGAAAAGTTCTGATGTTCATGGCAGCTTACAAGATAAAGCTACCCAAAAAAGACATGAAAAAGTTGTGTTTTCTCAAATGAATGCTTTGCTTTTTGTAACTATTTAACTCTATATTACCTATCTTTGGAACCAATACAGTCTATAAAACATATTGCTCAAAAAATCCAAAAAGAGAGACAACTTTTAAAATATGCATATGAAATGGCATTAGATTTAGTCATATCACCACTCTAGAGAATATATCAAGCTAGAATTAATGAGCTCCAGTTTGTAAGGATTTTTACAGCTCAAGAGAAATTGGCTTTTCTAAACCCTTCCCCTTCCGTAGGCTGCCAGAACACTGTGCTTATGCTTCTACTATAAAACCCATTTCATTCCTCCTTGTTTACATGTCCACCTTCCCCCTTCAACATTTTAGGCTCCTTCTAGACAAGGACCAATTCTTGTTTATCTCTGCCCACAGTGCTGTTCCAGCCCCCACCCCACCCCCATCTAATCACAGCCTCGCACATGCATTTGATAAATATTTGTAGAACTAGCCAGAATTGTCTAGCCGTTTACAGAATCCTCTTACAGTACTGGAGCAGAAATCAGATGTTTGGAAGATAATGGACAAGAGACTCCAATTGCCTCTTTCCGGTTGAGGTCTGATGTTTCCCATTTCTGCAGCAATAGAACCAAAGAAGCTCCACGGTAAATAATATTAATCAGCCTGAGGTCTCCACACCACATTTCCCATGTTTGTGTTAAACTGTGTCACATGGAATTAGAGGAAACTGAGGAAAAACGACGTGAATTCCCAGAGCCAAAAGAATAGAGACAATTCTCTTCTCATAACACACACACACATAAACTTACTCCTCTCTCAAAGGGAAACTATCATTTATGCAAAGCAAAGGACAAAGCAGGTGTTAGTACAAGAATAGATCATCTCAGGGGTCATAAACCAAATCTTTTGCTCTACATAAATCAAGACATAAATCAAGAATACCCGTGCAGGAATTAAATCACCATTTAGCCTTGTTTGCTGTGCAACATTGTAACTAAGACTGGTGCAAACTCACATCCTTAAACAATTCATGCGAGCCGGAAGGGAAGCCGTTTACTGACCTTTGAAGATTTACAGTCCCACCTAGTCTGAAACAGAGCAGAATGTCACTGGTGTTTTCAGAAGAATATTTGGTCTATCCCCTGTTGATGCCTTCATTACTTTACTCCAATAAATCTTTACTTTCTGTTTACATACGGGGTGCTTTGGGCTTCCATTTCAATACTCAGAAGTTCTGAGTTTGTTGCAATAGCAGACAAGCTGCTTGTCTTGTTTGGTTTTGTTTTATTGGTTTGGTTTGGTTTTATTGGTTGGTCCATGTTTGAGGGCACTGCAACCCCAATGCCTCGTAATTTAAAAGCATGAAATAAAATGAAAAGGCAGATGGAGACCAATTTCAAACTAGTCTTGACTTCATGGTAAAGCTTTTTGAGCAGTAATGCATAGGCTAGGGTAGGCTCTGGCTAGAACTATAGGTTGCCCAAACTATTTCTCTTTTCTAGGGGACCGTAGGATTTGTTCCTTTTCCAGGGTTATTGCTTTGAGACTTGGGTGGCTCTGGAGAATACAAAATATTGTTTTTATCTCCAACCAAAAAAAAAAAAAAAAAAAATTCTCCAAACCAAGAAATGAGTTTGTCCCAGGCAAGGCAAGGCAGCATAATAAGCACAACACAGAATAGAGTTGCTCTTTGTCAGGCTGGGTGTCTTGTATATTTAGTGAGTAAAACGTTTGATTCAAAAGATTTTGGAAGAAAAATCAGATGCAGCAGAAGGGATGGAGTGGCAAGAATATAATAGTGAGGGGAAAAGGCAAAAAAGAATAAATAGGTCTTGAGTTGTGACTACTTAGCTCAGAAAATGGAAATTCAGCAGTTGGGTTTATTTCCATAAATTCAGGCCTTTGCCTGGAATATTTTTCCCTTCCCTCCACTATACGCTGCCACATGACAAATTTATACTCACGATTCAAACCTCAGCCCATACATCATTTCTCCTGGAAAGCTTCCCTGACATCACAGAAAGAATTCTTCTCTCCCTTCTTTGTGTTCCCATCTCACTTAATCAGTCCCCTTCTTAGAGAATGCCCCCACCACCACCACCACTACTCCGAGAGTGCCTTGAGAATCGAGATTATTCATCACTTTCTCCCAAGGTTTGTCATTATGGATGACACAAAAATCTCCTTGATAAATACCTGCCGAATAAATCTAAATGGCTAACCCGAAAAAAAAAGCAAGCACTCGGGTACCTAAATTAGACATATAACTAATAGAGCTCCACTCCCCATATTTTATGAAGCCCCAGACTAAAATTAGGAAAGCACATCAGAACAGAGCCATCATGAAAGCCAGTTTTAGATGGGACAACCCTTAAAAGTGGGTGGAATAGAGACAATACAGAGAGGAATTTATAAGAAGAAGAAATGAAAAATAATTATCTAACTCTTTTGGTTCAGTTTCCCAAAAAATGTTAACAATGGATGCATTTTTTTCATCAGAAAAAAGTATGAAAATAGTCACCCTGAAATTTCCCAGTTTGCTGTGTAATCATATCCTGAGCAGAAGTATTATACACCCACGTCAGAACTGAGGACTCACCTCCCACTCAGAAATTGCTCCATCTTTTTCATGAGCAGCCAGTTAAACGCTGTGCATAAAAAGAGCAATTTAGAACGAATGTCATATGGGCCGCCGCACAAATTACCATGGACATCATCCAAATGTGGCCACATAGTATGATTGGAATCTAACACTTATTGAGAAGGTATATTTTCTAAAGTATATTTAGGTATGAACTGGGTTACTAGAATCCCTCAACCGCTGTACCATTTGAAACACTTCCTCCAGAAGAGTCTCTCAATTCTTGGCGGAGCATGCAGAGGCCTATTTGGTGATTATATGGTGCTCACACATGCACACACACACACTCTCATATCCTCACACATAGGTGAACATTCACACTCACGTGCACAAACACACACACACATACACACACATGCTCACCCCTGCACTCACACACACATATTGGCACATCCTCTCTCTCTCTCTCTGACACACTCTCCCATTTAACCAGGGGAGGCAGCTCACTGAAAAGAGATCATTTCCAGAATAGCTATTAGCCAGTGCCATGTGATGAAAAGGGGCTACGTAGCTGAGTTTGGGCTCAGTCACTCCTTGTATTTTATAGTAACTACCCAGTAACAACGGCCTTGTTGAGCATTTGCAAGTACTACTACACACATTCAAATTTCTACTGAATACTAAGGACAGGTAGCAGGTCTTCAAACTATTTGAAATAATTTTGGTAATTTTTTTTTAAGTCTCAGAAAAGGAAGCTGCAATCACAAAATCAAGACTATTAAAAACAGCATTGGGATACGGATGTGGCTCAAGTGGCTGAGTACCTGCTTCCCACATGGGAGGGTCCCAAGTTCAGTTCCCGGTGCCTCCTTAAAAAAAACAAAAACAAACAACAAGCAAAACAAATGAAAAAACCAAGTCAGGGAAGCTGATGTGGCTCAGTGGTTGAGTGCCAGCTTCCCACATACGAGATCCCAGCTTCAATCCCTGGTACTTCCTAAACAACAACAACAACAAAAAAAAAAAACAGCATGTCTTAGGCCTTGAGTATCTTGGTATTGGCTTCTCTAATTTCTATCAAGGAGTAAACCTTTTCTGTTTTTCCATAGAATTCACCCCACCTAGACCAGAAACTTCACCTTAGCTAGACTGTGAGCCCCAGCCCCACTCCCACTCACCCCTACCCCCGGCACCCCCAGCCCCACATGCCTTCAGCACATAGCACCTCAGTACAGATTTGTTCAAAGAAGACTGGATGGCTGTGGTGAAACTCTCTAGTTAACATTCACTTTAGCCAGGATGAATCAATTTGTGGATGTTCATCACAATGTTTAATGGTCCTCTCCTCTGGAGAAGCAAAGGGAAAATTAACAGCATGCCCCAAAAAAGTCTTGTCCAGTGTTTTCGCAGCTCATAGAGACATCCACAGGCTTTCTTTTTCTCCAGGTATGTGACTTCATTGTGGAAGCCTCCTTCATTTAGAGGGAAACTGATCTTACACACACTTTCCATATAAATTATCTCTGTTCCTTCCTGGAGAGAAATGACTCAGCCTGTACCTATGAACAAAGAGGGAAGAGCTGAGCCATTGTCCAATGACACTAATCAGAGTAGCAGAAAATACGTATTATTCATAGCCCATAGCCTACCTTTTTCCTTAGTTGAAATGTTTTGACCAGAAAATCAAATAATTATTTCAGTTTCACACCTCATTTGTCTTATGTAAGCATCATTTCACTTATACTAAAGATAAGAGAGTTAACTCAAAGGTTTTTGTCAAACCATTTGTACCAAATAAATGAAGCCCTAGAGTAGATTCCCAATAATAGTTTGAATAAATATCTGCACAACTGTGTTACATGGAGATCTTATAACATAGGTGAATATGATACCTATCAACCATATTGAGATTCAGAGAGAACGAGTAGAGAAAGACTTATAGGACTCAAACTAAGAATAAGATCAGATCAGTTTGTAAAACTGCCGTATATATACTCTGTATCTATTGCACAGTATACAGATTAAGACACCTACAGATCTATCTACAGAGTTAGCCCACCCCACTCCTTCTTGCTGCGTTTGTAGTAATTGAAGCATCTGCAAAGCTACAATAAAAATTAAAAGAAAGGCAAAAAATGACAACACATGTGTCTTTGAAAACTGGGCCAAAGACTGTGCCAAGAGCCCTTTAAGCTTGAACTAAGCCACAGTGTTCCATTTGTTTCTACCCCAGACAAAACAGTACCCATTTGGAATGCTACATGAAGATGTTTTGCTTTTGTGGAGATAATTGGTTCTAAAGAGTCATAGCAATTAGCAGCATCAGGTAGCTCAGGCAGCATTTGGTTGCCCGTTGCATATTTATTTTTGAGCAAATGGGAGGGTGCAGGGGTGACCAGAGCAGATGGGGAAGAGATGCAATTACTTCACTGGCACCTTGCATGATGTCTCATGCCATCTTTCTCCCTCCGTGGTTAGAGCCGCTGGCTTCTGAGACAGTCTGAAGGGCCAAGGCAAGTGCAGATGCCCGCAGCTGTTTGGGCTGCCCTTCCCCATGGCCTGCCCCTCCCCCTCCCCCACTCTCCTGCCATGAAAAGGACATTTCTGTGCTGACACCTTGAATCTCAGCACACTTTAGTTTCACCATTGAGGATTTTTTGTTGTTGTTGCAAAAATAACAAGCCAGTAGGGCTATAGTTAGGGGTTAATTGGGCATAAAGGCAAAATGTGAAAAGACCCAGCTGTTCCTCTCAGGGAAGATTCTAGAAAGTTATTATAACTGATCGCTACCTTTCTACAGTGACTTTCTAGTCTGGCAGTACCAGGAGCTGGGACATGACTGAAACTCATGGGGAAGGAAAGCCAAGAGGCGATACTGAAGAAAAAAAAAAAAAAAGAAAGAAAGGCCATGAAAAAGGATGAGTACAGAAGAGGGAATAACTACCAAGAGCTAACATGGAAATCTTTGGCTAAAAATAGAGTAGCTAATGCTTATTGAACACTTACTATCTGCCAGACATGGTAATAAGCAATTTACATGAACACAATACTATGAGTTCGTATCACCATTACCCCATTTTACAGATGAGAAAACATGGGCTTAAAAAAGGTTTAAAAAGTGCCTAAATGCCTCTCAGCTTGTAAATGGCAGGACTGTGATTCAGGTCCAGGCTCCCCAGGAGTCGAGGAGACTGGGATTCAGCTTCCTGATTGACTTCAATGTAGCAGAGTAACTTTCAGCAGGTCGCTGAACTTTCAGTATCTGTCGCTATAAGGGAGAGTGGCATTTCTGCCTCAGAATTGCCTGAGGAGCTTATTAAAAATACAGGTTTCCAGGGCTCTTCCTAATAAATCAAGGCCCCCAAAACTGCGTTATTAGTAAGTCTTTGAGGATTTTATAGCATTTAAGGACTGTTGGACTAGCTGATCTGTAAGATACCTTCTAAATCAAAAATTGTATGGCTCTGGCAGCTGACGTGGCATCCAAGGAAGCAGTCTCATTATTGATTGTCAAAGTTTGTTTATTTAAAAGAAAACTCAAAATAGTATTATTTGGAGTGAATTATTTTACTCACAAGACTGATATTTAATTACTTTATTTCCAAAATGCAAGCTCACTTTTTAAGATGGATTCCTATACATTGAGGAAATTTTAAAACTCAGATTTAATACTATTCTACAAATATCCTAAGCAGTATAGCATTTTTGGAATCACACACATATTTGTATAATTTTGAAGGAGTCAAGAGTAGATATTCTTTTAGCTGTATGGACTGTTTTGTGTTGTCATTTTTTTAAACAAAGCTCTATATATTCTAATCACAGAGTAAGTTATTAAGTTGAACCATATGAAATCGCTGTTATTCAGCTATTTTTACTTGTAGAAACGGCAATTTCATATGGTTCAACTTAATACATATGTGTTATTAGCCTGTATACAGACAACACTTTTTAAAGATAACTTGCTTGGTCCTATAACGCAGTGTTGCTCATTCAGTGCATCCTCAGTACATGTTGGATGATGATGTTGATGGTGACATTTCCCATTCAACTTCCAGACTTTGTCCCAAATCCCTGGATCTTAAATGACACATAGCCCCAGCTACCATAGACAAAACTGTGATCAAACTAATAATCTGAGAACTGATTTTTTCCATCCATTAACAAGCATAATCTAACGAGCAACTAGGGACATCCAGCCCATGACAGGCAGGGCATTTTCCCTAGTCACTCTGCATATGTGAGTTTATTGTGCCCTTTGAAAACCTACTTCATAGTCTCACAGATATTGTCAGTGGCGTATTTTTTCCCACTGTTCAGGCCATTTTCCTCAAACTAAGTATTTGATCCTTGTCACTAAAAACATATCAATAGGAGAAAGAAACCTAAAAGTTAAAAATTAAGTGAAATGACATGGATTTGCATGGGTTGAATGTTTAGAGAACAAATAAAAGCGACTGAGCTCACTCTGCTACATGAAACATTTGTGCCTTTGTTTCCCCTCTGTAGCTCCCTCTTTGGTGCCCAATGCTGAGTGCCAGCAGGATTATTTGGCAGCCGTGTGAGCTAACTAAAGCCACTGGTAGCTCTCATTCAGTGGTGAAATTGTTGTCTTCCTCTGATCCTCACATTATGGAGATGAGGGGATGAATGTACAACACTAAGATTCCCTACCGAGATAGCTTTTCACTCTTTTCAGTAAGAAAAAGATCAAAAGGAAACTGGCTAATTAGCATACCAAAGGAGACAAAAACCCCTAGAGCTTTATCGTTGTTGCAATCCAATAATAAACAGCGCAGCACAAAAAAGATTATTTGATAATGGCACACAGAATTGAAAGTCTTTGAAATAGCAGCTTCTAGAAAAAAATATTTTTGGAAGGGAAAATATCCATAATTATTCCGAATAATGCTTACACATTGGGGAGCGGCTCTTCCTGCCTGTGAGAGCTCCTTGCAGAACTACTTTGCCTAGGAACGGTGATATGGATTGCCTTTATATGAAAAACTCAAAAAGCCTACCAAGAGCTCAAGTCCCTTTCCAAAGCAACATTCAGCCCTTTCACATTCCCCAAAATTAAACCCAGAATTCTTGTCTTAAAAATAAGCAGCCTCTTTTCCCAGACCAGCACCTAGCCAATGGCTTCAGCTCAAAATCAAAGAAATTTGCCACACTTTGAGACTCATTCTTCTCTGCAGCCCTTTCTAGTTTAGAAATTCAGGTAGCCTCTGCAAATATGCACTTTTTTCCAGGGAGGAGAACAAAGCAATTGTTAAATTATAAATAAGTTATTTGGGTTCCTATGCACAGGACTCTCTGAGACCTATGGAAAAAAAGAGTTTTGAAAGAAAACCAGACCCTAACCCTGGGGTTAATATCAACATTGTGTTGCTTATGTCTTTAGACATAGAGAAGACAACAACCAACCATCAGAATGGATTTTTGGGGAGCCACAAAGTTGTGATGCAGCTGTCTGTTCCACTAAGAAGGCCATTGGATGCTCAAATTGGGCACATGGTCAAGCATTGCTTCCCCACAGGCAGCTGACCGGCAGCCGGATCAAGCTTGTGAGCAGCACAGGAGATGTGGGATTCTGAGTTTGAGAGATAGATGCTAATAAAGAATATCTGCATGGAGGGACCAGAATTTTCCCTAAGCCAAGCCCCAGCTCCCATTAAGAGGCCTCCTGGCCACAGCGATGGTATCATTTTGCCTGGAGATCGCCCAGGCAATTATAATGGACTTGCCAGAGCCCAATGGTACTAAGCCATTTGAATTAAAAAGCCTGACACAATATTTTATCTTGTGTCTAACCTAATGCATCATTGTTAGAGTCAAATGGTAATGAATCACTTTACAAATCTGAGTTTAAATGAATAACTCCTCCCTTACTTTATAGATTTGTTTTCAAACCAAAAAATGCCCTTGACTGGCCATTGAGTAACCTATCTTTCTCTCTGATACCTCTAGTTCCTTTCAGATTTCATAAGATCATTTAAGTATCTTATTTTCTTAATTTCACACAAAACTCCTTCCTTTGTTTCTTTTCATAAATTGTCTATTTGCAACGAAACAAGCCCCAAATCAGAATTTTACTTAGAAAATGTGTCTAGAGGAGTAAAATAAATGCCATTTACCCACCACTCCAAAGTATTAATTAGACTTAGCTGTTTGCCAGCTAAGTGCCAGAGGAGCCTGTGGTGATTAGCTGCACTAATTGGAATTTCAAGTGGCGCTGCTAACCACACAAAGATAATAGGATTATATCTTCCATCCCTGAAAAAAGAAGTAGGTTTTTCATAACTGTTTAGAGGATGATTTTAAGCTGTTTCACACCTAACTAGCCTCAAAGAAAGGGAACTTTTTTAGATTCTATTTTTATTCCTACAAAAAAGGAGAATTAAAAATTCTTCCAGGCAGCAGCAAAAGTATAAAAGAATGTCCCTCCCTCTCTCTGGGTCTCAACTTGCTTAAAAAACAGCACAGAAAAGTAACTTTCCTGGACCTCTAACAGGAACTCAAGCTGAGCAGAAGGTCCAGACTACCCCTACCTTCTGGAACTCATTTTTGTTTTGGTTTGCAGAAATTCTCTCAGAAATTTATGGACTACTTACACCCCAAGGATGGCCAGAATAATGAATGTAATTCATATTTAGCAAGATTGAGTAGATGCTCACTATTACCTGCATTTCTTACATCGACAATCTATTGCTTGAAGAGGCTGAGTCTTTCCCAGTGTTCTCTTCACATTCCAGGCTTATAGAATTGTAACAATTTCCAAAACTAGTAGGGCACACAGATGGTAAGAGGCAGAGCAGGGCTCCAGAGGCTCCTCTTGGAGTCTGTCTCTCGATGGGAGATGGCTCTGAACCTTCTCCCCAGCCAGCCCACCTTCGTTAGCTTCTGATGCTGCCACTTAAACCTCACAGATTGATGAGCACCTAAATGTCAAACCTGAGCCTAATGCTGTCATGAAATGAGAATTTGGGGGTCTCGGTAGAGGGTAGAGTATATTGTCTTTGTAGAAGGGATGAGAAGGATTAGAGGTTAGTGGGTGGACAGTGATAGACAGATGTTTTGGTAGTTCCCGATGAGCCATGCCTCCTATCATCTTTTGCATAGTTAGTTCCCTCCCACATTGACCCTAGCTTTGGCCAATGACATGTTATCTAGTGTGATGACAGCAAAGACTTGATAAGCACCTCCACATGTAGGCTTATCCTTTTGGAATCCAACATCTTGAAACTCAGCTGCCAGAATGTGAGGAATCCCAAGGTCATCATTTGGAGAAGCTGCATGGAGAGGGAGAGGCTTAGATAGCTCCAGCAGTTCCGTCACCCAATTGAATTGTCAATCTTGTGAATGAAGAAGCCACCTTGGACATACCAGCCCAACAGACACTATAGGAAGCAAAGATGAAATATCTTCACCAAGCCCTACCCAAATTGCAGAACTATGAGTAAATAAATGATTGCTGGTTTTTTACACCCCTAAGTTTTGGGGTGATCTATCATGCAACAATAGTTAACTGATACTGAGGGAGGTGTGTCTCTATTTTTAAAATTTTTGCATCTCTTTATAGATATTCTGTGTGAGTTAATTTTTTCATGATTTGTCTTTAATAGTTAAAGATATTTTGGAGGGGAACAGATGTGGCTCAGGTGGTTGGGCATCCATCTCCCATATGGAGGGGCCTGGGTTCGATCCCTGGGACCTCCTGGTAAAAATAATAAAAAAGATGTTTTGGAGAGTTCCAAATTCCAGTTATTTGAAGGTTCTGTTTCATTGGGTTCCAGTTAATATCACATAGTTTAAGAATGACTATGTTCCAGTTTGAATTATATAAGAGAAAGCAAAAAAAAAAAAAAACAGTAACTTTCCAATAAAAGACTAAGATTCTTAGAAATTACTATGAGATCACAGGGAAGTTATTTCCCAACATATTATCCTGGTCTATTTTCTTTGGAGCATTTATCACTGTATGTAAGTATCTCATTTATTTGGTTATCCCCTTTGTTATTCTTGTCCCACATTGGAATGTAGCCTCCTCTCTTGTCTTTTTAACTGCCCAGGCCTTAGCATCTAGAACAGTGCTAGGTACACAGAAAGGACTCAGTAAATATTGTTGTTTTAGTTTATTAGGCTACTAGAATGCAAAATACCAGAAATGGTTTGGCTTTTACAATGGGGATTTATCAGGTTGCAAGCTTACAGTTTCCAGGCTGAGAAAGATGTCCAAATCAAGGCATCATCAGGTGATGCTTTCTACCTAAAGACCAGCTGCCAGCAATCCTGAACTCCTCTGTCACATGGCAAGGCATATGGCAGCATCTGCTGGTCTCTACCTTCTCTTCCAGGTTTCACTGCTTTCAGTTTCTGGCTTCCTCTGGATTTTTTTCTCTTCTGTGACTCCTCCCTCTATCTCTCCGTCCATATTCATCCCTTTCATAAAGGTTTCCACTAAGAGGATGAAGACCCATCCTGGGTCATGTCTTACAGAAGTAACCTAATCAAAAGTTCCCACCTACAATAGGCTTATGTCCACAGGAAAGGGTTAGTTCTAAGGGCATGATTTTTCTGGGGTCCATAAAAGTTTCAAACTACCACAATTGTATGAAGCACAATGCCTAATAAGATATTGCTTTTAGGAAAAAATGTGCCCAAAGTAGCTATTAGTGTTCAGCAGTATTTCTGGTCCTCCTCCCCTCCCTGACACATGGAGGACATTGTTTCCTGGCCCCTTTGCAGCTGGGTAGAGTCATGTGATTACTTCTGGCCAAAAAGCTGGGAGCAGAGTGACATGTGTCACTTCTGAGTTGAAGCATTTAAGATCCAACACAGGATTCTCCATGATCTTTTCCCCTGCCAAAAGAAATCCTGAAGTTTCCTGTTGAGATGGAGTTTCCACATGGCTGAAACAGACTGGAATGTTTTACTCCCATATGCAGAACGACCCCCTGGGAGAACTTCCTGGGTGTGCAAAAGATTTGCTTGAGCAAGAAATATACTTTGTTGCGTGAAGTCATCAGAGTTTTGAGTTGTGTGACCCTGCAGCACAACCTGACTTATCCTGACTAAGTGGTCGACTCTAAATGAGTTTGTTTCCTTTTAGAATTCTGTTAACTCTAAGTCCTGGGCTGTCATTCATTAACTCAGTGATTATTTGGTACCAATTATTCTGGGCCCAGGAATAGAAACAAAGGTGAATTCGCTACTTCATTTAAGGAGTTTATAATTTGATAGGAGAGATAAATTTTGTACATAAGAAATTGTAATGCAAAAGTAGAGAAGTATGAGTGCTATAAAAGAGGTACAGGGAAAGTTCTATATGAAAATCCACATGAGATGGATATGACAATGATTTCTCAGCCAAGACCTTTAGTTGTATGGCAGTTTATGAAAGTGAGAGGAACAATTTCCTGTTCAAATGTGCCATAGTGCAAAAGGTCAAGCTGTTAAACTTGCCAATACCTCACATTCTCATTCCTTTGTGAATCCCCAATCTGGCCATGAAAAAGATGTATGAGGTAAGGAAAGGAGGAAGAGCCTGTGTCTATCCAGCCAACTCTGTTCCGGCTGCCCATTATCTATTTCTCTTTACTCCTCTTCATTGGCGACAAATCAGGTTGATTAGGAAAAAGTAGAGAATAACCAAAATTTCTGGCTATCGTTGCCTGGAATGGAAGAAAGGAAGAGTCAAACAAGCCAAGGGTGGGTGAAGGTGCTGAATTGGGTTATCAGAGTGTGTGATCAGGATACTGGAAAAAGAGAGGGGAGAGCAGTGGGGGGAGGAGGAGGGGTGGATAGGTGGATGTGTGTGCTGCTATTCTCCTGGTCTCCCTGTTTGCCTTCTTCCCTTCTTCAGTGAAATGTCTTCAAAACATGGTTTTGATTTTTTCCCCAAGCAACCAAGTTTAACAGAAAGTCTGAATTTTAAAATGCTCTAAAACATGTCAATGTTTATGTTTGAAATTTTCTCAATCTTATGCAGCTATGTATAGCAGTAGATCGGTTTGCCTCATATTATTGAACTGGGTTTCTGCCTCATTAAGTCTCTCAGCCACACACACACACACAAGCACAGAGAGCTCCCTGTGGGAGCCCTTCTCACTTTTGATCTCTTGTGCTCTTCTCTGTGTAAAGATGGGACATGAAGTAATGAGGTTATAGTTTGTAAATGTGTTTCTGAAAGTAATCCTCGAATATTTTGGGTAAGACCGGCAAGTCTGGCATTGTAGAATCAAGAGTCCCTCCTGGTGACCACTTTAAAATGCAAATCTCAGGGAGCAGATGTGGCTCAAGCGATTGAGTGCCTGCCTCCCACAAGGGAGGTCCTGGGTTTGGTTCCTGGTGCCTCTTAAAGAAGACAAACAAACAATGAGCAGACATCAAACAAAAACAATGAGCAGACAACAAGCAAAAACAATGAGCAGACAATGAGCGCAAACAACAATGAACAAAAACAACGAGCAAACAGACAAGGGAGCCATCTGGGGGGGGGGAATAAATTAAATAATAAATAAATAAATAACCAAACAGGGTCTCGTTGGGTCTTTTTAAAAATGCAAATCTTTTTAGTTACCTGAGTTCTGATTGGTTTGGGTTTTTTTTCTTCTTAGTAATTTGTAGTCACAGGTAGGATTGCAAACATACATTTTGCTTCTCCTAAATGTAAGCCAGCTATTACCAATATACTTACAGAGACAAAATTTGCTCTGCCTTGCTACTGCACCTTAGAGAATAGATATATGACGCAATCTCTGCCTCAAGGGAGAATAAAAAGAATAATGAAAGAAGTGATTTTTCCATAAATGCATATATTAACATTTGACTTCATAAAAAATGCTCATCTAAAGAACAATCATTTCCCTTGAAGTTAAGACGTTTTACGATAGATCTAACAGTAAAGGGAAAAGGAAAAAGGTCGTGGGGCTAATAATAATAATTAGCACTTATATTTGCACTTCCTATCTTCAAAGCATTCCTGTGAAATATTAACTTGTTAATCTTCCCAACGTTCTTGTCAAGTTTATAAAGCTTTAGACAGTTCTGATGTTCCCTCCAGTACAATTCCACATAACGTGTGAGCATTCCCTTGACTTTTTTGCAGACATACACAATTGGAGTTTTGATTAGCCCTTGTGGTGTCCAATACCCAGGAAGCTCACAAACTTTGGTGGAGAGAAGAGATGACACTTCCTGGCTCATTAGGGCAAAGATTCAAAATGGAAGGGTCTGTCTAGAGAATAGATCATCACTTTAAGCACCCAACCATATTTTATCAAAATGGGCCCTTTCTGTATTTTTCTCACATGAAATCATGAGTTCCTCAATGGCAGGGCATGTGGGTTTTTTTGTTTGTTTGTTTGTTTGTTTGTTTTTTCATGACAGCTCCAAGGGTCACCTAGGCTTATATTGTCTCAGAATGATACTTAATGAGTATTTGGTGAACAGTAAACCTGAAGTCTTTAATGAGAACCTATTATTCAACTGTGAAGAATAAACAATATGTGGTCTCTTTCCTGTTCTTTAGGAACTTGGTTTGGAGGAGGAGGCAGGACTTATATACAGGCAACTTACATGCAGGAAATTCTGTGTAGACACAAAGTACAAAACTCAATCAAGTGCCGTCATGGGTGGTGCAAGAAAATGAGTGTATGGAAAACTCTTGCTCCTTTTTTGTCTCCTCAGCTCATTCACCCCAATCTCCCTCCTTGGTTTGTATATGTTTGTTTAACCAACATCTGACCTGCCATAAAATATAAAATATTAGCTTTACTTGACTGCTTAATACAGAAGCTTCATTCATTTGAAAATTCTATACATGTTTTCAAAAAAAAGTTTTTTTTTTCCGTATGAAACAACAGCAAAAAGCACGCAGAAACACATGTACACACAAACTCTTACTGTATTTTACATACTGGCCCTTAGTCTACATTAAAATTTCAGGGTGTTTTGAAGAAAATGTAATACAGCTCCAAGCTTTAATTGAAATTTCATAGGGTTTTTATGAATTTCAAGAAGGTTTATTTCTGGTTTGTTTAAATTATTAATATGGAAATTTGTTTTTCATTCCATTTCTTTGCATGTGAGTTTTATAGCAGTTGTGAAAATGCATAACCCTTCTACATATTTGAATCCATTGTTCCTTTTCTAGGAAATTCTGGATCTCGTCCAGATATTCTATGGCTACCATAAACTGGCATGCTCAGAACAGAGTTTATTATCTTCCACTCAACCCCCAAATGTGGTCTTCTTCCCAGCGAGGTGGACCACTAAACCTGGGGACCATCCCTGGCTCTCACCTCTCCCAGTCTGCATCTCATAGCCATGGAGTATATTACCTAGTCTAGCTCTTTCTTTTCTTTTCTTTTTTTAAGATACTTAGATTACATAAATGTTCCATAAAAAATATAGGGGATTCTCACATACCCTGCTCCCAACATCTCCCACACGTTCCCACATTAACAACATCCCTCATTAGTGTGATACAAATATCTCTTGAGCATCACTTTAAACCCCTTTCCTTTCGGTCCCCGCTGCCTGGACCAGGTTTCAGGACCAAGATCAGCGTGATCATCCTCACCCACAGCCCTACCCACTCCAGCTTCCAGCCTCTCCCCTTTCCAAGCCAACCTCTGCCTCACCACTTGTGCCAGTTATCAGTTTATCATCTCTCAGCTCCAAATACACCCTTCTCTGCCCTGCTTTGTGATACTGGAGCCGATCCAATAAACATTTCTTTTGTGAGTCCACGCAATGTTAGGCCTTGCCAGTAGAGGTCGCAGGAGAGACAAGAGGAAAGGGCTTCTCTTTCAAGTTACAGTGATTTCTTTCTAAGTGCTGCGTGGCTGCCAGGCCAATAGGAAGCTTCCTTGCCAGCAACGCACCCCCTCCAAGGAGTTTCGCTGATACCCCAGCAGGTGGCTTCCTGCTCACTTGTCCCTATTCCACCCGGACCTCCTTTCCCACCCCCGCATCACTTCAGGGAATTTCTCTGCCACAAATGGGGTCTCTCTCTAGTGAAGTCTGAATCTCAGCCTTGGCAGTGGGGAGGGGATGCCTTTTTCAAGTTTGTTCCTTGCATGCTTTGCCTCAGCCCTAAAAGCAATGACAGCCCCATCTATTCCTGTATTCTTAAGAGTTCCCTTTAGCATTCTTAGTAGATAATCCCCTTTAACTAATAATTTTTATACAGTATTACATTTTCCATGATCAAATTACTAGTATGGTTTCTGTCTCCTGACTGAACCCTGCCTGATTCCCCACTTTTGTTCTTTCTAAATATAAATCAGGTCACATCAACGCCTACTGAAAATCTGCAGTGACTTCTCATCATATGTAGAATTAAATCTAAATATCTTTGGGTCCAAAACAAAAATCTAGCTAGGAAGTAGAATCACACAGTTTGACTCTCTCCTCGGATCAAATGACCAAAATAAGGATTAAACTGCTTCTTATCTTTGTGCTTGGCAGACATGGCATTTGACCACACAATCCTGAGGGTGACTCAGACATACGCTCCCCACCGCTGTTTACTGGGGTCATCTTCACCTAGAGTTGTTTGAGCCACAACAGGGAAGCACCTGCTTCACCACCCACAAACCTTCACGATATGTCTTAGTTTGCCAAAGGCCTGCCAATGCAAAGTATCAGAAGAGGGTTGGTTTTTATCATGGAAAATTTATTAAGGTAAAAGCTTACAGCCATGAAATGCCCAAATCAAGGCACCATCAGAGAAGCTTTCTCACCAGTCAGCTACTGGCAATCCTGGTGCCCTGCCACGTGGCAAAGCAAGATGGCAGCCAGCCTCTGCCAAGGTCCCTGCTTTCCCTTCCAGAATCTACTATCTCCAGGAGCTCAGCTGTAAGCAACCAGCCATAGGGCTTGTCACTTTCCGGGACTCCTCTCTCACTCTCTCAGTCTTGGCTGCTCTACTTTCTTCCCAAGTTTAGCTGTGGGGTATCCGGCAAATGGTTCATCTCCTCAGCCCTGAGCTGCACTGTGGGCCCAGCCTCTTGGGGGCTTCATGCTTAAGCTTTGGCTACTGGTGATCCTCTAGTCCTCTCTCATATGGCAGGATCAAAGATGGTGACTTTCCCTCTCCGTGTCTCTCTCTGTGTGTTTCCATTTATATCAGACCTAGCAAGATGGCGGAGGCCCAATCTTTGTCTTGCCTCCCTTATGTAGTCCAATCAAAAGTGATATAATCAGGTGTTCTAATCAAGGTCCCCTCACAGAATCAAATACAATCTAAGGGTCTCACAACCCACAGCAACGGGTGTTCATTCAAAACATAATCTTTTTTTTAGATTCACCAAATTCAAACTGTCACATGGTACCCAGAAGCAAAGCAAACCCAGCCATTATAGTACTCAGTTCTTCTCATCATGTCATCTCTCTCCAAAGGCCTTCAACCCCTTCCCTGAAATAAGAGACCAGAGCCCACCCAAAGAATTCGAGGCATGTTTGAGACACATTTTTTTCCTTGCCTAAGTCTTCTCAGAAATGGCTGGCTCTACCTGTTTCACTTTAGAGGGTGTGCAATTGCATGGCAATGACTGCAGTCCCTAGCCTGTTGTATCTCTCTCCCTCTCCCACAGACATCACCAGGAGCCCAATTCATCAAATCCTTAACAGCACTCCTCAGACTTATCTGTCAGGGCAAAGGATCCAGATTAAAAATGAAATAACCATTTCACTTGCTTGACAAGGGGAGACCGAGTCTGCCAAATTTCCATCCCTAAGACTGGAGAGCAGAACTTTCAGAAATAAATAATAAATGCTTTCTGACCTAGGGTCCCTTCGCCTGGAATACTTAGGGGCTTCTTATCATAGTGCAACAACTATTCCAGTTAATAGGCCACGGGCTAGATATTAAGATGACGGGTAATGCTTTCACACTGTTGTTCAGCACTTATTTGAGATGCAGGACACAAATATTCGAGGATTAGCCCCCCTCTCTCCTTACTCTTACCCTAGAGTGATACCACTTCCTGCCATCTTCTCTTGCATAATAGCAATGAAGAATAGTTACACTAGGGGAGTTATTACAATCAGGCTCTTTTATATCTTTAAGGCAATTACAGGCAAAGACAAGAGTGCCTAATGCACAGCATTTCCAGAATCTGTCGTTTCGGCATCTCATCTTGCCAAGCCATGATCACATCCAGATGTTGCCCTATTGAAAGGTGTTAAATAGAATAAACCTCGAGCCAAGAGTACTTCCATGTTTTATTTTGGGGGCTTCCAAAATGTAAAGTATTCTTTTTCTTTGAAATATCAGGACTTCAGTAGTTTAGGAAACAAAGTTCTGGTCTACATTTGGCATGATGTCTTAGTGTCTAATAATACTAATAATTAGCAACAGTATTTTCTTTTTTTCTTTATTTAGCAAATACTTACAAAGCACTTAGTATGAGCTTTACATATATTAACTCTTTTAATTCCCATCAGAGCTCTCTGAGATCAGTTGAAGTAAGTACTATATCATCCCCATCTTACAGATGAGGAAACTGAGGGGCTAAGAGGTTAGGTAACAGCTCTTGCTCTCTCCTGACACAACAACCTTTACTCCAAATATCTCCAGATTGATTATGATCTCCTTCCAGGATGTTTGTATGTAAAAGGAAGGGAACTAACTCTCAAGGAAGACTTGCCTTTGCCAGGCGCCAGGACAGAGGTCCCAGGGCTCTGTGAGGAAAAGTTCCTGTGCTCATTCACCGAATTTGTCTAAGGATTAAAGAAAATTCAAGCCCTAAAGTCACATTCTGGGCACAAGTTACCTGGAAGACATTTGGGGGTGGCAGGGTCTTCTCTAGTGCTGCAAAGGGGCTTCCTGCTCTAGTCGTTCATCAGCTCCTTACTGTGAGGCCGCCACATGTGCAGAGAGGCATGAGGCGCACGGGGAGAGAATGAGACAGCCCCGTGCTCAGCGCCTTTACTATCTCACAGACACAAGCCCTGCGGTGGGCTGGGTGCTAGCCCAGAGGTCAGCACTGGGAGCTGAGGGGCATATAGAAAGGGCACAGAGCCCAGGTTCAGGGCATCAAGGAGGCTTCCTGAGGTCTAAGGAGCTAGTGTCACATAGTGGACATATGTCTTAGTGCACAGTGTCACATAGTGCACTTACATCTTAGTGCACAGTGTCACAGAGTGCGCATATGGCTTAGTAATCACAGTGTCATATAGTGCACATATGTCAGTGCACACAGTCACACAGTGCACATATGTCTTAGTGCTCACAGTCTCACATAGTGCACATGTCTTAGTGCACACAGTCACAGAGTGCACATATGTCTTAGTGCTCACAGTCTCACATAGTGCACATGTCTTAGTGCACACAGTTTCACAGAGTGCACATATGGCTTAGTGCGCACAGTCTCACATAGCACACTCAGGATGCTGGCAATCCCCTCACCACCCTGTGTGTTTGCTGCCTTTGCCCTGGGTCCATGCTTTCTCTTAAGCTAGATGTCTTTGGGGGTGAGGGACAGTGATTTCAAAAGTCCAGGAGAGACCACCACGTGCATCACCATGTGACAGAGAAGCCAACAACCAAGGATCACTGGCAGCCAGCCCCAGAGTACCACAGTCTTCTGGGAGAAAGCACCGCCTTGATGACGTCTTAATCTTTGGACTTCTCCTCACCTCAAAACTGTAAGTCAATGGGAAGCGGCTGTGGCTCAATCAATAGGGCTCCCGTTTACCATATGGGAGGCCCCGGGTTTGGTTCCCGGGGCCTCCTGGTGAAGGCAAGCCCGCCCGCATGGTGTGGTTGGCTGACCCAGCGAGCACAAGCAGCAAGGGGGGGATAAATGAATAAATAAATAAAATCTTTAAAAAAAAAAAAAAAAAAAACTGTAAGTCAATAAATTCCCCTTGTTTAAGCCAACCCATTGCATAGTATTTGCTTTAACCATAAGGTAACTAAAACATCCAGTATCAGTTGCAGCTCTTTAGTTAGATATGTGTCCTGTTCTGGAATTTTCTTTTAAGTGATGAGACTAGCATTCACAGTGGCTTTGTAGCCTAAGACTATTCTTTATGACATTCTCCAGCTCCTTTTAGGAGCCAGCATATGAACTGCTGAATGCTTTTGTTAACAAGAGGTTGATAAAAGCATTGAAAAACAATGCAAGTCTCCTTTCCTTCCTTCCTTCCTTCCTTCCCTCCTTTCTTCCTTCCTTCCTTCCTT
>JAKSZT010054334.1:54682912-54817935 GCA_026826555.1 Tolypeutes matacus
TGGAGGTTGTCCTGAGTACTGTTGTGGCAATGGATGTAGGCCATTTTAAATCAGCACACACCACTCAGAACTGAGTGGGAGAGAGTGTGGTCTACAGTGTGAACTGTGGTCTATGGTTGGTGGCAAGGCTCCAGGATGTGTAAGTTCATTGAGGTTGGTGGGCCACACTGTGGGAGATGTTTGTGTGGGATGTGGTGGGAGGTGTGGGAGGTGGGCAGCGTGGGAGTCCCAGTGGGTTCCGTGTGGTATTTTGGGTAATCTAAGCACCTCTTAAAATATATGTATATATATATATATATATAAATAACATTTTTGTAAGCAAATACACATATATGCATATATATTTATATATCATTTTACAGATGTTTGTATGTATTGTGAGAATTTTGATTTTTACCCATAATAAAAAATAAATAAATAAATAAATAAATAAAAAAGAAAAGAAAAGCAGTCAGACATCTAGACTCCTTAAGTTTTGTTAAAAAAGCACCATATAATAACATAAGCAGGAGGCCACCTCTCAGTGCTTGGGAAAGAACATGCAATGTCCCCCAGGGGACCAATGCTGTGATTGAAAGTGGCAGCAGAAGTAGAGAACTGGGCTGTGTTTCCTTATAAAGTGGTGACTTAAGGCTATGTAAAATGCATTAGGAGTTATGAGCAATTGTTGCTTTGGAAAAAAAGAGGAGTGTTTGCACTGTCAAGAAGTGGTAAGGAACTATGTTGATGCCCAGAGTGAATAAACCTAAGGGATGGACACTTCCAGCAAGATAGTTGTATATAAATGACACCAGAGGTCAGGATGCAGCCATGTTTAAAGAATCAAGGGGACAAAGAGAGTGAGACAGAAAGGAGGAGGTGAGGAAGAGAAAAGTTCTTGAAAGAATAGAAGAGAAGGGCAGGGGAGAAAGAAGCCAATGGGAGCCAATATCCAGGAAAGAGAGGACAGGGTTCAAAGTCACTGAAATAGCCTAAGACAAAGAGTATGATCAGATAATGGAGAGGGAGAGAAAAGATCAAGAGCAACAAGATTTCTTAGGGTCAAAGGTACTAGATAATAGTTGAATAGAATGCAAAGGTTATTGCTAAGTCAGTACAGTTGTGACCTGAAACACTGGACTTGAAGTCAATAGACCTGAGTTTAAATACAAGTTTGAATACTTACTATGAGATTATGGGCAAGTGTCTTTATTTATTTGAGTTTCCATCTTCTCCTTTTTGCAACAGGAATCACGTTCACTTCCTCTTTATGTGGTTTAAAAATTAGATGCGATAATAAACATGAAAGCGCCTGGTCAGAAATCCTGTAAGTCCTAAACAACATTTTTATAAATAAGCAAATGAATGTTTGCATAAAGGCCTGCTTTTGAAGGTCTTTATTAATCTAAATTGAAATTTTATCTCAATTTTATCTAAAATTGAGATAAAAGCTTAAAGAGCTGACCAGAACTCTAAGGAGGAAATAAATGAGAAGTAATTTCCATGTAAGTTCAGAAAGCAATTTAGAGAGAGGTGGGGATCCACAGAGCATGCTGAAACCTGCCATCAGCAGTTCCAATGACAGGACAACTGGATCTTGCAATCCTGAACAAAGCAGAAACCTTCCTGGTATACCACTCAGGATTATCTTGACTGGAGTTGTTAATGTGCCTATAACAGAGTGGATGATGTAGGAGGAACAAGATGGTGAAATGGTAAAGCAGGTCCAAGGACAGAGACTGGGTCTGGAGAGGTTAAATTTCTATGACAGAGTGTCCATCCTACTCATCCACTTAACCAAGAAGAAACAAAGTAGTCAAAGAGGAACATAGAATATGGTTCCAGAGCATCCTTTTTTTTTTTTTTTTTTTTTTTTTACTCATAGCATTCACATAATTCTGGTAGAAAACTCAAAATTAAAGTACCTATGTCATGGTCACTCCTAAGTCACACAGAGAATTAGGAAATCGGGCAACATAGAGAAATGAACATTTGTAACAGAAAGATATTTGAAAACTCAATAAGGAAAAAGTTTAATTTTTTGCATTATTTGACAATAGGTTTTATCCATCTGAAAGAAAGAGGACAAGGAACTTCTTGTGTCAAACGCTCCTTCATGTAAGGTCCTGTGATAAGCTCGGAACACAGGTATCTCATTTAATCTTCTCAGTGGCTCCATGAAATATTATTGGCTCTGTTTTACAAGTGAGGACTTGTAAAACAAGACTCAGAAAGATTAAGAAATGTGCCTAAATCAGTGAGTTCAAAGGCTATGATTTAAATCTTTCTATGCCTGACTCCAAAGGCAGGCTCTCTTCACTTCTCCATGCGGACTTCCGAAGATACTAAATAAAATTAAAGTTTCTTAGGAACCCAAAAAATTAGCAATGGAAATGAGTAAAGCAAAATGGGAGATCATGCGGCAGTTGCCTGTCCCACTCAAAGCTGGGAAGCCCAGCTTGGGCACTCACTCGGCTCTGGTTTCTCCTGAAGAAGTCAGGGTGATGTCAGCAAGATGGAGGCATAAGACAACCCAGGGGAAGTTTTCCCTTGGAGACAGCTAAATAAAAGAGCAGGTTCCACTCACTTGGAACTCTGGAGAATAGAGACTGGGGAATAACTCCACAAAGCTAAAGCAAAGGGAAAAACAAACCACCAAATAAAAAGTAGGAGATCTGCACTCAGGCATGCCCGTCCAAGCCTCTCCTCCACATTTGGTCTCATGTGGCTTAAGAGTCACACAGTAGCAGCCCTCCAGCCAGGCACCTCCTGCCATCCACAGCAGCAAGTTAGAGTACTATACACATTCAGGCATGGGGACCCAAGACCACATAGGCCCGGGGCAGGACCCTAGTGACTGACAAGCGTGTACATACAAAACAGTTCCCAGGAAACAAGAATGATTCCTGGCAGAAGTGTTGGCAAGCTGTGCACAGTCTCAGCCCAGTACCTAACTGCTGGTGTACCTTAATGAAAAATCGGGCATTTTTGAACACTGATCCCATCTGGCTCCATGGGGTGGGATTCCCTAACAGCACAAGTTACAGGAGGCAGAAAAGCCCACATGGAAAAGGGGAAACGGAACCACCATAAGGCAGGGTGGATCCAGGACTGAAAGCTGCACGGAAAAGGCAGCCGTGAGCAAGGGCAAGCAGTTGAGCAAATCATACTGCTGGAGAGAAAAATTTGCATAAAAACAAAGGGAACATCCCAGGACCCCCAGAGGAAGATTAGAGGAAACAAAATCCTCTCCTGGAGGAGAAACAGTCCCAGGGAATAGAATAATTTAAAAAATTGCTGGGTATGCCCAGGGCAAAAGACAGGTGTAGAAAGACCTGAGAAAATCTGAACTGTTAAACATGGGAGGCTGGAAAATTTCCGTATAAGCTGCACCTATTGATAAAAACCTAACACACAGTGAACCTACATTAAAACCCTAGGCAAGAGAGAGAAACTGACTTCTAGAGTTAGCACATCAAAATAATCAAATACCCAGACATCAACAAAATATCACGAATCATACAAAGAAACAAGAAGAAATGTCTCATTCAAGGGAACAAGTTAAAACTTCAGAGGAAACAGACATTTGAACAACTAATCAAAGATGTACAATCAAATCTCCTAAATCAATTTAAAGCGCTAAAGGGAAATATGGATAGAAATAAACTAAATATGGTTATAGAGCTAAGAAAAATCTGTGAACACAAAGTATATAACATTTAAAAAAGGAACATAACAGAACTTATAGGGGTGAAAAATACAATAATGGAGATGATAAATATACTAGAGGCAAACAACAGAAGATTTGAATAGGCAGAAGAAAGAATCAGCCAACTAGAGAGCAAGATAATCAAAGTCATACTGTCACAGGAGCATATAGAGAAAAGAATTTTCAGAAGTGAGCAGAGCCTAAGGGATCTGTGGGACCACATGAAGCATACCAACATATGCATTATGGGAGTCCCAAGAGGAGTGGAGAAGGGAAAAGGGACAGAAAGAATATTTAAGGAAAAATGGCTGAAAACTTCCCAACTCTTATGATGAAAGACATAAACATACATGCCTGAGGGGCACAATGTACTCCAAACAGGATCCACCTTACTAGACCTACTTCAAAACACATACTAATCAAAATGTCAAAAGCCAAAGATAAAGAGAGAATTCTGAAAGCAGTAAGAGAAAAGTGATTCATCACATACAAGGGATCCTCACTAAAGCTAAGTGCCAATTTCTCATCAGAAACCTTGGAGATGAGAAGGCAGTGGTATGACACATTTAAGGTACTGAAAGAAAAGCTCCTGCCAGCCAAAAATTCTATATCCTTCAAAACTGAGGGAGAATTCAATACATTCATGGATAAACAAAAACTGTGAGAGTTTGTTACCAAAAGACCTGCCTTACAAGAAATGATAAAGGAGGTTTTTCTGGTTGAAAGAAAAAGACAGAAGATAGTAGACTGGAGCAGTATGAAGAAGTGAAGAGCTCCAGGAAATGCAAAACCCAATAGTACTGTATCCTCAGTTTATAACGCTACTCTTCAATTCATATATGATTTAGAGTGCAATTGAATAAAGAATAATCATATTTCCTTATAATGGGCACACAAAATATAAAGAAGTAAAGTGTGACAAAAACAATATAAAGAAGGGAAATGGAGGGATATAGAACAGAATCCTGTGTAAGCTATTGAAGTTAAGATGCACCAAGTCCATTCAGTGGGAAAATAATGGCTCTTCAACAAATGGAGCTGGGAGAAATGAATAATCATATACAAAAAAATGAAGGTGGACCCTTACTTCACATTATATGCAAAACTCAACTCAAAATGGATCAAAGACATAAATGTGAGAACTAAAACTATAAAATATCTAGAAGAAAACATGGAGAAACATCTTCAAGACTTTGTGTTATGCAGTGGTTTCTTAGACTTTACACCAAAACCATGAGCAACAAAATGAAAAACTAGATAAATGGGACTTCATCAAAATTAAAAACTATTGTGCATCAAAGGACTTTATCAAGATGGTAAAAAGACCACCTACAGAATGGGAGAAAATATCTGGAAACCATATATCTGATAAAAGTTTAATTTCCAGAGTATACAAAGAACTTCTACAACTCAACAACAAAAAGACGCACAGCCCAATTTAAAAATGGGTGAAAGATTTGAAAAGACATTTCTCTACAGAAGGTATACAAATGGACGATAACTACATGAAAAGATGCCTGAAGTCATTAGCATCAGGGAAATGCAAATCAAAATCATAATAAGATACCATCTCGCAACCTATAGAATGGCTAATATAAAAAAAAAAAATAAGTGTTGGAGAGGATATGGAGAAATATGAACACATGTACACTGTTGGAATGTAAAATGGTGCAGCCACTTGGAAGCCAATTTGGCAGTTCCTTAGAAAGTTAAGTATAGAATTATCATATGACCCAGCAACCCCTCACTAGGTGTACACCCAAAAGAGTTGAAAGCAGGAACTCAGACAGACATTTGCTTACTGATGTTCATAGCGACCTTATTCTCAATTGCCAAAAGATGGAAACAACCCAAGTGTCCATCCACAGATGAATGAACAAATAAATATGGTATATACATATAGTGGAATATTATTCAGTCATAAAAAGGAATGAAGTTCTGATACATATGACAACATAGATGAACCTTGAAGATATCCTGTTGAGTGAAATAACCAGACACATGATCTCACTGATATGAGATAAGCCAAATAGACATATCTATAGAGTGAAAAAGTAGAATATAGATTACGAGGGGCAGAGCAGGGGAGGAGAATGGGGAATTAATGTTTCATTGGTATGGAGTTTCTGTTTTAGGTGATGGAAAAGTTTTGGCAACAGATGATGGGCATACTTCTTTTAGTATGTAATTAACACCACAGAATTGGATATTCGAAAAGGGAAATTTTAAGTTATATATAAGTTACCACACACACACTAAACCCAAAGAACTGTACAACAAAAATCACAAACCCTAATGTAGACAATGGGCTAATGTTAATAGCATAATCATGATAATATTGTTTCATGAATTGTCACAAAGTTCCACACTAACACAAAATAATAATAGAAAAAACTGTGTGTGCGAGAGTAGGGTGTATGGGAACTCTATACTCTCTGCACAATGTTTCTGTTAATTTACAACAGCTCTATAAAAGAAAAAATGAAAAATATGGTTGTTTGATGTGTCTTACTGAGGAGCTGCCACCTCTCCACTGGGCCAGTGAACAGCTGGGTGACTTCCAGGGCACCTGTGTCTCGACCAAAATTGTCCTATCGCTGAGAGATCAAAGTCTTAGGACCCACCTCCGCTCCCTAGAGAGCCCCAGCCCTGCCCCCCAGCCAGGTGTGTGCTCCCAGCATCCTGAAGTAGCTCATTACAATCAGAGGCTGAATAGTAAAATAGAAATTAAATTGACACTTTGAAACATTAAACTAAGCACAAATTAATATTCATCAACATCTGCTATTTGTTCAGGTGAATGTTCAGCTTAAATAGAAAAAATAGCATTCTTTCTACTCAGAGACAGCAAGCACCAAAGAAAATGGCACTAGTACTCCAGGCCCCTCTGTGCAAACAGCAGGAGAAGGCTGGCTCCTTGCAGAGACAGAGGCGACAGCCCTCTCAGAGGGACCCTGGCTATTTTTCATTAAATCATTTTTCTTTGGTCACTGTTTTCTTCCTGACACCAAGATATTGCTGCTCTTTCTCAGAAGGGAGAGAGTAGGAAACTAGGAGATGTTTATTGCATCGCAAGTCTTGACAACAGGTTCTGTCCCTGTTTTTTGCCATTTGATGATGATCATCATCAGGACAGGAGAAATTCCTTCATTGGAAAATTGCCAGCTAAATTTCCAAATATGCATGGAGAGAAGTTTGCAGGGGGATAAGATAAGGTAGTGGAACTTTCTGGATGGGAATAGCTCCACAAGGACAGAGAATAGAGCAGTTACCCAGCCAAATCCCTCTCTGTGACAGTCATGGCGGCGTTTGTTGCTGTAACGTAGGAAGTATCATGAGCCCACAACATCTCTGGAGCAAGGGAGTACTTTTAAGGCCATAACCAAGGTAGCATTGCTCTCTTCCTGCCAAAAAAAGCTAGACAATTTTCTGAATGCCCTCCCACAACTACAGGACAGGCAGATCTGAGAGATATTTAGAGAAATAATCTGTTCCCTGCATAAAATGGTGGCTTCAAAGAGCACTTTGGAGAATCTCTCTCCTTCCATTTTACATTTCAATGTTTCTCCTCACTCCATGCCAGAAAGTTGGAACATAGGCACTAAAATGGTGGAAATGCAGTTCATGAAGACAATAAACAAATCAAGTCAAGAGACTGCAAGTTCTGCATAAGTAACTTTGAAAAATACCTGGTAGTGACGAGTGGATGTTACATGAATCTGGAACTCAGCCTATTCCTGTGCTGAACGTACTGGAGGGATTTTCAGAAGTTCACATCCCAAGAGTGGCAGGAACGTGCACTAGTTAAAAGTAAGGTATCTAAAGTTAGACAATGAGGCGAGATTAAAGCATTGCCACTTTAACCACCTGTGTGACCTTGGGCAACTTACTTAGCCTCTCTGTGCCTCACTTTCTTCATCTGTAGAAGGGGAGTGTTGTGATGGTTAAATTACGTGGATACATGTAAAGCATTTGAAACCATATCTGCCACCTTTTAAATATCATATAACAGCTAGCTGTTGTTGTAAGCTTAGTGATAGAAAATGTGTATTTGAAAATCTCTAGTAATTCTGTTAATAGAAATTTATATTGCTGAAGGTATAGCGTGAATGGGCCAAGGCTGCAATTGGCCAGTATATTAAATCCAGTCTGTTCATTTGCTGAACTGCTAAAGGAAAGGTCCCTGTGGTGCCCAGACTTTAGATAGGGAATCTCTTCGAAGGTGAATCCACACAAAAGTAATAAAGCTGAATAGAGCAGAGAGGTTAGCTGGAGCCCCCCAAGACACAGCTGATGAGGTCAAATGCTGCAAGGAAGCTCTCACACCCCAGGGGTCAGGCAGGACCCAATGAGGTCTGAGGTAGGAGAAGGCAGTGGCAACTATGACTGAAAAAGTCCCAGCTCTCATGAAGCCTTCATTCCACTCAGGGAGGGAAGGGCAGAGAGAGAGATAATAAATTAATAAACACACAAATAAGAATAATATTAACTAGTGATAAGAGCAATGCCAAGGCACCGCAAGTGGGTGAGTCCCCCAGGCCCCATGGGCGGGTGTGCCGCCCGGCCCCATGAGCGGGTAAGCTACCAGGCCCTGGGCGCGGGTGCACTGTCAGACCCCATGAGCCACACAGCAAGATGATGACGTAACAGGAGAGTGACACAAGGGAAAGCCAAGACGAGACACACCAAAAAACCAGGAACTAAGGTGGCACAGGCGGTAGGACGCCTCTCTCCACATCGGAGATTCCAAGGATCAAATCCCAGTGAAGACAGGAGAAGAGGGATGGGAAGAGAGGGCAGGAGGCGGACACAGAGAGTTGCCCAGCGAATGGACATGGGAACAGCAAAAATAGGACGGGGTGTGTAAAAATGGCTGGGAGTGAATAAATAAATAAATAAATAAATAATTCCTTGAAGGAAAATGTATAGGGGAGTAGGATGCGGACTATAATTAGTAGTGATACTTTGACAATGCTCTTTCATAATTTGTTAACAAATGTTTCACAGCAATGCAGGTTATTTGTGGTGGGGTGATGTGTGGGAGCCCTGTGTGATGTGCATGTTTGTTTTGTGAGTTCACAGTGTTTGCTGAACACTTGTAGTTTGTGTATGTTCATGTATGAATGATATGCTTCAATAAATTGCTTTTTTAAAAAAAGTTCTGGTGGCATGGGGGTAACGGAGAATGCAGTGTGGCTAGCAGCTATAGCGGCCATATGAGCTGACCCCATTTACAATTTTAGAACCATGTTTGTTAAAAAATATATTTTTACTTTCATTAAAACAGTTCATTATTAAAAAAAAAAAAAAAGAGCAATGCCAAGCACTAAAAGAGGTTGATGGGGTAGACCGGAGATCCACTAAAGCTGGGTTGTCAGGAAGACCCCTCTGAGGAAGTGCCATGAAACTGTAACAGCTTTGAGCCATCCCTACATACACCAGGGGGAAAGTGAGTCAGGACGGGGAATACCTCATGCAAAGGCCCCGAAGAAAGGACATACCCAGTGAAGTCAAGGAACAGAAAAGAAAACCAGGGAGGCTGCACTGAAATGGACAAGAGAACAGTAAAATATGAGGTGAGAGAAACAGGCAGGGATGAACCATATAGAGCTCTGTAAGGCTAAAGAACTTGGGATTTCATTCTAAAGTGCACCCATAACCCTTTTAGGAAGGACTGTGCTAAGACATGATTCAGGATTTTAAAAGATCACCCTGGGGCTATGTGGTAGGCAGTTTCTGGAAAGGCTCCCAATGATTCCACCAAGAGGTGGGTCTCTGTATAATTCCCTCCCCTTGAGAGTAGGCTGCCCCAGTGACTAATAGAATATGACAGAATGATGGAATATCAAGTCCACAATTAGGTTACGAAAGACGGGGACTCCCATCTTTCTAGCTCTCTCTCTCTCTTTTCCTGACACACTGTCTTGCCCTCTCCATCACTCTGACGAAGCCAGCTGCCATGTTGTGAGCTGCTCCATGCAGAGGCTATGTGGCACAGGGACCAATGGAGACCTTTGGCCAACAGTCCATGAGGAACTGCACTCATTCTAATAGCCCCTGAGGAACTGGATGCTGCCAACAACCAACTCAACTAAGTGAGTGAGCTAAGAAGCAGCTCCTTCCCAGTCTAGTCTTGAGACTCAGTTCCTGACCCACAGAAAGTGTGATTTTAAGCCACTAAGTTTAGGGGTGATTTATTACACAATGGTAGATTACCAATACAGGCTACCGTATGGAACGTGGATTTTAAGAGATCAAGAATGGAAGCAGGACAAATAGTTAAGTGGATATTGCAGTAGACTAAGAGAGAGATTACAGTAACTTGGATTAGGAGAGAGGTAGATGAGATGGAGAGGAGAGAACAGATTCCAGACACACTTTATAAAAAGAGTGAACAGAACTTGCTACTGCATTTGATGGCAACTTGGAGCTAAAAGATGGAAACAAGACTAACGGATTTTGGGCTTGAAAAACCTGGGTGTATCCAGAGATGGGGAAAAGGAAAAAAGCAAGTCTGAGGTTGATGTCACGCTTTCTGGTTTAGTCATATTGAGTTTGAGATCATGCTTATTAAATACCCAAGCCGAGAGATCAAGTAGACACTTAGATAATTGGATTTCAGAGTCTGGAGTTCTGGGAAGAGGTCACAGCCGGAAAGATAGATTTGGAAGTCATGTGTATTTATAGGTGATATTTAAAGTCATGCTACAGGATGAGGTCCCTTGGGGAATGTGTCAGCTGCTGCTGCTGTATAATAAGTCACCCCAAACTTAGTTACATAAAGCAACCATTTTATTAGGCCCATGGTTTCTGTGGGTCAGGAATTGGGACAGAACACAGCAGGGTCCTCAGCTGGGGCCTCTCTATGAGCCCCGGTTTCCTCACATTATGATATCCTCAGTCCTGGTAGCTGAGGATTCCAGAGACCAGGATCTCAAGAGAACCAGGTAGAAGCTTCCTGACCTTTCCTGACCTGGTCTCTGGTGATACAAATCATCTCTTCTGCATTCTGTTGATTACAATGAGTCATTTTACTCAACGTGATTCAAGGGGAGAAACCACTTCTTTGGAGATATAATCCAACAGAACTTGGAACTCTGGTAACCAGGCACCCACATTCTACAGACAGCCCCCAACCCAGCAGAGATGCTTGGAAGAAAAGTATACCCCTACCTGCATATGGGAGGAGTACCAAGAATTTGCAGATATGTTTCAAAACTACCACAAAGAATTGGTACAATAGAGAAGAAAAAGGAGTCCTAAGGAAAACCCTAGGGGCACTCCAACATTTAGAGCAGGGGTTCTTAACAAAGGTTCCTTGAGCTTGAATTGAAATTCAAAACAAATGTTATTCCTGTGGGTATGTGTTGGTGCAGGTGTGGTATATTTATTAAACCGTACAGTGTCATGCGGACTTAGTAAGGGGTCCATGGTTCTCACCTGACTGGCAAAGGGGTCTGTGGAACAAAAAAGGTTAAGAATTCCTGATTTAGAGGTTGACTGAGATGAAAGTCAGTACGGTGGGAAGCAAACCACTGGGTAAGTAAGATGTCATGGAAATCGAGAGAAGGATCTGTTTCCACAAAGTTGATGTTGGCATTGTATTCAGTGCTTCTGAAAAGTCAAATAAGTGAGGGACAGAGAAGACTGGGTTTAGTGATCCTGTGGTACCAACCATAGCTAACAGCTGTGCATACACTTGTGCAAACAAGTTCCCCTGTAAAAGCCTAGTAAATCAGAACATTTCTGATCTCAGGGAACTCCCCTCTCAAAGCAGCTCATTCCGTCGGTTAGAAATGCATTCCTTCCTCAGAACTCATTTCTCACATTTATTTGTCTTTGCCTGGAACAGCACTCAGCCAGTCTAACCCCAGGGTTCTTTTTCCCAGAATAAGAATCAACAGCACCTTAAGATTTCCAGATACGTCCTGATCCTCACTGCTCTCCTCTAAATGTACTCCAATTTGTCCCTGTCACTTCCACAATGTGACATTCAAAACCAAACTCAACACTCTGGGTGCTGTCTGAGGATACCAAGCTCTGGTCCAATCATGACCCCTAAGACTGTTTTAGCTGTTTAGTCACACAGCTGCTCACAGAGCAGAAACCAAGGGCCCCCAGCTCTCTTTCACATTGCACCTCAATCATGACCGTGGTCTGTAAATGTGCAATAACATTCCATGCAGTAATCTCAAGTGATTGTTCTTCTATAGCAAAACTAGAAACTGCCAAGCCGAGATACACTGGCAAAGAAGCTAGAAAGAGGAAGCCTTCAACCCCACCTCTCACACCTTATCGGTGTGGCTTTCTCTTTTGCACTAGATAAGAAATAAGAAAAGGCTCCTGTGGGACACTGATGTCCCAGGTCAGTCTTTGGAAGACAAGAGGCCTCTGAAGGGGTAAAATGGGGGCTGCATACAAATAGGACCAGGGGAAATCCCAGATCCCTGGTGGGATTCACAAGACCCTCTAGGGCTTTTCCCTCTCTCCTTTCTAGGTACATGAGCTTTATTGGAAATCAAATCAAAGCTCTCTTTATAAAATCAACCCAAAATACCTTTGAACTAGCTTCGAGAAATTCTCCCTTTCTCAGAAACTGTTTGAAAGCATTTAAGTGAATATCCGTATCTCCAGACTGCTCTATACTTTAAGAAAAGGTTAGGAAAGCTTGCCCAAAAATCCACGAGAGTGAGTTAAAGTTTTTGGCTTAATTCTAACATTCTAACAATCTTGTCAGTATAGGGTACATATGTGTGTGTACACACACACACAGAGCTTCTCTTGCTCTCTCTCCCACAGGGAGGGCGAGGAGAAGGCCCACTGTGTTATACAACTCCCCAAACATGGCCTTTTGTTCTCCACTGATACCTGCCAGCACAGAACCTCTGGGGAGAGCGGGTGGTTAAAGGGTTCCGAGCAAGTTGGAGCAGGAGAATTCTCATTATCGCCTTCACGACTTGCCTTCCTTTTCTTTGAGAGCTTGAAAGGCTCTATTTGAATAGGAAAAGTAAAACATAAAACTTTACCAGTGAAATATTGTTTGTGAGAGTCTTTGTTCCAGTAGTGCTGGTTCAAGATCTAATAGACCAATTTAGGAATTAAAGGAAATGGTTCAGACCCTTCTCCAAGTCTATCAAATTCTCTCCAAATTCAGAAGGCTGGAGGGGTGGAGATTGTACCCTAAACAACTTGAGCGTTTTTGTAGCTTTAGTCTTGGCATGTTCTATATAAGCTAATTATCTTATAATTAGCTAATTAAGAGCTCTCCACAATGCCAGGCCCTCATATTGTAGAGGAAAGGGGTTAAACCACGGTTTCTGAAGTCAGATGGTCAGGAAAGCTCATCCTGGTCCTTTCCTATGTAAGATTTAGGATTTGGGGGAAATTTCACAAACTCTTTGAGCCTCAGTTTCCTCATCCTTAAAATGGAAATAAAATGCCTTCTTGCAGCTATATTCCTGAGGATTAAAATGAAATAACTTCACAGGGCTTGGAAGATAATAAGTATTAATATGAGCTTTCATTTCTTTTCATTTCTCTCTTTCTCTATTCTATCCTGCTCGAGGCTAACATCTAATCCACCAAAAACCTTGCTTTGATCACATCACTCCCATAATTGCCACCGGCACCGTAGAAAGGATTAAGCCCAAATTTTAGCAATACCCACCTGACCCTAACTTGCCTTTAAAGCCACAACTTTCCAGCTGCTAAAAGGAAAGCCTCAGCTCCCACTGCCTGCACTACTTGCATGCCCAGTTGCTCTTCACTCTACCCATGTCAGTGCTCTGGTTTGCTTACGGCCTCGCCTCCTCTGAAGGTTCCATCTTTACCCATTGCTGCCGATCAAAAACCTGTAAATCCATAAAGAGCCAGCTCAGATATTACTCCTTCCTGAAGACCCCAGACGGGAATCACTCTTTCCTTCCCAAGACATGCTAGAATAAATATTAATTATATTTCTCATAAACTGCTGGAGAGATGCTATCTGTTAACCTTGCAATTACTATCTGTGCATGTGTTTATTTCTTTAAGGGCCGAGATGACGTTTTATTGTCTTTTTATCTCTAGCCCCTGAGACAGTATCACAATACCTACTAGGTGCTCCATAAGTGAATAGTAACATAAATGAATGAGTGAATGCCTTAACTTTATGAGTAAAATATAAAGCCTTGGAAAGTAAAACAAATGTCACACATTTTTATGTCTTTTAACTATGATTTGCATGGTTCCTTGCAATTATTAAATGCTCAGTAATATTTGTTGATGAATAAATGGCTCCCCAAAATGAGAGTCCTGGGGATAACGTGATTAGTCTAACCCATGGAGAGCAGTAACTCAGAGCTCTTAATCCATACATTTTCATCTCACATCTTAAAATCTTTTAAAGTTATTTGAATATTTTTCCAAAATAAATGTGAACTTCTGGTCAAAGTGGCAAAAATAAAGGCAATTTTACTCTACTGCTTACTTGCAAAACACAGAGATAATAAAAAAATAATAAAAAATGTAAAGGAAAATAAACCTTTCCCATCTTTAATGAAATCAGGAAATGGGCCCAATAAAAGACCTTATACATGCATTCTCAACAGGGGCAGTGTCACCCCCAAAGGGGCAAAAATTGATTTTTGCAGAGTGAAAAAAATCGAACTTTTTAATGAATAAAGCACCAATACACATGCAGAACATAAACATGACTACAATATTAAAATTTTGTAGGGAAGACTATATGGGAGGAATATATCAGAAAAGACTCCTTAAGTAGGCAATAAGAAAAGTAAAACCATTAAGTACACACTCATGCTGTCACGAAATCTCAGTGGAAGGGCACTGAGAACCAAGTGTGCTCTTCAAACCATAGCATGATACTTTCCCTCAAGGTCTGCATCCGACTCCAAAGGTTTATCCAATAATTCCTTGAAAGCAATCTAGGTCTTTTCTATCCAGCACCTCACAATTCTAGCCTCTACCCATAACCAAACTCCAAAGCCGTTACTGCATTTTTAGTTATTTGTCATAGCACACCCCACTCTCCAGCACCAAAAGCTGTTTTCATTTCCTGGCTGCTTAAACAAATACCATACAATGGGTTGGCATAAACAATGGGAATTTGTTGGTTCGTGGTTTTGAGGCTGGGAGAAGTACAAAACTGAGGCATCAGCATTCTGAGGGTGGCTGCTGGCCTATCGTTGGTCCTTGGTTTTACTGTCACAGAGCTATGCACATGGCAGCATCGTCTCCTATCTGGGTCCCATTGACTTCCACTTCTTGCTTTTCCCATGGCTTCTCTCCTTTGTCCAATTTCCTTTGCTTATAAGGACTTCAGCCACGGTGGATTAAGGCCCACCCTCATTCACTTTGGGCATACCTTAACTAGTAGCAACTTCAAAGGTCTTATTTACAAATGAGTTCATATCCACAGGACCAGGGGTTGAGACCTGAACCTGCCTTTTGCAGGGGACATGATTCAATCCAGGGTGAAATGGGCTACATTGTAGAATTAGGGGTGTAGAGACTGCAGCACCTGCAGAAGGGCTGCCTAGCTGTAGAGGACTGTAGACTGATGGAATGTGGGCCCAGAGTCACCAGATCATTTGATAACTTCAAGAGAAGCCAGAAACTCCTATTTTCGCAAACAGAAATCCTGATTCTGAATCATTAGAAAATAAGACAAACTTTTTTTTTTTTTTTTTGGTTGATACATTGAGCAGGTTCACTATATGGGCAAAAGTGAATGCAACTTTAAGATGCATGGCTACAACCATGAGATCTGTGGATATCGATGGGCCACAAAAAGACAGAGAATAGCTTAATAGAGGGGGAAATAAACCTTGCCCGACTTTAATGAAAATAAAAGTCCTTAAACCATGCCTTCTGAAGAGGGGTGGTATCTCCCTCAAAGATGAGAAAATTGATTCTTGTGGAGTGCCTTTGCAGGTTGACTTTGAAGACTGACAGGAATGGAGCCACAGGAGAAGCCACGTTGAGTAGGACTTCTCATCCTAGCTGAGAGACCAGCAGATGGAAAGTTGGATAAAGAAGGAAAGAAAGGCAGCCACAACCAGATTATAACATAGTGAGTCTGTGACATATGGGACATTTAGTGAGTAACAGCTACTTCTAGAACTCTGAGCTGAATGAGAACATCCTGTCAAGCAGCATAACAGTTTAGTGAATGTTCCAACTCATTTGTCTACTCAACCTCATGTTGTTATTTGGCAGGTAAAAAGCCTTACTTAAAAATAAATAGAAAACAAACAAACAAGCAAAAAACAATGAGCAAAAACAAGTAAAACAATGAGCAAACAAATGAGGGAGACAACTCAGGGGAGCTGGTATGGCTCAGTGGTTGAGCCCCACCCCCCCACATATGAGGTCCTGAGTTCAATCCCCAGTCCTGGTACCTTAAAAAAAAAAAAAAACCAAGTAAATAATAATCAGCAATTTTTTTTTTTTTTTATTATGGGTAAAAATCAAAATTCTCACAATACATACAAACATTTGTAAAATGATATATAAATATATATGCATATATGTGTATTTGCTTACAAAAATGTTATTTATATATATATATATACATATATTTTAAGAGGTGCTTAGATTACCTAAAATATTACACGGAACCCACTGGGATTCCCATGTTGCCCACCTCCCACACCTCCCACCACATCCCACACAAACATCTCCCACAGTGTGGCCCACCAACCTCAATGAACTTACACATCCTGGAGCCTTGCCACCAACCATAGACCACAGTTCACACTGTAGACCACACTCTCTCCCACTCAGTTCTGAGTGGTGTGTGCTGATTTAAAATGGCCTACATCCATTGCCACAACAGTACTCAGGACAACCTCCAACTCCCAAAGAAGCCCCTGTATTTCAACTGCTCATCCCCTCCCTACCCAAAAACTGTCAAGTGGGCACTGGCTCCACCTCATTGTTATAATTTCTTGCATTGCAAGAATCACCATATGTGAGCAAGAGAATACCATCAAGTCCACTCTAGTCCATAGTTCTTCCCCTAATCCAGAGGCGACTGGGATGGTGATGTCCACTCCAACTCCAAGTGAGAGAGGGCTTATTTCCCATGGATATGGAGACAACGATGGGAAATGGCCATCCCAGGGAATGGAGAGGGCCTGCATCTGCAGGCAGGATCATCCCACCCACCATATCCATGGGATAATCAGCAATTTTTAAAAGATGGAGTATAGATACTTCAAAAATGAAGACAGAATGCAGATGGAGAACATATATCACTAGATAAGTTATGCAAAGCTACAGAATCTCACAGAAACTATGGGTCTCAGGAAATAAAAATTACCAGATTGAAAGCCACAGCACAACCAATCTACACAGTATAAACATAACTAGAACAACGGGACTGAGAGGAAAGGATTAATTCATACAAAAATCAAATGGAAAAGAACAAAATATAAAAATAATGAAAGAAAAGATGGTAGCTATGGAGGACAGACCTAGGAAAGGCACCATACATAAAACTGGTATTCCTTAAGAAATCATAAGAAATGAAAGCAAGAAAAATAAATACATTTTTAAATAAATTAAAAGAAAACTTTCTAGAAAAAAAGTCAAAAGGGAATTTTATATTTCAGGAAAACTTGATACATGAACAAGAAGTACTAATTGCATTGAAAGAAAAAAATAACATGACATCAGAGCAAAAAAGCAAGATGTAGATGTTGGGAGGGGGGATGAAGTTTGGCCTCAGCCACCCTCAATAATAAAAGACAGTAAACAAAGTCTCCAAAGTTTGAGAGGGAGAAGAGAAACAATGAAACATAGTCATTCTTGGCTGGGAGGGAGACAGAGACCCTACTCACTAAAGAAATCTAACGAACATGATGTAGATCAAAATGAAAATCTCAAAAGTATTGACACTGTGGGAAAAGGGCTGATTATGAGCACGGAATTAACTTACACATAAAATAAGACAAAACAACTGTGGTACTAATAGTTGTAAACAGAACATAAATGTTATATAAATGCTAACATAAAGAGAGTAACATAGTTATTTTCCCATTTCTCATAACATATAGGCAATAAATATTGCCTACATTTGAAACGTTGTTTTAAAAAATACGACACCAATCTTTTAATTGTTTTGTAATCTTATTTTTTAAATTTTAGAGAAATACTAATATTTCTTGAACCTTAAATTTAGTAATTCACTTCACATTTTCAGGGTTGTTTTTTTTTTTTATTAAGTCAAAGTAGACTTAACATTTTTTTAATTTTAAATAGTATTGCAGGATATTTCCAATTCAGGTTTTCTGTATTTCTTTCCCATTGGGGATGTTTACGCATGGAGAGATGCCTAAGGTAATGTTTGTCAATTGTTAATGATAGTTATTTCTGTGTGATGGGATTCAGAGTGATTTTTTTCCCTTCGTCATACCTTTCTTTGCTGCTTTTTTTTTTTTTATAATGAACTACATTGTTTTTATAAGGTAAATAATACTATCATTCTTCTGAAAATACATATTTGAGAAAAGCCTAATATTTGCTGTCTCTAATTTTTTAAAAGTAGTATATGCCACTTCTTATCTCTGCTGTTTATTTAAACCCTGCCTATTTACTGATTTTCAAGCTCAGTGATCCTAAAGGGTAAACATTAAGCTGTTTTAAACCTACAAGGAACCATCAGAAAAGCCATTCTACCTTTCTAAATTCTCTACTCCTCTGGGGTTGATTCCCTTAATCAATTCTCAGGAAGGTTGTATGAGTCAGGGAAACTTCTTTGGTTTTCACTCTAGAGATAAGTCTTTAACAGAGTGTTAAAGGTGTTGTTAATACTCTTCCCACACTAAGCAACACCATTCATAACGTAAACAATTATGTTAAATGGGAAGTTATACCTCTTTACATGTATAGCTTGTCTGCTTGTTTATAAAGTATGAACTCCCCAAAATGATTCTAAGAAGGAAGACGGATATTATTTTCCATCCAATTTTTACCTTCTCTGATGTCTTCTAAACCAATTGGACCTTCAACATCAGTCTCAAATTAATAATTGTGTATGCCTCACAATCATTTAATAATGAACCCATGGACTAGCTGCTAATGCCATAGCCCTACATATAGAGACCTATATTTGAAAGACAGTATAGAAAGAAACCAGACATGCTGGAAATGAGCCAGGTAACTCCTGAGCAAAAATATGTCTAGAAGCAGAGGACAAAAGACCAGATTGTCACATGAACAGGAAAAGTTTAGAAAATGGAACCAAGAGACTAACAAAAAGGCAAGATGGAGAGCAAGATGGCAGTATAAGAGGCTCCACAGTGCTGTTCCCCCACAGAATCTTTGAGCAACTAGCAAAAACTGGAAAGCAATCTTCCTCAAAATTCTAGAAAGCAGGTGAAGGGAAGCAGTAACTGGGCAAATGCCAAATCAAGAAAAATCCACATTAAAAATGGGTAATTGTAGAAAGATGGCAGAATGGGAAGCTCCAGGAATCAGACCCTCCACCATAACAACTACTGAAGAAGCAAGAACTCTCTGAATCAATTATTTAAAAACTCCAGTTGAATGGAACACTGAACAGCACTCAAGGAAAAGCAGGAGGAAGAAGCTGGCATATTACAGTAGATACCAGTAAATTGTTCTCTCCACAAGGCAGTTACCATCAACCAGCCCCCCTCTCCTGGCAAGCTACAGTGGGATCCAGCACCTGGAGCAGCTTGGTGGTGCCAACGAGAAACATAGAAACTTGGTTCTCCAAGACAGGGATGGGAGATGGAAATGGGGCTGATCACTGCCCATTGCTTTTAATTAGCTACTTCAGATTGCTGGGGTCCTGGCTCTGAGGGTGTCCATTGTTCCAGCCCTCCTGGGACAAAGGCAGCAGAGGAGATTTAAAGACAGGATGCTTCTTCAGAGTTGCAGAAGACAGTTGAAGGACTGCATTTCCTGGGCAGGTCAAGAAAGCACAGCTTTGAGGAGCCTTGGAAGAAGATCCTGGAGCCCTTACTGACCCTTCCCTCATCCACAGTTAGGAGCCGGCAGGCACTCCATTTGTGGTTTCTTGGTTTTGTTCCAGCTGAGAAAGACTGACTTGGGAAACTCCTCTCTGGCATGTCCCCTCCTAGAATTTGCCCTCCAAGCAAAAACAGCTTGAGACAACAAAAGGCAGAGAGTTATGAAAGCTGCAATAGAAAATCAACATGTTATATACAACAGAGACTCAATTAGATTAAGTGCTGATTTCTCATCAGAAACCATGGAGACAAGGAGACAGTGGGTGGAAATACTTAAAGTGCCGAAAGAAAACAATTGCTAGCCAAGAATTTTATATCCAGTGAGACTTTCTTCAAAAATGAGAGGGAGATTAAGACATTCTTAGATTTAAAAAAACACTGAGGGAATTCATCATCAAGACCTGCCTTATCTATAAGCAATAATAAGGGGAGTTCTTCAGACTGAAGGGAAAGGATTAGGCAGTGATTCAAAGCAGCATAAAGAAATGAAGAAGTTTGGTAAAGATGACCATTTGGGAAGTTATAAGTGCCAGTACTATTGTATAGTATTTTTTAAAATGCAATTCTATTCCTTACTCCCTGCAGGTGCTACAATGTATATGCATAAAGTATTGATAAATCTATGGTTTTGGATATACAATATACAAAGATGTAATTTGGATATACAATATACACAAGGTGGAGGGATGAAGGGGTATAGGAACAGTGTGTGTACATGCTATTTAAGTGAGGTTGACATCAAATCAAATATGATTGTTATATATTTAGGATGTTAAATTTTAGCTCCAAGGTAAACACACAGAAAATATATGAAAAATGTATCTAGATAGAAATAAGAAGGGACAATACAAAAAAATAAAATAAATAAGAAAGTAGGCATTAAAGGATGAATTGTGAGATAAAAAAAGTATAAGACTTACAAAGACAAAATAGCAGAAGAAAGCCCTGTGTTATCAGTAGTTACTTTAATTATAAGTAAACTCTCCAGTCAAAAGGCAATGGTTGACAGAATGAATTAAAAAACATAACCCAACTGTATGCTGTTTATGAGAGACTCACCTTAAATTCAAAGACTCAAGTAGGTTGAAAGTGAAAAGATGGAAAATATATATACCATGTAAATAATAACCAAAAGAGAGCTGGGGTAGCTATACTAATATCAAATAAAATAGACTTTTAAGTCAAACACTGTTAAAAGGGGCAATTCAACAAGAAGACATAACAAGTTAAATATATATGCACCTACTGCCAAAGCCCCAAAACATATAAAGTAATATTGATGTATTTAAAGGATAAATAGACAGTTTTTTATTAATAGTAGGATGCTTTAGTACATCACTTTCAATATAGGTTGAATATCTACACAGAAGTTCAAAAAGGAGATAGAAGACTTTAATGATGCTATAAACCAATTAAACCCAACAGACATTTATTTAATGCTTCACCCAACAGCAGCAGAGTTCACATGTTTCTCTAGTGCACATGGATCATTCTCCAGAATAGACTATGTTAGCTCACAAAACAAGTTTGAATAAACCTAAAAATATTGAAATCAAACAATGTATCTTTTCCAAACACAGCAGAATGAAGTTAGAAATCAGTAACAGAGTAAACACTGGAAAATTCACAAATATGTGGAAAGTAAACAACATAGTCTTAAACATACAATGGCTCAAACAAGAAATCATAAGAGAAATTATGAAATATCTTGATGTGAGTGAAAACGAAATCACAACATACCAAAATTTATGGGATGAAGCAAAGGATGTGCTGACAGGGAAATGAATATAGCCTTAAATGCCTACACTAAGAAAGAAGTAAGATCTCAAATCAGAGTTCCAACCTAACAACTGGAGGATCTAGAGAAAGAAGAGCAAACTAAACTAAAGGTGAACAGAAGGAAAGAAATAGCAAAGATTAAGGTGGAGATAAATGAAATTGAAAATTAAAAAAAAATAGAATCAACAAAACAAAAAGTTGTTTTTTTGACAAGATAATAAAATCAGCAAAGCTTTAGGAAGACTGACAAAGAAAAAAAAGAGAGTACACAAATAAATAAAATTATAAATGAAAGAGGGCAATTACCACCAATCACACATAAATAAAGAAGATTATAAAAGGATACAATGAACAGCTGTACACCAACAAATTAGATAACCTAGACAAAATGGACAGATTCCTAGAAACACAGAAAAATACAAACTACCTATACCGACTCAAGAAGAAATAGAAGATTTCAACTGACCAACTACTAGTGAAGGGATTGAATCAGTCATCAAAAACCTCCCAACATAGAAAAGTCCTCGACCTGACACTTCACAGGGGATATTTACCAAACATTCCAAGAAGAATTAACACCTGTCAGCCTCCTCTATTGTCATTCTTTCTCATCTCAAATCCTATGTTCTATCCATACCCAAAGATCTGCTGTTTCCTAAATATGCTATGAAGTTCCTACTCTACCAGATTATTTCTTGTCTCTGTGCTTTGATCTATGTTGTTGCCTCTGCCTGAGTGCTATTCCCACCTGTCCAGCTGGCAAACACTGATTTATCCTTCAGCTCTCCACTGAAGTACCACCACCTCCTTGAAGCCTTCCTTGATCTCCTCAAGTAGTTTACTACCCTCTATTAATTTCTCCCCATCACCTTGTTTGCCACCTCTATTATAGCATCCATCATACTGTTTATCCCTTCATCTCTTCTATCAGCCTGAGAGCGCCAAGTGAGCAGGACTGTGCATTCTTCATCTTTGTATCCCTAGCCTTCAGTGCAGGGGCATGTATTTATTCATGGGAACTCCACATAGACTTGATAAATTGAGTAAAATTGAATGAGCTGCACTGAGTCTGTAGTATTTCCAGCTACTTCTCTAACGCAACCAATGCCTGCCATGGGGGAATCTTTGAAAGAGCATTCACTGCACAGCTCAGCAGGGACCATGCCCTGAGCTGCCCTAATTTGATGATACTGGAAGAGGAATCCTGAGCAGTCCAGGACTCAGAATCTTTAGAGCTGGGAGAGTCATGCATGGTGTCCATGAGGGTGAACTACACTCATGGTTTTGGCACTGAAAATCCTGCATCTCAGGAAACTCCTCAATCCTGGACAAACTGGGACAGTCATTCACCTAACGTCTGCCATGCATATCTCCTTTCCACCATCTCAACAGAATTCCTCTTAAGAAAAATAGGATCAGTCCCTACCAAGTGCTTAATGTCTGGGTAAATGAGAAAGGTTGTTTGTTATCAGCCTCACTGGGAAAAGAGATGAGGATTTCTCACCTGGGGTTAAAGGTTTAGAAACTGTGGGTAGAAGCAAGCAAATTATAGAGACCTTAAGTGGTTATCCAGGGAAGAGAGTTACACAACATTAGTTGTTTCTAAGGCAACAACTTCCCAGATTTATGCCAGAGCTTTGGAAACATTTCCCCCTAGAGCAGATGATTATATGCTCATTTATCTCCAGAGAAGCCCTTAAAACCTCCTCTTTCTCAGAAAACCCATTTGGCTAAAAAACATAGTGTTTAAGATGGAGGGTTACTCTGAACAATCCTGAATCCCCAGAGAAATGTCTGTGCCATCCTAACATTTGGCTACAATTCCATGTGGTTTCAGTTTTTTAGCAGAGTTTCATTACTGCCAGATGATCTGTTGCTTTGGAAGGGAATTCTAAGGAAATATCCAAATGATTATTTATCTGTTGAGGTCTCCTCAGAGTTGTTCTTAATTGGCATCTGCACCACAAAATGGCATTGTTGCAGAAGAAGGAAATGAAGAAGGAAAGGTGAATTCCCGTGGGAAAGACAAGCCTCCTTAGATAGCTGATCTTCCCAGCCACTTCTGATAGGCAATTCTTAATATTGCCGTCTGCCTGTGGTCCCAGTTTAACAGGCAGCTCGCGGCAGCCCTTGTCCACTATTGCATCTCTTCCTGATGCATACTGGGACAACTATTTCTCAACACTAGGTACAGGCGTAGCTCTAATCCATTGTGTCCTACCCCAAGACTTACCCTGCACCTCTGATGGTTACATACCGTTCTGTGGGATTATCTGGGATTTGGAGACTGGAAGGGGATTATCTTGGTTTCCTGGGGCTGCCAGAGCAAAGGGCCCCAAAACTGGGTGGCTTAAAACAACAGAAATATATTGTCTCACAGTTCCAGAGGCGAGAAGACCGAAATGAAGATGTCGGCAGGCTCATGCAGCTTCTGAAGTCTGCAGGGTTCTGGCAGCCGTTGGCAATCCACGGCGAACTTTGGCTTCCAGCATGATTCAATCTCTGCCTCTGTCACCTGGTCGCCTTTTGTCTCTGTCTCAGTGTTCACATTTCCTCTCCTTAAAAAGGACACCTGTCTTATTGGATGGAGCCCACCATAATCCAGTTTGGCCTCACCTTAACTAATAACATCTTCAAAGACCCTCCTTCCAAGTAAGGCCACACTCACAGGATCAGGGGTTAGGACCGAAGCATATCCTTTTGGGGACACAATTGAATCCACAAAAGGGACCAAATTCCTCCTTTTGTTAGAACCCTCAGACTGCAAATATTTGAAAACTAAAGGACTTTGTCCCATTTTTCTTTGAGTCTTTGCCTTAGTTCAAACCCCAGCCCTGCCACTTACAGCTTGTGTGACCTTGGGCAAGTTGCTTAACCCCGCAATGCCTCTATTTCTTCAAAAGTAAAATGGAGATAATAATAGTATCTACCTCATAGCATTGTTCCAAGGATTAAATGAATTATAAATGTGAAGTGCTAGACACATACCTATTATGTAAATATTAGCTATTATTATTCTTTGAACCTCCGGTATCTGACATAGTCCTCAGTACATGGCAAACACGGTGGGGGGAATGTTTGCTGAACCGAAGTGGAATTTCCACTCTCACAGTAGACAGCTGTAAGATAATTCTCCAAGCACTGATCATTGCATAATGTCATTCTTGGTAGGTTTTTGCTCTTTGTTGGTTAGTTAGAGGCGTGTTCCCTTCTCTTTGGCCAGATACCCAACCACAATCTTCAGAGGTGCCTAAAGGCAAGAGGTCAAAAGAAAGCTCTGGACTGAATGCAGAGTTCTGGTCTCTGTTATTCTACTAAATGGAAGCACCTTGAGATCTCAGAGGAGATGAAGACACCCCTTAGATAGGGAGCTCAAGAAAGGCCGCACAAAGACTTGTCATCTTAGATTCCGATGAGGGTTGACAAGGAGCGCATTTCTAAAAGAGAAAGAACCATGAGATGCTGGAAAATCATAAAGCATGTTCAAGAATTACTGAGCAGTTGAACTGACATGGGCCGCAGAGGAATCCAGAGCTTTGCTGTCTTATATCACCACATTTCTTCCCATTTAGACCCACGAGGATGGCAGCATGCCTGGGATGAACCCAGAGGCCACCAAGAAAGAATTCAGTTTTGCTCTTCCACCTTACCAAGATCATGTGGCTTCAAAGCAAAAGAAAAAAAAAAAAAAAAGAATCAACCAAGTAGCTTCTTTGAAACCAGAGAGAGATAGTCTGTTTGAATTGGGGTTAGAAAGGAAAGACCTTTCAAATAACCATCTCCAAACCTCTGTTCTTCCACGGAGAACACTGTAAGTAAGTAAATAAGCACTCCCACCGTGCTCACTAGAATCATTAAGAGAGTCTACAAATGGGAATCGCAGTGCAGGACCAACAAAAGCCAGCTATTGGGGGTGGCTAGGGGAGAGTACAGTCTGTACAGAGAGAAAGTCGTGGAGACCAAGCTCCTGGAACCTGTGGCAATAGCCCAGAGACAGGCTCTTAAGGGACAGGAAAGTGACGGGCAAGATCGTGGACAAGGCAGCCATTCTGCTGGATGTCATTAAGTTATTCTGTGTAAGTTGATCCCTTTGAGCAGGGGTTCTAAACCTCCACACCTTGTGGCTGATGTGGCTCCCCACCTCCCATCTCTCACTCAGTCATCTGGGTCTCACCATGATGGAATCAAAGCATCTCTAAAATGACATTAACATGTTCACAGACACACACTTATTATATTAGTCCACGTGGCCTCTAAGCAAGCCAAAAAAAAAAACCTCAGGTGGGGGAAATGGCTCATCCAAAGTCAGATTCCAAAGGAAAAGTGATCCAGTTTCTTCAAAAACTGGATCCAAAAACTGGCCTGAAAATTGGAGGGGGTGGGAGTGGCAGAGAGAACTGCTGTAATTAAAGAGCTTTATGAGACCCAATTATAAATGCAATATGGAGGCCTTCATGGGATTCTACCATGAACAAACCAGCTGATTTTTCAGATAATCAAGAAAATTTGAACATGGAATAGATATGAGATGATTTTAAGGAATGACTACTTATTTTGTTAGGTACAAATGGTTGGTGATTATGTGATTTTTTTTTAAGCTCTTTTCTTTCAGATATACCTATAGAAGGATTTAGCGGAGAATTTCTTCTCTAAGATCTGTTTTAGAATAGTGTAGTATAAAGGAGGCATGGAAGGAAAGTGGTAGGGCAAAAGATGAAGCAAAATTGGCAAAATGTTGTTAATTGTTCATGTGTGGTAGGTTCCTTCTCTTACTCTTCAGATCCCTCTCACAGAGAAATGAGACCTTGACTATTTGGAACTCAACTCTTTCTCTCACTTAAGGACACAGAGTTGAATATAGTGAAACTTGGAAATCAAAACGTTGTAATGTCAGCTTGTCCTGACCTGTCCAAAACATCTTTGAGATTTATTCAGCTAAAATAAAGTATAATCAGCAACCTACACCAACATATTCAGTACCACTTTTCCCTAATGCAGGTGATTATACCCAGATGGGTATATTTAAGAAATATGTTTTTTGAATGTCATATACAATTTTATTAATATTATGGGAGGCAACCAAAGGATCTGTTCATTTTAGCTCCTAGCAGATTTATAAATAATTATAATAGTATATACCAATCGCTAGGCTGACAGAGCAGATTGAAGGTTATGGTCAGGGATCACCTTGTGAGATGAGCAGTCAGCCTGGTTGCTAAGAAAAGCGCATCCAATTACTGTGAAACAGGAGGAACATGGCAGAGGGTGAATTTTCACGAACAGTTATGAAAGACAATGTCCACTTTCAAGGCTGAGTGGGCCCCACTGGTGATTTACTTCTCTCTGGTCAAAAAGCATTGCCTTCCAGCTTCAAGAGGACCTACACTTGGCCTTGGTGAGCAGGAGGCCAAGAGAAAAGAAAATTTGGGAATGGTTGTCAACAGGGCAAGTATGGAAAGGGAGACTGTGGACAGCTGAACCCAGCAAAAGAAACAGCAAGGTATCACTGTGGTCAACGTAGAAAAAGGGAGGAGGAAGAAAACAATGGGAATAACTGCCATTTATTGTGCATATACTATGAGCCAAGCATTTGCCAGATATTATCTCTGTCCTCATGTAGTGAGCCAGGTAAAACCACCTTCACTTAGCAGAAGAGGGAACTGATACCCTTGTAGCCCAGATGGCAAGTAGCTCACTCAGAATTCTAATTCCTGTTGGTTCTGATTCCAAAACACAGACTTTTAACTATTACTTTTTGGAAAGTGGGCCCCAAAGTTTATAAAACCGTATGGACACTATGAGGACATTGTTTTTGTAAAATATACTCCACTGCATTAAAAAAGAGCTAGAGAAAATAAGTATAGGACACTTTTAATGATGATTATGTCTTGGCTAGTAGGATTATTATAGAGTCCCTTCTTTTCACTTCTCTGTATTTTTCAGGTTTACTATCATGAACATGTATTGCTTTGCAGTATAAAAAAAAATGAAGTTATGGTTACATTTTTTTAATTATGGAGGAGGCTTAGAATCCCCAACTCTCTGCCTATACTTCCAATAAATATCTGTCTTCAATGAAAATGCCAAGCCCTTGGCTGAGTTGCCAATATAGTATTTCTTCAAAGACAGCAAGGCCTGAAGGGATGGAGCCAACATCCAGAAGGAATGTCAATCCAAGACTTAGGGCAAAAGAGCAACATCCCCAGAAGCAGAAAAACGATCCATCTCAGATCTGCTCGGCTATTATCTCCCTCCTGTGATTTCTCCTCCTGTGAATTATTCCGGTGCTTGTATATTTATTTTTTAAACACACAACAGAGGAGTTATTCTCCAAGTCTCTAGCAACTGAAGTATTAACAGCTTCCAGCTGAGAAAATATCTTTTCACTTTGCTTAAGCCTAATCATTATTTTCTCCCTCCTACAGGAGTTTCGGTATCATACAAAAGATCACAATACAAAGGGCTGTGAGGATGCTTTTTTAGAAAGTTGCTTGTAGACTTAGAGTGCATAATTTGAGTACAAATCTATTTAAAGATGCCACTAGTTTGGGTTTTCTTTCTAGAAAGAAAAACTTTGCCCCCTCTGTTCTTTGAACGCCTATTATATAAATGTGCCAAAACTAAGAAGCAGAAAAGAGTAAAACGGCTTTGTTTGGAACTTTCATCTTATTTCTTGAAGTCTCTCTTTGAAAAGTGAAATTACAGAGGGGTGGAACTTTGTCCACAAAACTTTAAGTTGTCTAAAATGTAAAACTTGCCTCCCAACCTGTGCAGGGACGTGTTCTCTCTCAGGCTTGAAAAGTCCTCTAAATAGAAATATTCAGAGGAACCAACTCTTCCCATAGCCCAAGATCCTTATAAGAAATGGATTCAGCTCTAAGATTGTGTTTTCTCACATCAGTCTCATGTACCACTTACAAGTCAGTACTGGTCAACTTGTCAGGCCTCGGTTTAAGATGAGTCAAGAATACATTCCCTTTAGAAATCAATCTCCTTTGCTCCAAAGCACAAAAAGAGGCTGGGCCCAGCAGCCAGACAACTATCATTATTCAGTGTGTTTTCCTATCCTTGGAGCACCCATTTTTGTTCCTCCTAGGGACCCCACAATCTTTTCTCTCCTCTGCTTAGTTTCACTTTTTTTTTTTTTTTTCCATTAAAAGAGGTGCTAAGAAAATAATATAAAATTTAGCCTTTCGAAGTATAAATGATTGATATCCCACATAGTTTTCCACTCCCGGCACCTCCTGTTGTGCACTCAGTCATTTCCCCCACAAAGGCAATGTGTGCAGTCCCAACCTGGGTCCTGAGAGCATGGGCTCATTTGTATATAGGACATCCGAAGATCGTATTTGGATGAGGTCAGATCAAATCAGTACCTATAGGCTGTCATCCGCTGATTCTCCTTAGAAGCCAGAGAAACCAGAGTAGCTGACAGCAAGAAAGACAGTATAGGGATTGAGCCACCTTGAGAACTCCACAGACGGGATTTTGTACTTCAAGGCTCCCAAACGGTGAGACAGTGAATCCCTGTTGTTGAAGCCAACCCTTCTGTGGTATTTTGTTATAGCAGTCCTAGCAAACAAAGACATCCTCTGCTTCACCCTCCTCCCCCACTAGGATCCTGCATACTATTTAATACTCAGGGAAAAAGCTGCCGTCTGAAAAAGAATGATATCATGAACTGGAAGCTTTCATGAATCAGTCGGCCTGAAGGAAGACTATGTAGGCTCAAGAGGGATTGCATTCAAAAAAAGAAAATTCTGAAAGCCACAAGAGAGATACAGCATGCCACATGCAAGGGAGCCTCAGTAAGATTAAGTGCCAATTTCTAATCGGAAACCGTGGAAGCAAGAAGGCAGGGGGAAGATATATGCAAAGGTCTTGAAGCAAAAAAAAAAAAAAAAATGGTGGTGATGGTAGCATAACATTGTGAACGTAATTAACAACATTGAATTATGTATTTGAATGCTGTGAAGAGGGGACATTTTAGGTTGTATGTATCTTACTAGAATATTTTTTAAAACCACAGGACTGTACAATACAAACAGCAAACTCTAAAGTAAACCATGGACTATAGTTAATAGTGCAATTATAAAAATGTTCTTTCATCAATTGTAACAAATGTAGCATACTAAAGCAAGTTGTTAATAATAGGGTGATACATGGGAACTCTGTGTTTTATGCATGGTTTTTCTGTAAACCTACAACTTCTCTAATAAAAAAAGGAAAACATTGCCAACCAAGAGGGATTTCGTACTCCTGACCACAGCAAATAAGTGGCTACCGCAGGTCAATGCCAGTATCTTCCTAATGGTAGGGCAGAAACCGTTTAAGGTCCATGGTGGAAACTCAAGTTTCCTCCCCTGTAAAATGATAATAATAATATGGGGCTCATGTTGTTACCATGAGAATTAAATGAGATAATGAATAGGAAGCCTCTGGCACAGAGTAAATAATCAATAAATGTCGGCTTGTTAGCTCCCTTCTTGGCCTTGCCTTCATTTATTCACCCATTCAATTAATATTCAATGAACCACCTTCTTCCCAGATTTGAATCACTTCCCAGTGGTGATATGATTTAGAGCTTCGGGACATGCCTGGTCCTCTCCAGGCTAGTAGGATACAATTTAGTATCCCTTGGCATAATGCATTAATTGGTCCCTTAGTGACCTGAAAGAGTTAATGCGCTATTGTAGGGTTTAATCTATCACTTTCTGACAAAATGAGTTTTAGCGCTTTTTTACAGTAAGTTCCTTTGAATTGTAGTACAAAAAAAAATCTCTCTGTCTCTCTCTCTCTCTCTGTCTCTCTCTCTCTGTCTCTCTCTCTCTCTCTCTCTCTCTCTCTCTCTCTCACACACACACACACACACACTGCAACTTCCCAAAAGTACTAAAATAGGTTAGATGCTGAGATTAAAATAGTTTATTAAGAGTTAACTGAGTATGTTTTTTCTAACCACAAAAGCAACACATTGTAGAACACTTGAGAAGCACATAAATATAAATAAGATGCAGATTTTTTCATAATCTACAACCCCTCCAAAAATAGGTCTCAGAAAACAACTGTTAACATTTTGTTTTATTTCCTCCCAAACTTTTTTACTCACATAAATTCTTTATACTACCATATATACTTTATGTGCCGTGTGTTGCTTTTATAATAAAAACTGTATCATGAGCATTTTCCAAGTCATTGAAATTCATTAAAATATTTTAGTGGCAGCTTAATATTCCATTATATTGATAGTACATGGGTTTTGTAGCTGCTACTCTATTGTGGGACATTTAGGTAATTTCCTTTTTGTTTCTATTATAAATGATATTGAGACATATCTCTTCCTATGTACATTTTTACTGTATTTTAGTTACTTCCTTAAGACTAGATTTCTGCATGTGACATTTTCAAATAAAAAAGTATGAACGTGTTAAAAGCTCTTTTCTGTGATTGTCAAATTGCTTTTCATAGATAAGCAGTGTTAGATAATTCTCTTTTCACCACATTCTGGTCAGCCCTGGGTATTTACACTATACAAACAAGCTGTGCTAATCTGATAGATAAAGTATCACATTTTATTTTACTTTAATCTGCATCTGTACAATCACTAGTGAGGTTGACCAGTGTATTCTTGCTTACTGGCCTTTTGTTCTATTTGTTGTATGAATTGTAGGTTTATGTTTTTGCCCATATTATTGAGAATATAGAGCTTTTATTATCAGTTATATAAATTCATCATATATTTATATTTTCCCAGCATTTAATTTTTAATTTCTGAAATAGTTATTCCATAGAAAAGGGCCATAGACCTCTGGGAAGACTAAAATATTTTTCTTGTTAAAAATATATTCCATCAAAATATCAATGCTGTGTACTCTCCCTGTTTGCTTTCACATATTTATAATGTTTTTGACACAGTTTTTAATTTTAAATATTAAAATCAATGTTTTCCTTTGTGGTTTAGTCTTTTGCTTATATGCTTAGATAATCCTCCCCTTGTGATGAGGTAAATATTTACCTAAAGTTTCTTCCAATTTTTTAAGTGGTCCCATTTTTCATGGTTCACTCTCTAATTCATCTATAATTACTCTGCTATACAGCAAGAAAGTAAATGGATCTTTTTTAAAAACATATTTTTCAACACCTTTTGTGAGAAAATATCCTTCCTTTTTCAATATTAATTCCCCATAAAGTAGGATCAATTCCTGGATCTATATTCATTTGCCTCATATTAGTTCATCTTGTTTTTTAAAGTCCAGCAGCACTGGTCACTCTTCTACTCTCCCTCAAAAGTCTTATTTTTCAAAATTTTTGTATCTATTTGAAACTTTATTCTTTCAGATAAACTCCAAAATCATTTGGTCAAATTCTCAAAAATTCCATTATATACCAATTTGTGCATTAGTTGCCGTTCCAATATTCCTTTATTCCTGCTGGGACAACCCCTGTTTTGTCTGGGGGAAAGAATGGGCCGACCCTCCAGTGATAAATTTCTTTCCCACACTCCATTGCAACTGGACTGAACAAGTGATTCCGTTTTGGCCAATGAGACAGTAGTGATTTTAAAATATGTCCATGAATTCTTCCATACTCCTCCTTTGAAAGGCAGACGTGGTGGTGTTAGTCTTGCAGGTCTAGTTCATACAGTAATGTTAACTCTGCCTCACTCTCTAGAATCACTTGCTGTGGGGGAAGCAGTGGGCATGTTGTGAAGACACTCAAGCAGCCTGTGGAGAAGGCCAGGTGGTAAGTAATGGAGGCCTTCTGTTAGTGGTCATCTTGGCAGTTAGCCATCTTGGATGTGAATCCTCCATCCCCAGTCAAGTCTTCAAATGACTGCAGCCCCTGCTGAGAGTCTAACTATAACTTCCTGAGAGACCCTGAGCCACTCTCACTTACTAAGCTTCTCTGGAATTCCTGATCAGTAGAAACTATGAAACAATAAATGTTTGTGGTGGTGGTTTTTTAATGTTTTATCCCACACAAATTTCTTGTTGTTGTTATTGTTTAAAGTCACTGATTGGAGAATAATTTGTTCTATAGCAATGTATAACTAATTCAGAAGCAGAAGTCTTCTAAAGCCTTTTTACTTTTCCTGATAAATAGGAAAGATATTGCTCACCTCCTCTTCTCCTCTTTTGCTCCTTGAATGCAGATGTGATGCCAGAAGTACAGCAGCCATCTTGCAACCATGAGGCAACAGGCATGAGTATGAAAGCCAGTGCAGTAAGGGTGATAGAACAGAACAATTGAAAGTCTGGATGCCTAAAGACATGGCTAAGCAGTAGAAACAACACCAGCAACTGCTTAAATTTATGTCTTATTTTCTGTGGAAAATACTTTGTTTTAGTGATTCTTAGTCAATGAATTTGTTATTGCCATCGAATGTATTCCTAATTGCCAGTTGGGATCAGATTTTTCTATGTGGTCAGCACAGAGCTAGACACTTTGTAGATATGATCAATATTATTTCACAGTACTGAACAACAAATTTTAACAGCTTGAATGTAATAAGAAGCACATGTAGACACCCTTCCAAAACTGAGTTTGTAGAAATAATGGAAGGTGAATTAATAAATGACAGCAGACTTTAGATTACCTCAGGGAAAAATACTTCAGACTACTTAGCATATGAACAGACTCCCTTTTGCAGCACTTTTTTTGTGCTGATGTAGATTAAGCACTGGTCAAATTGCCTGCAATCAGGTATTGACTAAAGTTCTTCAAAATGCCCATGAAACACAAAACAGTGTGGAAAATGTTTTATTTTTATTCAAATTCTAACATCCCTCATTTTAAAGCCACTGTGCACATCTTTTATAAAATAAACAGGACTAGCTAGCCCTGAAACATTTTTCCTGCATCCATCACCTGTTCCCAATATTCCCCAGTAAGGTCAGCCACATGTTTGTCTTTCTTGGGACATCACTTAATCTTCAAAACATTAAAATAAATGTGCTTTATTTTTCATGTAAAATGTTATTCCTTTTTTAAAAGCAGTTTTATTGAGATGTATTCACAAACCATACATTCCATCCAAAATGTACAATCAATGGCTTTTATAATCACAGAGTTGTGATTATAATCACCATAGTCAATCTTAGAACATTTTCATTACTCCAAAAAGAAAAACCATCTACACCTTAGCAGTCACCTCTCAATCCCTGTCCTTCCCCAGCCCTACATAACCACTAGTATAATTCCATCTTTATAAGTTTATTTATATTTACATTTTATATAAATGGAATCATACAATATATTTTTTCATCTAACTTTTAATGTAATGTTTTAAATTACAAAAGATTGCAATGTAATGTAATTTTTTTTTTCTAGGAAGTACTGGGGATTGAGCCCGGGACCTCATATATGGAAAGCAAGTGCTCAATCACTGAGCTACACCCGCTCCCCTGTAATGTAATTTTTAATGTACTGTTTCATGATGTTTATTTTCAAAAATGGGTGCCATTGCCAGAGCCACCAGAATGGCGAAAATTTTTAAAAAGACAGACAATATCAAGTGATGGCAAGAATGTAGAGCAACCTCAAACCAAAGGGTCCATTGCTACCACCACCTTGCAAAGCGGTTTAGTATTTACTAAAACTCAACTTATGCATACCTTTCACCCTATCAGTTCCACTTCTAGGTATATAGCCAATGGAAATGAGTAAGCAATGTCCACCACAAGATATGGACAAAAAATGTACATAGCGCCATTATTCATAATAAGCAAAAACTGTAAACAGCCCAAATGTTCATCCACAATTGAACGGATGAAAGAATTGTGGTGTATTCATCCAATGAAACATTAGAGCAATGGGGACGAATGAACCTATGACATGGCAACAGCATTTGTGACTATCACAACCGTAATGTAGAAAACGGAACCAGACACAAAAGAAAATTTATTTAAATTCATTTAAAGTAAATTTTTTTAAAAAACTGTTTTTTAGTAGTAGAAGTCCAAAATAGTGGTTCTCCATGTCAGGATAGGAATTAGATGGTGGCACAGGGTAAATTTCTATTCTGGTAATTCTAGCAATTTTCTATTTCTTGACCTGACTGGGGTTTGCATAGGAATATTACATTTGTGAAAATTAAAAATGGTGTCACGTCTTCCCATGTTTTCCTTCAGTATAATTTTTTTCAAGGATAATATATTTGATCTTAATATGAAGGAGGGCTTGTGACCCAACAAATTCTGTTTCAACAAAGAGAAAAAGATTGGTAACTACAGTTTTAAATCAATTTGTTTAGAAAAGAAAGTGGTTGTGTCAGCTGGTCCACACAAGATGGAAGGCAGGGGTGGTATGCTTCAGAGTGGAGGCAAAAGAGGGATTATCAACAGTCTTCTCTTCTTACCCACTTTGGGCAGAGTTGGGCCTCAAAGTGAGGGTGATAAGCAAGAGAAGAAGATGGAGTCGTTGGAGGTAGTGTCACCTCCTGGTGCCACCCTCCTGATTCTAATGGAAGGTGAAGCATGCCGGCAGATAGCCAAATCTGGGTTTTCTGCCAACCTCAATTCGAATAAAGTTGGTTCGGGTTGCCCACTTCCCAATATTACTGCCCCCACATGCTGCCCACTTGAGGTGGGGGGACTGCATGAACACCAAGGTCAGCAGAGGTTTTGGATGCCCATCAAAACCCCAGAAATCCTCTTCATGCCCAGGAATCTCTCAGGGAAAAGATGGAAGCTCTGCTCTGCCTCTCACATTAGCCTGTGGGCATAGTTTCCCTAAGACAGGACAAAGAATGCATGATAAGTTGACTTCTCCTCGGGCCCTTAGGACTTCTCTGGAGGACTGACCTGGGGGTAGGGGGTCTGTGATGGTGAGGTTTGTACCTTAGAGGTTTATCCTGAAGACCAAATGGTTCCCCAGAGGCCAGGAGTTCTGCCTCACACTGGATCATTTTTTTTCCTATAAAAATGTACCCAGAATTTGATCAGAAAAACAGAAGCATGAAACAATTTAAATATTTTCACAATAAAAATAATATCCAAATCTAGAGAAATTCACAGAGACTGTGGTGGCAAAGTGTTATGTGTTTAAAACAGTTTTCACAATTTATATATGGCAAAGTTGCTTATCCCCAAGAGGGGAAGTGACATGTACCTTTACTTCTTCGGGTGCCCTGAATTTGGAGGTTTAAAATAGTTCTTTGTAACACCTCCTTGGAATTTTGACAGATGCTTCAGGCTATTGGTAAACTTGAAAAGGATTTAACAAGAAACTGCATTGCACCATTTTCTTTTAATCTGTGTGCATAGTTATCTAGTTATGGCTGACTTTAAGCCATCCAAAAAGCTGAAAACATTTTAAATCTTATTTGTTCCTTGAGTGGAGTGTTCATTAATGAGATTATTTTCTTTTTGCTTCTGAAGTTAAATCTCATTTCCACATCTACTTTTTCTAATGACATATATTTTTTGCTTTGTTTTGTTGGGCAAAATATTGTATATCAGTTTGCTAATTGTACCTTGCCTAGACTTTGGAGTTTGTTTTAAGAAGATGTTTTAAATGTCCAAGGCTCAAGACACCCTTAATTTGCCTCTTTTATATGGTTATTTTTCCTTCAAGGTACTGTCAAGGGCTAACAGCACACACCCCACCCCCAGCTCTTCTCACCACAGCAAGCTCCTGCCCAGGAAGAAGAAACTTATTCTTATTCATCTCACAAAAGGCTCAAGTAGACTTGGAGAGCATATTCATTAGGCCATTCCTCGCCTTTTTCTGATATGCCTCTCTTGAAAGGACGTGCTTGAGACCCAAGAGCACCTACGGATTCAAGAGGCGGGCCCACGCTGCTGCCTCTGGCTGGGAAGGGCCATCGTCGCACTCTCCCAAGCTCTCTGCTAAACCAGAGGAGCCCAAGTCACCTCCGCCCTCTACTTGGCTCTCTTTCTCAGTTCCGCTTTCTGGTTACTCTTTTGAGCTACCTCCCAGAAGTAATCCTACCTTCCCTTGCAATGAGAGATGAGGAGGGTTTGTTCGCAGAGCAAGTGAGCTTGCTCAACAGCCCATTTCTATCTTAGTCTTAAACACACAAATAGGAATAATATCCATTGCAGTAATAACCTACTGGGAGTAGAAGCATGGGGGGGGGCAGCTATACAATCATCTACAACAGCATAACTCCACATTCATTTATTTATTTATTCTCCTGAGAGGTTTCAGAAACAATTTAAGGGGGCTGTATAACCCCCAACTCTCAGGAGCAATTAATTAATACCTTTAGGCCATAATGATTTGGGAAGCAGGGTAATGGGACCATCAAAATGCTCTGTCCTTGCAATGACCTTCATCTAAAGTCAAAATTAAATATATTCAGGCTTTGAAGAGAGGTATTTGTGTGTGGGGGGGTGGAATTTTCAAGTATGCTTGTCAGCTATGTGCCCAGTGCCCATCACTGGTAACATCTTCGGAATATACTTGTCTCCCTGACATCAGTAAATCCATTCGTTCCCAGCTGTAATTTATCTCTTGATAAATCATGCTATCAAGTTGAAATGTGAAAGCAATACCCTGAGGACATAAAATACCACTGAATCCGCTGTTTAGTTAATTTATTACCATTATTAGGGAACTGACAGGATTACTTTAAAAATCAAGTGCCCAGAGGCCCCAGATTTTTATCAGGTCTCAGATACTGAAGCTGTGTTCAATCATGCCCCTCTGACCCTGACACGTCCCCCAGCCTCCAGCAGTTGCCAGTCCCTTTGGAGAATTCTAGTCAGCAAGGAAGAGGTCCCCACGCCTGGCACAGACTCCTCCGCAATGTTCAGACAGATAGGTAGCTCTGACAATCAAGCCTTGGGGCTTCTTCTCAAGGAAGTTGTTTGCTTTCTTAAAAGGACCGTCTCTCTCTGCAGTCTCTGACAGCCTGACATTACAGACGCAGAGGCCCAGCATAAAGAACGACACGGCACAGTGACAAGAGCCCCAAACCAGGATGCAGCAGCCGTGACTTGAAATCCTAACTGTGGCATTTACTGGCTGTTTGACCGTTAGGAAGTTATTAAATGCTTCTGAGCCTTGATTTCTACAACTGCAAGATGTGCGAATAAGGGATAGGATGTCGAAAGAATTCATTAAGGTACATGGACATGCTTATCGTAATAGGTGGCCAGTAGGTGTCTGTTGCTTCCTCTTCACACCATATTTTTAAAGGCAGATTTATAGAGACATATCAGTGACCTTAATTTTTCAACCATGTGTGGTCATCCATTTCTCAGCTGTTCTCAAATTTGTTTTCATTCTGGCCCTGAAAGAAATTTGGGATTCAGCCAAGCACTGGGCACAAAGATGGATGGTCAATAAAGACACCTTTGTAGGACTTTTCACACCTTAGAACCTAATGAGATGTAGATTAAATCCCATTATGACAAATGCCATAACCAACCTCAACCTTGCAAAACTGAAAGGGAAGAAAGAGGACATAAGAAAGAGAGTCTAACCTACAGCCAATGGAACCGTTATTAATTTCAAGCAGTATGAAACACTGTTGACATTCTAGACTGAACTTCGTTGTAAGGGGAAATACCCAGTAAAAATCACCCATGAAGCTTGTTCAGACGCATGTTGGTAGCACATCAGGAGCCTACATAATCCCCTTTTGTTACTTTTCCTACTCTCTTTCCAGCCACTCCATCCTGTTCCTCAACAAGCCACTGTCTTGGCCTCATCAGGACATTTGCCCTTGCCATTCTCAGCCTGGGAAACTTGGCCTTGATCTAGACTCCCCTCCCTTCCCTACTTCACACAGCTCTGAGGCCAAACATCACGTCCCAAGAGGGGCTTTCTCTGACCACCCTCTCAAATATAGTTCCCACACCAAATGCCCATCCTTACTCTGCTTTTCTTCATAGCCCTTAACACTGCCTGACATTATTTGTTTGTCTCTCACTGGAATGGAAACTCCAAGAGAACAAAAGATACTGGTCTACCTGGGTCACCACTAATACCCAAGACCTAGCATATAGTGAGAGGAATGAAAGCTGGTGCGTAACAAAGTCCTCTCCCATCACATGGGGACAAAGTGTCTCCCCGTCACCCACAGCATATGGGCCAGCACTGGGACACCACCCACCCAGCCTCACTGAGGCCCTCATCATCTCCCACTGGTCTTCTGCAGTAGCCTCCTAACTGGTCTCCCTGTCTCCAGTCTAGGCTCTAATTTTTTTTTTATCTAACCCACATACTGCTCTTTTGTTTGTTTTTGTTTGCTTGGTTTTCTTAGAGCTTTATTGAGATATAATTGACATGCAATAATCTGCCCAGATTTCAAGTGAACAATTTGGGGTTTTCGACATGTACACATACCCATAAAACCATCACTGCAATCAAGATCATGAACATTTATATCCCCAAAAGTTTCCTTGTGCCCCTTTGTAGTCTCTTCCTTCTATCTCTACCCTACTTCCTTCCAACTCCCTGACTCCAGATGACTTTGCATTTTCTAGAATTTTATATAAATGGAATCATACAATAAGTGCTTTTTTTTGCTCTGGATTCTTTTACTCGGCATTTTCCATGTTTTGCCAAATATCAGTGGTTCTCTCTTTTTTCTTTGTAAGTGGCATTACATTGAATGGTTAGATCACAATATTTTGTTTATCCATTCACCTGTTGATGGACATTTGGGGTGTTTCCAGTTTGGGGCAATTATGAATAAAGCTGCTGTGAGCATGCCTGTACACATCTTTGGTAGACATGCTTTCATTTTTCCTGGGTAAACTCCTAATAGAGGAATATTGGATGGTATGGTAGGTATATGTTTAACTTTTTAAGGAACTGTCAAACTGCTTTGCAAAGTGCTTGTCCCATTTTATACTCCCACTAGCTGGGTATGGGAGTTCCAGGTGCTCCACGTTCTTGCCAACACTTGGTATTCCGACGGGAACATCTAAATGAAAGATACATGGAAAACGATCCAAGATTTCCCACCTCCTGCAGAGGAAAGCCACATTGCTCAGGGCTGTTTGCAAGCCCCTGCACCCACCACAGACACTTCTGCCGTCCTCATTCCCTTTCCTACCCAGCCCACAAATTTCCCTCAGTGTCTCCTGACCGCACAGTGCCCTTCCCTGGCTCTGGGACTTGATACAACATTTCTTCATTCTCTCCTCTCTTAATTCCTCCTCAACTGCAGGAATAGCTCAATTATTGCTTTGTCTGTCAATTCCTCTGTCAATTCTTTGACAACCGAAAGAATTTCTGTCAATTCTTCATCAATAAGAAAAACTAATTAGCTCCTTCCTTTCCCTTCCCATGGTACTTTGTTCATAGATCTATTGGGAAATTGAGCTCACTGTAATAATTATTTGTTTAAGGGACCATCTTCCCCCAGCAGGCCAGATGGTGATTTTTTGTTTTTCTTTTTAAAATTTTTTCATCTTTGCCTCCCGAGCTGTCTAGATCAGTCTTTGGACACAGCCTAGACGTCTCTGCACTTCGGCTGCACACATTCTCTAGAACTAGACTCTGGTGCCCATATTTCTTTGCCCCAAGGCTTTCTATTGTCCTCTTTAAAAGGAAGAAGCCCAGGAATTTCCCTTATTGGAATTTATCCTAAGGAGATCATTGAACAAGTACACAAAAATGAATGTACCAGGAAGTTCTTCCAAGCATTGATTATAACATAAAAAAATTGCAGTGGGCATAATTGTTTGTCAATAAGAGATTAGTTAAATAAATTGTGGAATGCCCCACAGAGGAATATTGTGCAGTCAATAAAAATGATATTGCTGATCTATCTTTATTGACATGGAAACAATAGCCACCACCTATTACTGAATGAAAAAGGAAACAGCATACAGAACTGTATGTGCAATATAATATTTATCTAAAATCACGTGCGGGTAAAGCTGTAGGTGTCTATGCATACAGAAATATATGGAAAATATTTTCAAAAGGCAGGTGGTGGTAGGATTTTCAGATGATTTTTCTTTATCTTTTGTACATTCCAGAATTGTTCAAAATTTTAGAGTAGGTACCAGTTTCCTAGGGCAGCCATAACAAAGTACCACAAAGTGGGTGGTTTAAAATAACAGAAATTTATTGTCTCATGGTTCTAGAGGTTAGAAGTCTAAAATCAAGGTGTTGACATGGACGTACTCCTTCTGATGTCTCTAAGGAAGATTTTGTTCCATGCCTCTCTCCTGGTTTCTTATGGTCCCAACACTCTAGCATTTCCTCGGCTCGTGGCTCGTGGCAACATCACTCCAATCTCTGCCTGCACATTCACACAGCCTTCCCCTCTGGGTCTATATGTCTGGGACCAAATTTTCTCTTCCTATAGGAACACTAGTCATATAGGATGAAGGCCCACCCCACTGTAGTATGACCTCACCCTAACCTAATTCCATTTGCAATAACCCTATTTTCAAATAAGGTTATGTTCATATGTATCGGGAATTAGAACTTCAACATGTTTTTTGGAGGGAACACAATTCAACCCATAACAACATGTTTTAATTTTATAACCAGCATAAAATAGAAAAATCATTTCATTTCCAAAAAAAAATGATAATAAAGAGGAGTAGGTAGGCTCCCCTGGTCTGCTAGCTCAGCCTCTGTACCTGAGCTTGGAAAGAGGCAATTCTTCTCACCCCACCGATGAGGCCACCTGAAAGCAGGGCAGCCTGAGCCAGCTGCACAGATGAGTACCCTGCCCTGGTCTCCTCCCAAAATGAGTTCTGCAGTCGGGCTTATTAGAGGCCTAAGTTTCTCACTATTAGTGATTCTTTTAGGATGCTTCAATTATGCAGTTGTTAAAATGCATGGGTTAAAAATAAAGAAGTTGTTATTAGTTAAGAACTTGGTAACTCCAGTTAATTCCCCAGCAAAAGGCTGGAGTGTTAAATGATGATATGGAAAGAGAAAACAGGGAAAGGTCCAGGAATGGGTAGTGGGGGGTGGGGAGTCCAGCATAAAAAAAACTCAGTCTTTGGGGAGAAGTAGAGAAAGGTCAAGAAACAGGAGTGGCAGGGAAAACAAACCCCATCTATTTTGTAAATGTGACTGCTAAAGCAGTCTTATTGTGGTACACAAAAAGATGGAAAGTGCTTCTCACCCTAACAACAAAATAAAACAAGCAAGCACACACACACACACACATACAGAGCTAGATTTTCAGTCAATGCACAGTGTGACAGTTTGAATTTGGTGAATCCCTAAAAAGAGAACAATTATGTTTTTGAACTAATCCATTCCTGTGGGTGTGAGACCCTTTCGACTGGACTACCTCAGTGAGGTGTGACTCCAGTTGAGACTCCGCCCTCTTACTGGGGTTGATATAAATGGACCCACACAAGAAAGGGGAGTTGCCCTGTTATATTGATCCTTCCACGTGAGAGAGGACTGCAGGAAAACAGAAGCCCCAAGAGGCTCAAGGAGCCAAGGCCCAGGAAGAGATGAGCCATATGCCTGATAACTCACAGCTGAACTCAGGAAAAAGCAGAGCAGCTGAGACTGATAGAGGAGTCCTGGAAAGAGATAAGCCCTATGCCTGGTTGGCCAGAGCTGAGCTCTGGGAGACTGTAGATTCTGGAGGGGAAGGCAGTGATGGGTGGCCATCTTCGCCACTTGGCAGGATGCTAGGATCACGGTAGCTAGCTTTGGTGAGAAAGCATCTCTAATGGTGCCTTGATTTGGATATGACATGGCCTTGGAACTGTAACCTTTTACCTCAAATAAAATCCCCTTTATAAAAGCCTTTGGAAAACTAAGACAGTTTACTTCTTTCTGGCCACATCTGAATACATCAATGATGATCACCAGCTGCAATTCCTCATGTGACAAAAAATGTTTTCATCTTCTATACTTCCGGCTGATCCAGATTATATTTCCCAAAATGTCCACACCAATATACATCCCATTCCACATGCTGACAAGTTGTCATGGACAAGCCTCCAACTAGAGGTGGGATCTATGTTCTCCTCTTAAGCACCAATGAGCTTTGAGACTCCCTTGACTGATAGACTTGGAGAAAGGATGTTGACCCATGAGGTACCGAGGCTTGTTGTAAAGGACAATATGGCTTCTGCCTGTCTCTCTCTCTCTGGACACGTGCCCTCAGAACCTGGCTGCTATGTCATGGGGAAGCCCAGGGCCCATGCAGAGGCCATGTGAGAGTCTTCCAGCTGACTTTCCCAGCAGAGCCCACCACCCCCACCTCCACCAGGCCACAGCAACCTCTGGATACTGTGTTTATAGACATTAAGATCACTCCAATCCCCAGTGTTTGATCATTTCCAACTGACACCCTAGACAAGTTGAAGCAGAAATAAGCTGTCCTCGAAGTGCCCTGTCTGAATTCCTGAACTACAGAAACCAAGAGAGATAATTGATGAGGATTATTGCTTTGAACAAAAACTAACCAGTACACCACCCTACCCCATACTACTAATCTTTGGTTAGGTTGTTAAAAGGGAAAATGCCAATTATTTTTTGTTTCCAAGTAATTCGTCAAGAATCATTTCTATGACAATGGCTTGAAGGAACTGGTTGCAGAGTCTGAAAATCCTAGCATTTGACTATCAAAAGACAAGGTCCTGAAGAACTCAGAAGCATAATACTTATGACTTGAATAACAAATTTGCAAGAAGGGAGGATGTAAAAGTGAGTTTTTCAATCAAAGAAAAGATAAAAAAAAAAACTTTTTTTTTTCTGGAGAGAAGAGTCTGAGGAATTGATTGGAGGGGACTGGAATCCTGGACAAGGGTTTCACTACAGGAACCCACAGTGCAGACCAGAAGACTATAAGCTTATTTCAGCAGATGCCAATGAGGTGTATGATGGGGGTTAAGGACAGGGAAAATCAGACATCTCTGCAGATAATGTCGGCATCCATAGGTGATAACATAGAATGAGATGGTCTCTTCTATAGTCACAATCTCTGAGTCCCCACCCCACCCCACTGCTCAGGTGCAACTTCATATTATGCCTAGGGGAGAAGGAACAGTGCAGAGTCCCTGTGTTGTGGATTGAATTCTGTCCCCAGAAAATATATGTTCAAGTCCTAATCTTTAGTCTTGTGAATAAGAATTTATCCATTCATCAGACCTTCAAAGATGTTTTATGCTAAAATGAGCCAAACTGGATTAAAGTGGGCTCTAACCAGTATAAGTGGTATCCTTAAAAGGAGGGTAAATTTGGACACAGAGGGAGAGAATGGGGGGGGGGGCGGGGGGGAGAGAGAGAGAGAGAGAGAGAGAGCGCCCTGATATAGAGGCAGAGATTGTTATGCCACCAAAGCCAAGAAATGCCATGGCTTGGCAGCCATCCCCCAGAAGTCAAGGAAGAGACACAACAGATTCTCCCCTGTAAGGATGACACTGCCAACACTTTGATCTGGACTTCTAGCCTCCAGAATCATGAGCCAATAAATTGCTGTTGCTTAAGCCAACTAGTCTGTGGTACTTTGCAGCTCTGGCAGACTAACACAGTTTTTGGTACTGTGGAGCGCGGTGCTGCTATAACAAATACCTAAAAATGTGGAGGTATCTTGGGAATTGGGTAATAGGTAAAGGCTGGAAGAATTTTGAGGAGATTAATAATAAAAGCCTAGATTTCCTTGAAGAGACTTTTAGTAGAAATAGGAGCATTAAATGTGCTTCTGATGAGGCCTTAGAAAGAAATGATGAATGTCTTATTGGAAATTGAAGGAAAGGCTTCCTTGCTATAAAGTGGCAGAGAACTTAGCAGAATTGTGTTCATACATCAGACGGGAGGCAGAACAGGTAAACAACGAACTTGGATATTTAGCTGAGAAGCTCTCTAAGCCAAGTGTGGAAGGCACTGTTTCTTCTTGATGCTTTCAGTATAATGTGAGTTGAAAGAGACAAGTTGAGGTCTGAATTATTAAATAAAAAGAACCAGCACTTGATGATTTGGAAAATTCTCAGCTTATATGGATAACATGCTCTGAAACAGGGGCAAGCATGTGGTTCCATTTTCCAAAGACATGATGCATAAGACTCACAGATCCAACAAACCATCTCCGAAGAAGCCAGCAGTAGAGATGTATTTATCCGGGACAGAACCTGTGGAGGACCCTCTTGTCTGATGGCTTGGGGCTCCATAAATTGCACATAAGACCAACAAGGTTTTTTAACATTTTGTATCAGCAGAACACTGCCAGCCTGGACTGTGAGAGACAGAGATGGGATGAAATGAAGGAAGAAGGGCTCCAAAGGTGGAACCAGGCATGCAGAGGTCTGGGCCGAAGGGAACTCCTTGGGCCAAGAGGACAGGCAGACCCTGGTGTTTGAGGGGTAGGGCTGTCTCTCTAGCAGACCCAGAGGACTTTTATTAAGCCACAGATTACTCTAAAACCTTGAAGTCTAATGGGATTTTCCATGCTGGGTTTCAAACTTGCTTGGAACCTGTGATACCTTTTTTCCTTCCAATTTCTCCTTTCTGGAATAAGAATGTCTACCCTATGCCTGTCCCACCTTTGTATTTTGAAAGCAGGTCCACAGATGGAGAGGAATTTTTCCCTGGATGGACCGTACCCATCACTGATTTAAATGAGATTTTGGACTTGGAATTGTTACTGGAATGGCTTAAGGCTTTTGGGATGTTAGGATGCAGCGCGTGTATTATATATGTGGGAAGGACATGGCTCTTGGGATCCAGAGGGTTCACTATAATGGATTGAATTATGTCCCCCCAAAAGATACATTCAGGTCCTAGCCCCGGACCCTGTGAATGCGAATTTATAATAGGACCTTTGAAGATGTTTTTAGTTAAGATGAGGCCAAACTGGATTGAAGTGGGCCCTAAGCCAATATGATTGGTGCATCCTTATAAGGAGAGGACATTTAAACAGAGACAGTGAGTCCAGAAAGAGAGCCAGCCATGTGACAGAGGCAGAGCCTGGGTTAAGCCACTGAAAGCCAGGGAGCACCATGGATTGCCGGCCACCAGAAGCCAGGAGAGGCATAGAATGGATTCTTCTCTTTACGTGGAAGTATGGCCCTGCCAATGTGTTAATTGCATACTTGTAGCTGCCAGAATCGTGAGACAATAAAGTTCAGTAGGTTAAGCCAACTAGTTTGTGGTACTTTGTTATAGCATCCATGGCAAACCGGACTCCCTGTATTAACACAGTTATCCTGGAAACGATCATGTTAGATGATCTGCCATCAGAAGGGAGGTGCGTGAAATACTGTTTACATTTACTTATAAAAGAAATAAGCTACATTATTTATGTATCTGCGTTATGGCTTAAGGAATTTGCACTTTCTTCACCACTTTGACGTGACCACCCCCCCCCCGCCCCCGCTAAAGCGTTACCTCCAGGGAGGGAGGTGAATGCCACAGAGCAGGCACTCAATGAATATTTGTTGAATGAGAAAATGAATAAATGAAGGATGAATTCTCAAAATCTCTGTTCTGAAAAATCAGAGGACATGAACTGTCTCAGCTCTATCTCCAACAAGCCAGGTCAACTTTAACAAGTCCCTAACTCTCTCTGGACCTAAGAGTCCTTATCTGTAAAAAGAGACCATCTTTAAATTTACCTCCAATTCTAATATCCTACTGGACCATAAGCTACTACAGAACAGGGATGAAGACCTAATCATTTTTATAGCCCCAAACCTAGCATAGTGCCTGGTAAATAGTAGGCAGTCAATAAATATTTGCTGAAGGACTGAAGGAACATTATGCTATGTTTCAAACACTAACAAGGACAACGTGTAATTTGGTTGCCTTTCCAGTACATAAATGTTCAATGAAAACTAAAGAGAAATAACAAACCAAGAATGTCATAATGTCATTTTCACGGTACAGTAACAATTCCTAACTGCCCAGCATTTAAGGAGTAACAGCTTTATTGCCCAGGAGTCTGACATGGTGCTTTGCTCTCACTTGTCTACCTGTTATTTTGACTGACAGCTTCTCTGGGACGTCTTTCAGGGGGCAAGCGGTTGCCCCTGATGCATTTTTTGATCAAAAATACATACGTTCTGTCATCTTTTATCATCCTGAGAATTTGAAGATTATCTTTTACTTAAGGTTTCTGAGATGAAATTAGATTTGAATAATAATCAGGACTGCGGATCTTCTAAAGCAAAGGGACATTATGAGGAAATGCCATCTTCTGGTTTTTCCAGGCGTAGAGTTTCAGAGTTGAAAGATTTTTCCATCCAAGGATTTTATCTTATTAATATTCTCCTTTGCAATTCAAGTACCAAGAACTGGAACAATCTCTGATTGTTCTGCAGCAGTGGTATTAAAGGCTCCTGATAATACAGAACCAGAATTGTGCCATAATTTAGTGAAATTGAACACTGCTCTGTGACTGCTAATTTCCCATCGAGATGATTCTGTCTTTAAACAAGAAAAAAAAAAACCAAAATCTTGGGAAACAAAGTCTCTTTTTCTAATGATTGTGAAGATGCTCTGATGCTTTAGGGTTAGTATGCCATTTTACCTCAGCCCTAAATTTTACCACAAGGTTCTGCTAAGTCCTCAAAGCCAGTTTGGGGGAGTTCTTTTCTTTTATAAAGAAAGCTAATTTGTCTATACTGTAGTTGCTTAAAAAACTCGTTTAAAAATAGGAACACATGCATGTTATTCCTGAGCTCTGAAATATGCTTTTTAAACTTTGCTAATATGTTAACCACTAATGCAAAATATCTATTGTTTTACCATATTCCATGAATTTTAATGTGCCTATACAGTGAGATCAGTACAAATTGACGACAGATCTTCTGGATATCTTCTGTTTTATTTTCGTAGCATCCAGAGTAATAATTGCACGTCTTTTCTACAGGAAGTACCCCATTAACTCTATTGAAGAAAACATGTGGTTATTTCCAAATATAGGTAATTTGAGTAATTTTAACAGGCATTACAACAGACAACATGTCTGCTGCAGCAAGTCTTAACCCTAAGATTGTCACATTGGGACGGGGTAGATGACCTCTAATGGGATGTGGTTTGAGAGTCTCCATCCTCCACCACATCTTCCCTACTGTATTACTCATTCCTTTAGCTTAAAGAGATCTCTTGTAAATGAAGGTCATATGTATTGTCTTCTCATGTCATGGAAACACACAGAGCTTAGAATAAGAAATTAATCAATGAGTTATGCATCCAAGGCTTAGGCTCCAAATAGTGACATATGAAAAGCATCCACACAGATGCAAACAATTATATTTTTAAGCCTCCCTGCCAAATATTGTTCCACATATGCCACTGTTAACATTTATTTAGCATTTATTTACTTTTAGATAATTATCTCTGCCCGGAATCTCTAGAGATCAGAGCTTGAGGCAAAGATTTGAGGCCAAAGCTTTATAGGAGGTGCAATTCCAGGGTTGCCATAATGAAGGGAAAAAGAAAATGAAAAAGGGAAGAAGAAGAAGCATAAACAAAGTGGGATATTACTGAGCTGGATACAGCTTCCTAGAAAACACAGCCAGTTGTTATCTCACAACACCCCTTCTAGTCAAGCAAGGGACCACTGCACCTTGGAATGGTCTGCGATAGACCAGATTGAAGGACTTACTGCCCCCACTTGCCTCTGAGTTATGTTATCTAGTCCCTCCTAGAAGCTGCTGGAGAAGTGAGCCCAAAAGTAGTGGGAAAGTCATAGCCTCTGTGTGTTTGGTCAAGTCAGATATGATCCAAGAAGCCCTAAGTTCCCTGCTTCAGCTGACAAAACAGAGCCAGTGCTGAAGCTCAGGCAAAGCTTGCATATTTAGACCTTGGCAGTGGTGGCCAGATTCTCCCCTGAGCAAGCATCCAAAGCTAGGGGAACCAGTGTGGGCTGAGAAAATGTGGAAAGGCACATAAAACAATGTCATACCAAAATTATTTCTATACCTATTTATTCAAATGGACTAGGTGCCTCTTGATGGCTGGAATCCTATTTCTTCATCTTTCTATCCAGAAAGATACAGGGATGCTGTGGGTAAAGACCAGTATACCCAGGCAGGGCTAAGGTTTTTTTGTTTGTTTGTTTGTTTTTATTTTTTTATTTTACTGGGAGGTCCCGGGGATCGAACCCAGGTCCCTCCATATGGGAGATGGACGCCCAACCATTTGAGCCACATCTGCCGCCCATGGCTAAGTTTTGCTGAGATAACTTTTTGTAAATACTGATTTAGTTTGTCCATTCTGTGCACTAGAATGTTGACTATAATTGTCAAATAGGTACATCCATTTCAAATGTTTACCCAGAGCACTATTTGAATGAGATTATTTTAATCGGGTCACTATAAAAAATATCGAAAGAGACCAAGAGCAAAAAATCACTCTCAGTATTCTAGGCGTTGGAATCTAACAGAATAACGGATGTATTTGTGTAACCTCAAGCAATGTACCTACCTCACTGGATCTTGCTTTCCTTGTATGAAAAATGGGGATAATAACATTGGTTTCAGTGCACTGTTGGAAAGTGTGCTAGATTGTGCTGTCAACTCGTAATCTATGTTTCCCGAACACCTGTTTCTCACATGATTCAGAGTTAAGATTGGCCAAAAGAGGAACTTGCCCAAAATTTGGGAAGCAGAAGTGAAGCAGAGGGGAAGGGAAGAGAAGAGGGTGTTATCTGCTGTCAGACACCGTGGTGGAGAGATACATCGGAACCTGGTTGATCCCAGCTGGTACTTATTTGGCTCGGTTCCATGTCCAGTTTGTTTCCCTGACTGCTGGCTCTGCTCATCACCAGTAGCCTCAGGCCCATCACCAGATGCAAACCCACAGAGCCAGAAGCTACCCAGAGGCAAGAGCTTCCCATGGTCCTCTCCAGGAGCTTCCCTTACACACTCTGACTTTTGGCCATCAGAAATGCTTGGCTTCTTTGATTCCTCTGCAAGCTTTGAGTTGTCCACCTGAGCCAGTGCTTCTTTGGCCCTCCAGCTCCCTCTTCCAGACCTTTATTTCCCCGGCTCCTTCTCTGATTATGTAATACACCCAGTGGTATGCTGGTAAGCAGGTAACAACCAGCTTTCCAGGAGGAAAGCCTGGTTTGTGGACCCTGCTGATTCCTGGGGGGTCCCTACTCTCACCTTCCAAGCTACCCATCACTGAATGTGGAGTTGGGAAGAGACAGACACAATTGCTTTCATAAGCCTGTGCGATTCGGTTCCAGCACATACTGAAAGACACCCTCATCCCTTAACATGAACAGTGATTCAGTTTCCCTGATGGACTCTGACTGGTACAGGGAGATTATGAGGTAACATATGTATCATGCTCAATATAGCACCTGGCACACAGCAAATAGTCAATAAATGAAAGTTATTTGTGTCACAGAAACCATTCCTCATGTTGTGTTCAGATTTGAAGCCACTAAAAGCATGCATTTATTTGCCACCTACTAAGGAAACAATAGGTCCAGCGATGGAAGGATTCTCCAACTCAAGAGCCTACACAGTTTTTATATAGATTCACACAAGGCTGTTGTATTTCTTTGCAAATTAAGTAAGCAAATCCCATTTCTCCCAAAAACAATATGGATTTAGTAAATAATAGAATATAGTACATGTGCAGCAGTGGACATTTACATTCTACGAATATTAAACAGCTATTTTGTATTTAGCATTGAATGGCTATCACAGAAAGAAATGTATCATTGCTGCATCTGTCCAGAAGCTTTCCAATAAACAGAATAATAGACAAATTATTAAGTATTTAAATGTAAATTAAATACTGGCCTCTCCCTCTGTCTGTTCTCTTAAATGGTACACAGCTAGCTCTGCCTTTGTAGTCATGGAATATAAATATTCTTATCTCATCAATAGGGTACTTTGAAAATGCAAAGCACTTGACATATGGGAGATTCTTTTCTTCCTAAGCTTAGGAAATAGCATTATGACTTAGAGTTTGGCCTTTTTTATTTTGGGGTGGGGTGAGGTGGTCATTTTAGCCCAGTATTTCAGGTTTATAATTTTTGGTTCCACCGTGGAAAATGACTAAATAAATCCTTACTTGGGAACTGCTTGTATATGGCTTACTAAATGGCTAACTTAGGCATGAAAATGTACAGCACATTACACATAATGTAGTGTGAGGTTGTCATACTAACTCCTCGTTCCGCCACACCTCAGAATTGGTGAAACTTTTAGCCAGAGGTTGCTAAGAGAAATGTCCCTCCACAGATACTGTGCAAATTCCCTTTTTTTTTTGCCCTGGAGCTACGTTCTCTGCTTTACAAATTCTGCATCTGAAACCTCTGGGCTCCATAAAGGATACTTCTTTATATCAGGACTTTCATTCACACTACAGAGAATTTTCAGTTTGTCAGTCAACAATTGTTCAACATTTATCTGTAAGTCATCAAGCTTATTTCTGAGGAGCTTTGGTTTCCTCTGAAGTATACTCTCTACAAATCATAACTGCCTCTGATAGTCGCCCAGAGGTGAGCTTTCTGTCTTTATTCTGATCACTCTTTCTGTCTCTGAACTGCACTGTGGCAATGGGAAGGGTTTTATACATCTTGCCCTTGATAGGAGAAAAAAAAAAACAGCATCCATGTTAACTATAACCAGAACAAAACCTCACTGACTGGCCAGAATTCACTGCATGCATGTTATTTCTTATATAAACCTATTAATATGAAGAAGGGGAAGTCAACCCAAGCAAAAGAAATGGCATGTGCAAAAAGCATGGTGAACAACTGGCAATATGACTGTAAAAAGACCTTGAATAAAAGGGGGAAAAGGTAAAGACAAATGAGTTCATGTGGCCAAGAGACTTCAAAGAGAGTCGAGAGGTCATCCCGAAGGTAAGGCTTATGCACACTTCAGTAGGATCCCATAGAACACCACAGTGGATATCACCCCACACAGAGGGGTTCCTAAGGGCTCTGGAGACACCCAGGTCCTATATAACGGGGGAAAGCTCCAGAGATAGATGCCTTATCAGTGGGCTCTACTTTGGAATCTGTGCTCCTGAGAGTGACAGAGTTGGACTCAAATAAGTCCTCCCTGCACATGATCCATCAGTCCCTTCTATTCAAACCTATATGTGGGGCGGTGGATGTGGTTCAAATGGGTGAGCGTCTGTCTGCCATATGGAGGGACCTGGGTTCTATCCCCGGGACCTCCCGGTTAAATAAAAAATATATATATAGAAAGCACATGGGCTGCCAGGCTCTGTGTGCTGGTGAGCCGCCAGGCTCCCCGGGAGCCATGCAGCAAGATGATGACGTAACAGGAGATAGACACAGGGGAGAGACAAGACGAGATGCTCTGAAAGCTCTGAAAACCAGGAACCGAGGTGGTGCAGGTGGCAGAACACCTCTCTCCTACATTGGAGGTCTCCAGGATCGAATCCTGGTGAAGACTGGAGGAGGATGAGAAGAGATGGCAGGAAACAGACACAGAGAATTGCCCAGCAAATGGACACAAAACAGCAAATGGGGAAGGGGGGGTTAAAATGGATAAAGTAAATAAATAAATCTTTTTTAAAAAAAAACCTATATGTGGTGCTGGAGTTTCTAGGTATACTTCCAGACACTGGAGCCTTTGGCCTGCCCATGTGCCAGCTGTGCCTGGAATCTCGGTGGAGCTGCAACTCCTACTCTACAGCTCCACCCAAGTCGCCTGGTGAGGAGATGATGATGGACAATGGCCATCCCAGTGAATGGAGACAGTCTGCAGCTGCAGGCAGGATAACCCCATCTATCATACCCATGAGATATAAGCCCCCTCACTTGGAGGTGGAGTGGACATCAGCATCCCAAACTCCTCAGGAATGAGGGAAGAGCTATGGACTAGAGTGGACTCACTGGTATTCTGTTGTAGACATATTGTGATTCAAGTAATGGAAGAAATTATAACAGTGAGGTGGAGCCAGTGGCCACTGGACACTTTTGGGGCAGGGAAGGGAAAAGCAGTTATAATACAGGGGCTTTTTCTGGACTTGGGAATTATCCTGAGTGACATTACAACGACAGATATATGCCATTTTACATTAGCATATACCATGCAGAACTGTGTGGGAGAGAGTGTGGTCTACAATGTGAACTATGGTCCATGCTTAATGGCAAAGCCCCAGAATGTGTATATCCATTGCAGGTGATGTGCCACACTAATGAAAGATGTTTTTGTGGTATGTTATGGTAGGTGTGGGAGGTGGAGAACATGGGAAACCTTGTAATTTTTGTGTAACATTTATGTAATCTAAGCATCTTTTAAAATATATATTTTTTAAAAAGCATGGTGAAGAGAGGAAAATACTGCAGTTCAATATCAGGAAATTAGCAAAGCATGGAGCCCAATAGTAGACTGAGTGACTTCACAACCGCACAAAATGTGGTGCCATTTCCTGCTCCCGACCTTGGATGAATGGAGTCTCTATTTTCATCTTTAGATTAATAAAAGGTTAAACAGGAGGAATGGGGCAAGGATCTGTGGTGGAGTGGAGCTAAGGGGTCAAGAGGCAGTGGTGCCATTTGCATTCAATATTTCTTTCTTTATACTTTGCCTTTTGCACATGCAAAAGAATGACATCAAAATGGCCACCTCAAGCCATACTGTTTAAATAGGTCTTGCATATCAAACTAAGGCTTTGGACTTTATTCTGCAAGAACTAGGAACCTATGTTTTTCAGCATGGCAGTGATATGAGCAAATTTGAATTTGAGAGCGAGCCCAGAGGCAAGGATCCATTGGGGGTGATTGCCATTATCCATGCCAGAAACGGCTTGGGCTGGAACTTAGGCAGTGATGGTGGGAAATAAACAAGGGAAAGGGTTGGGAAGGAGCTGAGTGCTTCCCCAGAAGGCTTGGTAACTGCTTGGACATGTGGGGTCAGGGAAAAGGGAGACTCGAGTGTGGCTCCTAGGTCTGACTTGAGAAATGGGAAGATGGTGAAGCCACCACTTCAAAGGGAGAATTGAGAAGGAGATGAGGCAGAGGAGCTCAGTTTCTGACAGACTGAGTTTGAGACGTCCGTGAGTTGTCCTCATAGACTGACCACAAAGGCTGTGAGAGGGATAAGCCAACACCATTGTTCCCCTGGTCCCTCCTTTCCTCTCTGCTCAGCCTCCTCAGTTAAAAAAAAAAAAAAAAAAAAAAAAAGGATGCCTGCATATCTGCCTATCCCTTAGAGTTTGTCATCTCCACACCCCAGCCCTTTTCTATACTCACCTTATGCACTCTCCTCAAGGAATCCTATTGACACTGAGAAATTCACCTACCGTCAATGTGGAAACGACTCCCAGATCTACATTTTCAGTTCAGTCTTCTCTCCTTGAGGTCCAGTTCCTGTGAAGCACCTTCCCTCATCTGTCTCTCAGGCACCTCAGCTTCATACAACCAAAATTTGATGCATCATCTCCCCAACCCATACAGTCATACCTGTTTCTCTCCTTGTAGTCTCTTCTTTCTTCATGCTCTGCAGTCTCCTAAGCCAGGAGCTTGGGTTGTCATCCCTGCTCCTCCTTCTCCCTCGCACCGGACATTTAACTGGACACTGAAAGCTGTTGACTCTAATTCCTGTTTCTCTCTCTACTTCATCTCTCTTCTTCCCCGTCTCACCCCAGCCTTAGCACAATCACTCATGTATGTCCTTCAATATCCTCCTACCTGAACCCTCTGCTTCTTATCTGGCTGTCTTCCAAATTGCCCTCTGTTAGGTTGCCAGAGGGTTTTCTAAGGATGCCAATCAATCTGCCACCCTGCTGAAAATGCTTTTACAAATCCTCATCCTCCAGAGAATAAACCACCGACTTCTAAGCATGGCACTGCAGACCTTTGACATCTGGGCTTTGCTCATATTTTCAGCCTCATTTCATAGCCCTCCCCACACACTGCTGTGACACCTGGCCCCCTCTTTGCCTTCAAAGGTGCTCTGCCCTCACCCTGACCTTCTGCCATTCTTCAGCTCATTCTTCATGATTCAGGGAGGAGAAAGCAGAGCTGGGTGCTTCCTTACTCGTGTCCCTATAGCCCCTGGCCTCGCCTTGCTATTCTAGCTCCTCTATCACTGATGGACTACATTGTTGATTTACCTGGTCCCCCTCCCAGGCCATAATTCTTTCCAGGATAAGGACCATGTTCTTTTCCCCGAAAATTGGCGAAGTGGACCTTTAATAAATGTCCATTGACTCAATAAATGGATGGATATGGAAGATAAAAGACAGATGACATGGGTAGCAGTTTCATTCTCATTCTTGTCCTGGAAACTGCCTGTGACTTATTCTCTCTTCTTACGATACAGCATTTACTTTAGGTCTGAGCTTCCTGACAGCCAACGCATAGAACGAAAAAATAAAGGATATGATGTTCATCATGTGAAAAAAGCAAAACTTACCCTCCTTCAACAGAGACAAACTTTTTCCTGATAATAAATTTCAAAAGGAATTCAACGCATGGGTTCTTACACAAGGAACATTGAACAACATAATGGGCAATATCTTTAAGCAGTTTTTACAGAAGCTACAGAAATATTCTTCACTTCACTGTTTCTAACATTAATGCTTAAAAAAATGATAAAGACCTAGCACTAAAACATGATTCCACTGGGAAAGGCTAAGCTGATGTATAGAGCTTTCGGTGATCAAAAATACAGCTTAGTACCTGTGGAGGAAAGACCACACATCTATAAACTCTATTTCTCCAATATCAATTGTCTCAGCCAGGCTTCATCAGGAGCTAAATGATAGCCCAAACTCGACTTTTTGATGAGCGCTTAGAAAACTCCCACTCTTTGAAGGTAGCTATTTGTAGTGTATAAGCTCTTGCCAGACCAAGAGGAGAATTTGCCCAAGTGAATACAAATATATACTCAGAAATTGTGGGAGGTTCTGGATTGATTTTCCAACCACAGCATTTGGTTTTATTGCACTGCATACAGATACTCAAAACAGAAAGCTACAGTATGTGGGCTCATCATTGCCTCACAAGCATGCTACCGCGGAAGGAAAATTCATCCTCCCATGTCAAAAAGCACTTTCCCACTCCCCCCCTACCCCGCAGCCTCTACCTACAAATACAAATATGAACTCATAAGAAATTAAACGTCTGTAAAATGGGATTTGGGGAGGTAAATCGTCAAAGGAAGAGTCAGGTTCCTAGGAGCTAACAATCCCGCAGAATATTAAACACAATAGAAGGTAGTATTTTAGTTGGTGCCCTGGTTGCACGTGGAAAGCAAAACGGCAAATAGTTCAATCAGGAAGACATCAGGCTAAGCCAAGCAGCTACAGACGTCATCAGCCATCATTGGCAGAACAAAAAAATCTGAGTGTGACAAAGTTGATATTCAGCTACAGGAACAGTCATTAGAGGAATCATCAGAACCCAAGAAAGACTCTCACAACGATTTTTAAAAGCCAAAAAGAACTATTGTTGCAATACTTATTTTCACATCTAAATCTGCTATATATTGAGTTCCCTGATATAAAGAAAATTAAAGAGCTCTAACTTCTAAAATAAAAGCTGCTAGAAGAATATCAGTAATGCAGTTTTCCAGAGTAAAGTAAGTGGATGTTGCTTCAGTGTATTGATTGATATATAATCCAAACATGTTGACTTATGTGTAATTAACAAGAGTTTAATTAATCTGCTGGTTGAAAATGTCATCAATCTTATTCGAGTGAATTTTAAGTCAAAGATAATATCATTACAAGTATTATGCTCAAGTAATTTCATTTAATTAATCATAAAACTTGTTCTTACAATGTCTTTAGCCTTGATAAATCATAAAACAGCTGAAGAATTTCTTTTCTAGGAGAAAATTTAAGATATCAATTTGAATCATTTTATTCTATATTATTGCTTGATGTGTTCCAAAATGAAAATGAAATGTTTCAAAAGATACCTTCTTTCCTTTTTCTTCGCTGATAGTCATATAGAATGACAATTCTTTTGTGAGCATTCCTGCATCCATGAATAAAATTCTCTCAAGTATTTTAAAAGAAAACTTTTGTGTTTTTTTCATGCTTGAGGAATACCTGAGTTTGTTTTTTCTGAAACATTGGCAGAAAAGCAAGGACCAACTACTGCATAATCATTCAAATGACAAGGCTTCATTCGGTTGAATTACTAAGATTGAAAACTATTTCAGTAATTGTCATTCTTCTCTCAACCTATATAGCAAGCTAAAATGAACAAAATACACTTTGGGCCTAGAAAGCAGATCCCCCAAAGCCAATTAATGCTCCCAAGATAATGGGATACTAATTAGCAATTATTTCTGCCCAGTGACGCCCAGGCATCCTGGGTTGCTAAATTTTCTCCTTGTCTAGGTGAGTATTTTATTTCCTGAACCACAGAGTACACTCATTGATTAGTGATAATTCTTGCTAGGGTATTTTATAGAATATGTGTCTGTACTATGCCAGATGCCCTCTTTTCTCATCCCTGGGAAAGACAAATTGTGCAGATAAAGAAAAACTGAAACAGGTACAGGCTTAAGAGGGAAATTTTTTAACAAATGTCACTAAGTTATTGAGCAGCCTGAGAAGGCTGAGAAAGAAAGAGGGATACAGATGGAAAAAGAGGCAATGTTTAGAAGACATATGGGAAGAGATGTGAGGAAGAAACGGGAGGACGCGGGGAGGTAGCAGAGAGAATGGTGCCGAATTACTCATGCTGCCTCCCTCTTCCCACCAGTGTGATTCAATTTGCAGTTCATACAGTGAGACCTAATTAAACCAAAACTCACTTTCTAAGAACCCTGAAATCATTTCTTGATGCTGTTGTCTTTAGTAATCAAAAGAGCACCCTTGGTCTGAAAAAAAGGCAAATCCAATCCTGAGAAAACCTTAATGCATTTTGCCTGGATTATTCTAAGCACACTTTTCCTAAAATAAATCAATAAATCCAATGACTTTTCACCCTCCAAAGGAAAAGCTTAAAATCTAAAATGGTGTAAAAATATCCTTTTCATTCATAAACTACAAAGGCCTTTAATTTGATACATGGACGTTTTAGGAGACCCTCTGGGAAACAACTGTTCCCAAATGACCAGTATGTTTTTCTAGTGAAGATTACATGATTTTTATCTTTATTGATTTATATTTAGCAAATATTCAATGAGCATCCCTTGTTTCCAAGGTAATATGCTATGAGTCATGGGGAATTCAGATATAAAAATAATCCCGCCTTCAAAACTTTTATCACTGAGTTGGAAGAATGAGAATGGGGAACAAAGTAAGATAATAGACAAGTTAACACATAAGTCTAATAGAGGCAGAACAATGTAGAGGTCATAAAAAATACAAACAAAATGAGATGAGGTGCCAAGGAGGGATAAAGGATACCTGGATTCGTTGGGGTAAAAGGAAAGGTTTCATTCATTCATTCAAAAATCATGCTTTGAGCAGTTCCCATGGGCCATGCTCTGTGTCAGGTACTGATGGGAACACGGTAATGAACAAAAGGAACGAAAGGAAAACTTATTAGTATCAGATTGAACAGTAGATTGTTTTTCTTTCAAGGGTTTATTATATATATTTTTCCGCATGTTCACCAATACTTGAAAATGTCAGATCAGTTTTTGACAAACAGAAGGGTAAAATATGTTGTTCCCTGTTGATTTCATTTGCATTTTCCAAATAACTAGTGAAATTGAGACTTTTCCTTATTTCTAATATTTATTATTCGTTCACCCCTGTGCTGTGATTTGCCTTTCTATATCTTCTGACTTTTAATATTTTTTTTTCTGTTTGTCTTTCTCTTATTCATTTGTTTATTTGTTAAATTTGTTTATTCTGGACACTGACCCTTTGTCATCTTCTCCTAGCTTGTTTGTAAATCTTGCTTGTAGAATTTTGCCTTGATGTAGTCAAATTTATTTATCTTTTTCCTCTATGGCTTGTGATTTTTTGGTCTTTTCTTAAGGAATTGCTTCCTTAGCCCAAGTTCACATTTTTTTGTACATTTTCTACATTTATTCAACATGTTTTTTCATGATAGAGTTCCATTTTTTCACATTTATGCCTGGAGTTTGTGAAAATAGTGTGAAGTAATAATCTAATTTCCATTTTTTTCCATGCTGAAGCTGATTGTCTCAATACCATTTATCTTGTAGAGCATCTTTTCTCCCACTGATTTTGATGCCACTTCAGTAACAAACCAAGTGCCATACCTAATTTGATTTCTGGGGCCTCTATTCTATTCTATTGCTTGACTTAGAACTTTCACCACCAACCTCATGCTGTTTTAATTATAATAGCTTTGTAGTAAATATCAGGCAAGGTGGGTACTCCTTAAGGTTCTTCTTTATCAAAATTGTCTTAGCTTACATGCACCTTTAATTCATCCATATGAATTTTTAAATCACTTTGCAAAGTACCAAAAACATTCCATTGAGATCTTGACTGAGACTGCATTGCATTTAGAGAGAAATCTGGGTATAATTTACATCTTTAATGTTCAGTCCTCCCATCTATGAACATGATATAGCTCTCATTTTTCAGATCTCCTTTTACATCCATCAGTAATATTTTCTAATTTACTTCATTAAGACCTTGTATGATTAATTATGTTTATTCTTAGGTGCTTTTTAGTTTTCATTAATTTTTTAAGTGATATTTTGTTCTGTACCATTTTTATTTGACTGTAGATTTTTCCATTTCTCCATGCAACTCCCAGTTTTTTGCATTAATTCAGGGCTATTTAGGTAGGTTCCATGTTCTTTGTGGATTGTTTCAAGTATTTGTATGAAATTTCCCTTTGTGTGATCTTTAAGTTTACTCACCTTAAATTCTATTAATTTTGTTTTGTCTGGCACTAATATTTCTTTGCCAGCTTTCATTTTTGGTTAATAGTTAGTTGCCTGATGTATCTTTTTCCTTCAATTAGTTTTAATTTTTCCAAGCTTTTTTAAAAATTATTTTAGAGAAATTTCTTCTAAACAACACATTTACACACTAGAGAATTGCATTTATTTTTAACTCCTAAGGGCCTGACTTTCAATAAGTGGGTTTAATCTCCTTATTTTTGTCTAGATTACTAAATATTTGGTTGTAGTAATGAGAATGCCTGCAGCTAATTATTACCGAATAAACAATTTCAACTCATACTGGCTTTCACAATAAGAAAATCCATTCTCTCACATAACCAGAGGTGGGGCAGGTTCCAGTTGCAATATGATCAATGACTCAAAGTCACTGAGGACCCAGGTTCTTTCCACTTCTCTCTTCTGCCATCCTCAGTTTCATCTAAGGCTCGCTCCCCTGCTGGCTGCAAGGGGGCTGCCAGAGTCAAAAGGGGCTACCTGCCTCTTGGATGAGGAAGAGAAACCTCTCCCTTAACCATGCAGCATCGATTATTACGCCCTCTGAGGACACGTGCCTCCCCTTTGCCCACAAACATCAGTCATTGTCAGGACAATGCCATGGTTTGATTGGCCTGGACTGATCCTGTGGGGTAAAACCAACGTTGATATGAGGAGTCAACGCCATTGTCCACATGTCTGCCCTCATAGCTTGTCATTGCTATTTGCTGAGCTTTCACTCTACTTCATTTATTCTCTTGTCCTGGTTTCTGTTGATTAACCACATTTTCTTTATTTCCTTTATTTTTATCTAGCCATTTAAAATTATGTTTATGTAATTACACCTACAATTTTCATGTACATACTTAAAAGTAAATTTTCCTACCAAAGGCTAAAGTTAATACACGTCTCTGTCTTCCTGCCAAATTAAACTAGGATTTCTGCGTATTTTAACTTCCCTCAGAAATCCTCCACCACCATCCCCCAAAAGGCAATATTCCACCCATTTCCCATGCAATTGTGTTTTTGTTTGTTTGTTTGTTTGTTTATTGGTTGGTTGATTCTATCTTGTTTTGTTTTGGGTTTTTTTTTTTTTTCTGGCTGTCAAATGATCATTTATTGAAATATTTTCCTTTGTAGTTCTTAACTAGCTGGGCACTCCACTGCTCCACTGTTGATGTCATCTATGATGTCATGAGGGTGGCGGCCATCCACATTGTAGCCCACAGACTGGGCAGTCCCCAGAATCTCTTTAATGGTTCCAGAGAGTTCTCTGGCTAAAGATCGGTGCCGCATCTGTTGGGCAATGCTGACGATCTCATCGAAAGTGATATTTCCACTGTGCTTAATGTTTTTCTGCTTCTCCCTGTCTCTGGGTGGTTCCTTAAGGGCTTTGATGATCAAGGCAAAGGCAGAAGGTACCACCTAGATCTAGGCCTGTCTGTTCTGAATGGTCATTTTCATTGTAATCCTTAGACCTTTCCAGTCACCAGTTGCCTTGGCAATGTCATCATAAACCTTTTTTGGAGACAGACCGAGGGAGCCGATCTTGGGGGCCAGGGCGGACGTGGCACCACCTTCCCCACTGGTGCACCTCAGGTACACGACTTTGATCTCGTTGGGGTCGAACTTGGGCGGCATGGCGGAGCTGGTTGGTGTCGGATGAACCCGGATCGGGAGGACCAAAGAAAGTTGCACCCTGGCCTCCTCCAAGCCGAAAGCTCTATCTTGCTTTAAACTCATACTATGAACAATAGTGTTACTATTCTTATTGGTTTTAGTGTTGATTCTCATGTAAATTTACCATCATAATTTACTGATTTGTTTGCTCTCCTTGTTTTTTACATCCCACTCTTTCCTTCTGAATTCATTATCCCCCAAATGAAAGTATATCATTTAGTTATCTTTTTAGTGAGTACATTCCTTTGGTGTTACTATGGACAGTAAACTTACTAAATCCTAGTATGCCTAAAATATTCTTTTTTTTAAAACCTTTTCTCTCCTTTATTTAATTTTTTGAATAGACAAAACAAGCACATGATACAAAGTTCAAAATATCTTCACTCTTAAATGATAGCTTATCTCGGTTTAGATTTTTAGATCCCCAATTATTTGCATTTAGGATTTTTTTTTTTTAAGATTTATTTTTATTTATTTATCCCCTGCCCCCATTGTTTTTTTGCACTTGCTGTCTGTTCTCTGTGTCCATTAGCTCCGTGCTTTCTGTATCTGCTCGTCTTCTGTTTAGGAGGCACCAGGAACTGAATCTGGAACCTCCCATGTCGGGGAGAGGCACTCAATAGCTTGAGCCACCTCAGCTCCCTGCTTTGTTGTATCTATCATTGTCTTTCCTCTTTGCGTCTCCTTGTTGCATCATCTTGTTGTGTCAGTTCACCACGCCTGCCCATCACACCAACTCGCTGTCTTTCTCATTTTGTTCAGGAGGCACCAGGAGCCAAACCCGGATCTCCCATATGGTAGGCAGGAGCTCAATAGCTTGAGCCACATCTGCTTCCCATGCATTTAGGATTTTGAAAATAAATTCCACTACCTTTTGGCAATTATTGCTACTGAGCAGAAGTCTGCTGCCAAACTTGTTTTTGTGAGTTCATAATTAATAATCTTTTTATTATTCCCTTCTATTTGGCTTTTACAATTTCTCTTTATACCTGATATTCTGTACTTGCAATATTATGTGTTGAGGTATGGAATTCATCTATTATCTATCTATATATCTCTATATCTATTAGCTATCTATTTATTACTATCTAGCTCTCTAATCTATCATCTATCTATCATCTAGCTATCAGCTACTTATCATCTACCTATTATCTATCTATCTGTCTAATCTATCTATTATCTATCAGCTATCTATTAGCTCTCCAGAAGCTATTTATCTCTATAATCTACCAGCTACCAATCATAGATCTATCAACTACCTATCATCTATTATCTATCTATCTATCTCTATTCTACTGCTTAGCTCTCCAGTTGGCCAGTTTTACAGCTGCTCAGCCCAAGCACTATGGGCTTGATCAGTACCAAACCAGCTTTTAAGTTAGTTTATGGTCTCAGAGTTCTTTCTTCACAAAGTAGCATAAATTTGGGAACTACACCTGCACAAGGCACAATCTTGGTATTGCAATCTAGCCCTGGAAAGACTGTTTCCACTCCTAGCCTGAGGCAGCAGCTTGCTTCAAGCTGCAGCCTCTGCCTGTTGGGCAGTGATTTTCAGATCTCTATATAGGATGGGAAGCATATTTCCTGTCCAAAGCCTGATATAAGGGATCTAATTTCCGGTTCTCCCCATATTCTGGGCTTGTGGACCTAGCTTTGTCTCCAAAAATGACACTCAAAATACAGCTACCAAGGCCTCTACTGGGTCCAGGCCTCCCCTGAGCAGGAAGGCTGGCCCCTACTCACCACTTGGGGTTCACTCTTTGCTTCTAGCACTGAAGAGACTTCTTTTTACCTTTAGGTGTGATTTTTTAAAAATACCTAGTATTTTTAATACCTAGTATTTCTATGAATTTGGGTTGGGAAATATATTTTAGTGTGTTTGATCTACTCTCTTGTCCAGAAATTTCCCTGGTACTCTCAATAAAGTCCCCAAAGTTGGAAACTTGGGAGTCACACAAGATTACTTTCTCTCCCTCAATCAGTTACAAATTCCTATTTATTCTGTTCTGAAACATGTCTCCATTCTACACTCTCTTCTCTCAGTCACCTCTCTACTACCAAAGCCAATTCCTTAGTTTAGGTTACCAGCCTTCTTCACCTGAAAACTCTCCTTCTAGTAACAAATCCTGGGGACTCTGGGTTATATTTTAACAAGGAAGGTAACATTCGTTTCCATGTCTTAACCGTTCTCCTTGATCCATTCCAATCCAGTCATACAAAACCACCAAACTGATATATCTTGTAAAGATATTTTATTTCTGAGTATAAGAGCAATTTATTATTCAGTAAATGGTGTTGAGACATTGGTTAGACTTTTAGGAAAAATATTTAATTAACTTAGACCCCAATATTACATCATGTGTTAAAACAAACTCTTTTATAGTCTAGTGTGGGAAAGCCTTTCCTAAGCAAGGCATGACACCTAAATGTCATAGAAGAAATTGTCAGATGTTACTTCCTATAAATTTTTAATGTCCTATAATAAAAATCAAAATAAACAAAGTTAAAACACAAGTCCCAGATTTGAAGAAATGATCAATTATTAAAGTAATAAATTAGCAAAGGATTAGTATCCAAATTATATAAAAGCTTCAAGTTGATAAATTAAAGATACCAAATTTTAAAATGGCCAAAGGATAAGAACTGACAATTTATGGGATAATAAATACAAATAGACAATATACACCTGAAGAGATTTTCAGCCTTAAGTCACTAAACGAAGGCTTAGCATGATTGCATTTACGTTTCTTAACTAGCAAAATTGAGTCACATGTTTGTATATATGTATACGTAAATATGTATATATATATGTATATATGTGTATGTGTGTGGATGTATAAATACACACAAAGGCATTGAAAGATAAATGAAGGACTAAAAGAATAGCTAAACTGTGGGGAGCGAGTATAAATTGATGGGGGGGTGGGTGGCAAAAGCTAGGGTTTTCTCTGTGTATTTCTAAACTTTTTAATCTTTTACAATGAAAATATATTCATGCAAAACTTACATGACATTTCCAAAAGCTAAAGTAAAGCAGAAAATTTTTTTAAACACCAAAAGGAACAAAAAAGAAAATTAAAATCACTTATAATCCCATGGTAACCTTTCTTGAATGAAAATCTGGTTACTGTACGCAGTCATCAATGGCTCCCCATTTCCTACAGGATCAACTATAAATGCCTTAGCTTGTAGTGTTTTTAACCCTGTCTCCTTAGCTTCACATCCTTTTCTCTCCCAACGACCAACCTCATTTTCTGACCATAACTCAAAATTCCCAAAATACACCTGCTATTTCTTCTTCCTGAAATACACTCTCCCACATTTGTCTAGTTGGCAGACTCTTGTTCACCTCTTAAACCCTCTTCTGTTCCAACATAAAAGTACTTCCATTACTGCTTTCCCCTCATCATATTAGTTTATCCCCTCCGCTAGACGACCAGCAGTTTGCAGGATGGGATTCATCTGAGCCTGTCCCTTCCTCATCTGCTTACCCAGAGACCAGCTTAGTAATTGGCCTATAGGTGCAGAATGAACCAGGCATGATGGAATGCATGCAGGCAACAGAAAAACACAAGAAGAATATAAGGATTGCTGAGCAGTAGTGGAGACTCAGTTTGAAATGTACTGCATTTCGCTGCAGTGGGCCCAAATTCATCATTTGCTTTGGCTCCTTTACTTTTTGAAGCAATACCTGACACCTGGAGAGCAGAAGTGGAGAAAAGGGGCAAGAGCACCAGGGAAGGTTATCCGGCAGCTGGGATCACTCTGGGGTGACCCAGACATGCTTAAGTGGCTGCTTGTGGCTGGTGAAGGAAGCAAGTAAAAGGAGGCCAGGGCTAGAGTGGAAACCCTGCAGCCGAGGTGAAGGAACAGGGGTGGAGGTTGTGAGTCAACGTTGGTGGATCCGGGTATCTGGGGAAGGTAGGGGGATGTTGAAATTCTTTGTATGGGTTTGTATTATTTCTATAGCTGTCCTTTACGTTTGAAATGATTTGAAAATAAAAAGTTTGAAGTACCCAAAATAAATATAAAGACAAACAGCAAAACATTCCAGAGCACTCTTTGCACAGTACGTGCATAGGTATTTATGCTTTCCATGGCCAAATGTTTGGAAACACTTGGTTAAGTAAAAGTAATAGTAAATTCTTAGTAGTAGGATTTCTCAGGCTTGAATTTGATAAAGTGCTTTATGAATCTTCCAGCACAGGATGCTGTGCCAATTTTTCCCAAATGTCTTTGACATAGCAACCTTTTGGCATGGAACCTGTAGCAGCACTGGTATGCCACCAAACACAGTTTTGGTAAGATCTGTCTAGAATTGATCCTATATCATCAGGGTCGTCCTATGGTGGGCTAAAGATACATTCAGTGAGCACCTAGGATGTACCAGGCAATCCGAGAAAAAGTGATACTATAGTGACGATTTTACAAACAAGAAAAGAGATTCTGATCATTTAAGGCACTTGTCCAAAGTAACTGAACTGTGATTCAGACTGAGGTCCCTCTCATTAACAAGCCACCTTTCTTTCCACTCCCACCTACTGCATCTCCAAGGAGCAGGAACATCATTAGAGTGAGATCGTGGCTGTGGAAATAATGGGGTAATTTTTCCACCCCTAACTAATGCCTACTCCATTCTGAATAGCAGATGAGAACTGAAAGAAAGCAAATGCCGGGACGCTTCCTGCTTATCTTTGAAACAAATCTGTTTAATACGTATGCAGCACTCCTGGTTAAATGTTTACCTTTTGAACCCTACACTAAAGGAAATGGTTTCCTGAAGCTCTGGCTAATCTTTTGGAAACTGTCAAACTAAAAACTTGGGTGCTTCTTGATGAGGATTTTAACCGCACTATTGATTAGAGTGCAGCTAGAAACCATTTTCAGGCTTATCTTCATATGATTTAATTGACATTGAGAGGTATTTTAATTGAAACGTTAGACTTCCTCGGTAGAACTACTCTTTGTTTCTAGAAAGGCAATCTAGCTTTTATGCTTTTAATCGCCATCTGTTGTTCAATAAATGTCAAATCATTCCTAATGGTCTCACTAAGCATAGGGTTGGGTTTTTTTTAATTTGCTTTTGTACTCTGTGTTCGTTATGGGCAAATGAGTCCTTACCATAAAAGAGCACCATTTCTCATGTTGCTTTAGTCCCGTTAGAAGGAAAAAGTGATTAGAAATAAAGAGACAAGAGAAATGCTTCGTTTTTGTTTTTTTTTTTTTTTCTTTAATTCTTCTCGGCAATGGGGAGATTTAGAAAGTCTATAAAAATGTTTCCTCTCAGCAGTGATGGTGATTTTAGGCCCATTCAAAGTATAAAAGAAGCAGAGACCTCAAAAAATCTTTGAGAGTCACTGGTTTTCTGAAATGATAGAGGGTAATATGCCCAAGAAGGTAGGTGAGGGAGGGGGCAGAATTCCACTGGCTTTAACCAAGACCAAGATGTGCCAGGGATCTCTTGACTTCATAAGCCAACAGGGATGGCTTACTGTACTCAGTGACTATTTTGTAGGCATAAAGCAGCAGCTGATACAAAAACTCCGTTACCCAGGACACCAATCAACTCTGAACTGAATCGGTCTACTTGCCAGAAGGGAGGAAGAAGATAGCAACAGACTTCAAATGATATAAGTATTAGTTTCCTACAGCTGCTATAATGAGGTATCACAAACTGAATGGCTTAGAGCAATGGAAATGCGTGGTTTCTCAGTTTTGGAGGCTGGAAGTGTGAAACGAAGGTGAAAGCAGGCTCCTGCTCCAACTGAAACCTGGATGGGTGAATCCTTCCTTGCCTCTTCCTGGCTTCTGATAGCTTGCTGGCAATTCTTGGCAGCCCTTGGCTTGCAGCTTCAACACTTGAATTTCTGCTTCTGTTGTCACAGGCAGTCTCCACTCTGTCTCTACCTGTGCCTCTTCTCCCCTTCTTATAAAGACACCAGCCAGATTGGATAAAAGGTCCACCCTACTCTAGTATGACCTCATTTTATCTCAATGCATTCCACCTACAATGACCTTGTTTCCAAATAAGGTCACCTTCTGAGCTCCAACAGATCTTTCTGGAGAACACAAGTTACATAAGTAACAGGAGGGAAAGAAAGGACTCCCTGGGGAGACAGAGAAAACAATTAGAGAAGATGCAGAGTTTTGTTCTCTTCAGCTTCCTGATGCTAAACATCCTCCATGAAGGTCATCTTTCAAGATGAACTAACCCAACGATAGCAGCTGAAGGACCCTGTATGTAAGGACTGGTTGGCTATTGGGAACGGGGAGGAGAGGTGCATTATTTGAGACTCCTGTGTATCTGGTCACAATCCACTTCTAACAAAGAAGTATGCTTGGCTGCTTGGGTCAGGGTTTGAAATATCCTCCAAGAGTTGGGTGAAGTATATTCTAAGAGGTAATTAGAATTGGTTGAAATACAGGGCTATAAATGAAGAGACTGGTGTGATTTTACAAGAAACAGATCATAACTCAACATTCTAATGACTTTTTCTTTGGAGAAGGTCAGTAAAGCTATTAACAAGGAAAGTGGGCATGCCGAGTTCTCCATCCCAGACTGTGACTGAACTTTGAACAAAGTACCTCCGTCAGGATTCTCACTCTAATTACCTGAGCCGGCTGCCTTTTCTCAAGAACAAATGCTGAGAAGGGCTAAATGGGCAGGCGATCTTCTGACTACCCCTCTGCACTTCCCCCACTCACTTCCCCCAAAGGGACAAGAATAAAGGTGCTGACATATTCTTTTTTTTTTTTAGACACTGTGGCCAAAAATACAATGAATTACTACAAAGACAAAAGTCCCCCAGACCCGGATGGAATTTCCAACACTAAAGAGTGAGATGAGGCTTAACTGCAGGCCATCTACCAACCTGTCCTCCATGTGAGACATGGGCAGTCACTCTAACATGGACCACATGGAACTTAGAAGTGGGGTCCCATCCCAGTGCCCCCAGTTTAGAAACCTAAGACTGGATGATTTCAAAATAAGCCACTCTCCCCATTGCTACCTCATTATTGGTGAGCACACCTTCCATATTCCTCAATAGGTTTAAACTCTCTAAGGTCAGGGAATAGATCTATTTCTTTTCATTTGCCCACTCCCCATCCTTCAATACTCAAAGTTGTACATGGAACCTCAACAAATACTGATTAAATAAAAACTGTAAACTAGGAGTTTTCAGAGGTGCCTCAGAGCAGCTTTGAGCTCCTTTGAAATTATCCTTCTCTGCAGTTGAACCCAGAATTTTTTTTTATGTCTTCATATTGCCTCCTTATATCCTTTCTGCTTTTTCTAGAGGCCAGTGTCTGCTCTATCCTTTTGTTTCACAGGGGGTCCATCGATAACTCTGAGTGACCTTGACCCCAGGCCTCTCCTTCTGCAATCCCATGGCCCAGAAAACCACCAGATTCAGGGGCCACAAAACCATATGCCTAATGGCAGCAACCCTCTCAAGTAACCTCCCCAAACTAAAATATTTGGCCACCAGACTCTGATATGGAATCAGATTGCTGTCAAATGTCAAAACTGTCAGGAACAAGATGGAAATATGTCTTTGAGCCATCATACCTTCTTCACAATACCTTCTCAATAATGATCTTTGTAGGATGTCCTATATTTCTGTACATCCTATAATAGCTCTATGCATGATGATATGTATCCTATTATTCTATATGTCCCACCTTTCCTTTGATTATAACACTAAACCCTGATACAGAGAAGTTGGGCTTCACTCTTAGCTTGTGGCTGCTCTCAGCTTTTTAGAAATTAGAGGATGAATGGATGGACTCATCTGACCCAGGCTTGGCTCCAGGTCCCCTGACCCACCACGTCCCCTTCTGCTCACCCGAGGTCTGTTTATGTGCCCATCTCCTGGCTCCACACACGTAGCAGTCACACCCAAGGGATGGTTGGTGAAACCAAGGTAACAAGATGTTGCCTTAATTACTCTTCAAAGATGTTTATCGTGAGAGGATACCAGCACAGCTTTTCCAGCCCTCGGCTGTTAAGAATTCTAAAGGTTAAGGCCTCCAATAAACTGTGATTAGGAAAAAAATCAACTGAAGAGCTGCATAATCACCAGCTATATTTAGCAGGCTAGTGATTTCCAGAGGAACCTGGCATTTCTGCCCTGCAGCCTTCTGCATTCCCGTAGGAAGTCTCTGGGCCAGAACATGTGACGCTCTCCTGGCCCAGTACCTGGAGCCGGGTGGCAGGGCCCAGAATATCTCAAAAAAATCTCTGCAGCTCACATAAGAAAAGGGAGACCAACTCCAAAAGGAAAAGAAAGAAAAGAAAACAACTTCCTATAAAACGGTTGGGTGAGAAGTGCTGGTTCGTAAAGCAAAACTGTTCTATAAAATTCCAGCGAGTCTCTTTGTTCCCTTAGGTTCATCTAAGGCACAGCCCCATTTCTTAAATTGCTCACAACCCACTAGCAAGTGTTGTATAATGAGGTGGGGGGTGGGTGACAACCATGCCTTCCACAGACTCTGGGCTCCCCTTTCTATGACCTTTCTGCCCTCCATGAAACCCCTTTCTCCTCCTTCCAATACTGTTTGCTTTCTTCTTCTTACTCCCCTCAAAAAATAAAAATAAATAAATAAAAATAAAAGCCACCTGTCAGAAAGTCTATCGTTTATAGCTCAAGTGCCCTTGAAATCCACTGGTACAAAGAGAGGAAAGTTTATTTCAATAATAATAGCCAACTCTTATTGAACATTTATCATGTGCCAGGAACTGTTCTAGGTGCACTATATATAGTAATTCATTTAAACTTCACAACCATCCAATAAGATACTTTGCTATTTATTCATCTCCATTTTAGAGATGAGGAAACTGAAGCAGAGAGAGGCTAAAAAACTTGCAAGGATCAGACAGCTAGTAAGAGGCAAAGCTGGGCTTTGAACCCAGGCAGTATGCCACCACAAGCCGTGCTCCCAACATCTAAGCTACTCTACCTTTCAAAACTGTTTCCCCACCACCAACCTTTGACTCACATTATTTAGGAAAGACTGGAACAGGGTGAGTGTTAAGCCTGGCCCCATAGAAGCACCCTTTGATCCTGCCTGCACTCCAGCTGTGCTTGTTTATGACTGATGGATCACAGACACCCAGGACCCAGGAGACAAGAAGAATGGAGGACAGAATTGGGACAAGTTGGTCCCCTGAGTTATCAAGAGAAATCATGAGAGCCGTTCACTGTGGCTTTCAAATAGCCTTTAGGCTTTCACCACCCCAGGGCTTCATGCCAGGAGCTCCTGGCTTTACCAAAATTACCAAAGGCTTGTAATTGACTCACATACTGGGCTCCTGGGTAGGATTTTGTTTGAACACAGAGATTCATGGCTCTAAAAGGTTTGAAAGCCACTGGGGATGTAGCAATCACCTCAGTGTCAAGTTGCCAAATTGCTAAGTCCTCCTCACTGCTGATTTACACAGCTGTGCTCTCCCGGAGCAGAAAAGCAGGCGGGTGTAGACCCCGGGTCCAGGCTGGAATCTGCCTGCCCTTTCTGATCTCCATGGTGACTGTCAGCTGTTCTCTCCAAAAGCAGGGAAAGTGCTCCGAAGGGGAGCAGACTGCTTTCAGCACATACGTAATGGACAACTGTGACTTTATCTTCAGCTCAGTTACAAGATGGTTAAGAGTAAACGGAACCAAGGTGGATCTGTGCAAACCCTTCCAGCAAGTACAAAGTATTTGGTTATCAATTTCTTCCCTTGTCTTCCAAATCCCTTAGTTTAGTTATGCAGAGTAAACCTGTGGTCACAGTGCTCTCTGTACTCTGCCTTAGTTCAGTTAGGAGAACCGCAAATAGGTGTGAGAGAGAGAGCGCACAAGACAGACAGAGAGAGACAGAGAGAGAAAGCTAGAAAGACAGTAACAGAGAGACAGAGATTTAAGCCAGACCAGCTCCAGGCATCCAGTTGGATTGTCTACTGTGGGTACGTTACTCAGTGACATTTCTGCAGATCAGAGAGCCACTGTCCTGTTCCCCACTTGTCTCTGGACTCGTTACCTAAGTCATATTCAGGGCTCCCTGGGAGACACAAGCCACAGAGCACAGTGGTTAAGGGGGAGAGCTCTGCAGCCACACTGCCTGGGCGCATATCCCCATTCTGTCCTTTACGAGCTGAGACTTCAGGAGACTTCCAGCCCAACTTCCCTGTCCCCAGCTTTATCATCTGTAAAATGGGAATATACTAATAGTGCCTATTGGTAGGGCTGTTGCTTAAAGCATAAAGTGCTTAGAACAGTGCCTGGCACTTGGCAAAAGGTCACTAAGGATTAGCTATAAATAGCTATGGAAGCACCTATCATCCCCAGTTCTAATTCTGTTCTGCCTCCATAGTTGTGCAGAGGCTCACAGTTAAACAGGATCTTCCTTGTTGGAGACAATCAGAAGTTCCACGGTTCCTGGGGAGACTGGCACTTCATTAGGCTTTCTTCCTGCTGTAACTTAAAATTGAAAAGGCTGCCTGAAGCATCTTGTGTTCCCAGCAAATATTCTTCATTCATTCGCCACATATTTATTAAACATATCTTAAAAATAATAGCTGGTGCTGTATGAGCACTCACTGTATCAACACTGTGCTAGGTGCTTTCCATCCATTCTCAACAACGCTGAAAGGGAGGTAGTGTTACTCTTTCCAGTTAGCATGTGAGGCTCAGAGAGGTCAGTTAACTTGCCTCGGGTCACACAGTGTTGGGCAGAGCTAAAGTAACAGCAGGTCCATGTGACTCCAGAGTCCAAGCTTTTAACTACACTGTGATGTGTCTCATGTCCAAACAACTCAGTCCCCAACCCCACACAGACCAGCGGGGTAACTTGTGCTTTCTCGCTCCTCTTCCCCTTATCTGTGAAATGGGAAGCTGCAAACCCCACCTCCTCTATCCATGACTCATAGAAAAATCCTCCCCAAGCTTCTGTCCAGAAGGGAACAATGCTGGAGTAAGCACTGCTATTTAGCACTGCTATTTAGACACACAAAATCCAGGCTTGGGTTTAAACTTTGCACACAAAAGTCCTCTAATCTCTCTGCCACCACATTCAGAGGAAAGAAAGGTGTAAAGAGAATCTTCCTTGTTTTCAAGCTATATAGATGTAACCGTGATAAAAATTATCTTTGGTGTGCCTGTCTTAGGCTTTTTTTTCAATCTGGGGTAGATATTTTGGGCCTCTTCAAGCAGAGAGAGGCTTTAGAATCTTTTCTTTTAGGAAAATGAAATGCTTTGTTTATTGTAATTAGCAGCGAGTATTTTGTCAACTGAACAATAGCACTAGGCCCAAAGCACAGATAGTGTAATTACAGAGTATTCAAAAGGTCTCTAAAAATACTCAAAGTGACACCAAGTCAAATCATGCACGCACACACACGCACACAAGCGTGCAGGAAGAATGAAAAGATGTCGTGCTTGGTGATTTAGCTGCACAATTCCTATTCAAACTCAGTGAAAGTCACAGAGCTAAACCCCATGCAGTGCTTTAAAATTTTTATTAATAAAAAATTCATAGAGCAAATCTTATGGTTAAAAGCAGTTTTAGCACAGAGGACAGGACCGGGGGCCCTGGGAGAAGGGGGTTCTCTTGAACACAATGTCATTCAGGGTCCTTTGGCTCAAAAGTCCCACAGGTTAATCCTCATGTCAGCCCTGGGCCCTGGGCACCTCGGTTTGTGACACCCCCTACTTGGCAAAAAGGCAGCCCCCTTCCCCATTCAAAGAGCGTAAGGACATCCGGGCCATCTCCTGTTTCCATAGATGCCCGCTGCCACCGCAGTGAAGTTTTCTGGCTAGTCCTTGGACTGCAGTACGTGCCCAAGTTCAGCTCTCACGGATTCCATGTTCAGCTTTCCGGAGCCCGTAGTCCTCAGGAGCCCCTCTGTGAGAGGCTGCATGGTGGGGACTAAGAGGACGCACTCTGGGAACTGGCACCCTGTCCAGGAGGGGGGTGTGTGTCTCTGCCTTTTGCCAGGTTTGAGACTTTGGGCCTGTTCTTGGACCTCTTGGAACCTCAGTGTCATCATTTATTAGATACTGACAATAGTCCTTACCTCAGAGGGGAATTGTGAGATAAAATACCTAAAAACACATGGTAGGTACTCACTGAATTCAAGTCTCCTTTGTTTCCTTCCCCTTCTATGGAGTTTTCCCTTCTTTCCCTAAGGGAATTAAGAACTGAAATGAGTTGTTAACCGTATTGGCAATAGTCTTGGGCAAAATTCTGAAAAAGGAAAATCAAATGTGACTTATAGGAAACAAGAATTCAGCTCACCTACAGCTGGCAACAGAGGAAAAAATCCATCTGTGCAGAGTGGGTGCCTTCTTGTTGGGGTCTTGGGTGACCTCCACTTCCAGCACAGTGTTCCCCTTCATATTTTGGCCCAGACATTCCCCCTTCTTGGTGCCCTGCAACAAAGCAGAGAACTGGCTGCAACATTTTTAGATGACGATAATGGCTAAGGGTTCAAAAAAGAGAAAGAAACAAAAAGTAACGAGCAACCAGATCATCTGGTTTACACGATGTGGTTTGCACATCTTTAGTGTGTGGCCCCAGCGGGGAGATCCTAGCGAGGAGGGCATATTTGGCCCCGTCTGTTCTAGACGCATCTCGAGAATCTCTGTGTCCCAGCTGGCCAGTGCACAGGCCCTGTGCTGCCAGTCCTGAGCAGCTTGTAGCAAACCTCATTAACCAACCTCAGCACCCTTCTTCTTTGAGTGAAGTCTTGGTATTCCAGGTATCAACTCCCAATCAGTCAAAGTTAACCAGCTTGGGATTCCTCCTTTACACTCCTCAAAGCCCTTACCAAAAAGGTCAAAGCTTAGAGAGGGCCAGGAAACTCCTTTTCTTGCCTGCCGAAGGCCCGCCCTCTGAGTTCTGGTTTCCTGCCTAAAAACCACCTTGTCTCCAAGGGGAGAACCTGCCAGGGACAACTTAGAGCAGCTGCACCTGCCCATAGAGTTGTCCTTCTCTACTCACCAACTCAAGACCACATATTCCTATGAGAGTCACTTGGTCTTGTCCCACCTCACCCTGGGGTCTGCAGCATGCCACGGTGTTAGCTGACAATGGACATCGTCATTGTGTTGTCCTAATCCCCTCCCCCCATTGTATCATCCTCACTGAGGACAGAGAAAAGCACAGGCCATGAACTGGTTAAAACATTTACTGTGTGCTCCATACTATACCCCCTCAAGGTCCACAGGCAGCAGGAACTGTCCTAAGACTGGAGCAGCCCTGGGGGAATATGAAGATACTGAACATGGGGGTGCAGTTGCATCAGGGCCCAAGCGGATGCCAGAGAATGTGAGGGTGATCCCCCTGTACCCCTGAAGAATGTTCTGGTGAGGAGAAGCAGCAAGCATTACTGAGTGCCTCCCAAGGGCTTTATGCACACCATTAAATTTTCCCACAAACTCTGAGTGATTGTGCTCTTGCCGCCCATTTTACAGATGGACTCAGGAAGGTTATAAAACAATTCCCAAGGCCAGGTGGCTAGTAAGTAGCTGAGCAAGGACCCGAAACCAGGTCTGCGAAAGCCCCATGCTCTTTCTAGCCACACTGGCCCTCCTATCAAACCTGCAAAACACAGTCAGGGACCAAACTCAAGACTGGCCCTGGGCCAGGTCCTACTGCTTTCATCCTTGACCTTAGGGGGTACAAGAAAAAGCCTGACTCCCAAAAGAGGGCTTTGATAATATTGTTCACATGATAGAGTGCTGTGCAGGTGGTTTCAGAAGGAGCTGGTGATGGCCAAATGTTAGAATCACTCAGTGCCTCAAGAATCCTAACATCGGGCCTCTGCTTACATCAGTTTGACTCCGAGAGGCTGGCGAATGAAAGCAATGGCTTACAACCCTTCTTCCAAACCAAGGATTCTTTTTTAAAAAATAATATAAACTTTATTTTTAGATTTACAGAAAAATCACACCTAAAGTATAGGGAATTCTCATATAATCTACCCCCCGCCCCCAACACACACACACATGATTTCCCCTGTTGATTAACATCTTACATTATTGTGATACATTTGTTACAATTGATGAACCAATATTGAAGCATTGCTACTAACCAAAGTCTATAGTTATACTATGGTTTACACTTTGTGCTGTAGAGTTTTATAAGCTTTGACAAATGTATGTCATGTGTCTGTCATTGCAGCATCATACAGAACAATTTCACTGCCCTAAAAATGCCCTGTCAAACCAAGGATTCTAACCACAGCCAATCCATCAGCAAGTATTGGCAGGCTACCTCAAACACAAATCTTAAACCAGTCCACTTTCTTTTGCCACCACACTGGTTTAAGCCACCATCTCTCTCCAGGAGAGCTGCAGAGCTCTTAACTCATCACCTCGTATCCACTTGTGCCAATCTCTTCTCCCTGCCTGAAAGCTGTCAGTTGATTCTTGCTGCTCCTAGAGTAAAATCCAGGGTCCTGATGATGTACTACAAATTTCTACCTGATCCGGCCCTTGCCTCGTGCCTTATTTATTTACTTCTTTATCTGTTGTTGTTTCTGATTCCCCAAGTAGAAAGTTTCTTGCAGGAAGGGATATTTTCTGTCTTGTCCACTTACATAATCCCCAAATCTAACACAGTGCCTGGCTTATACTAAATGCTCAAACAATTGGTTGCATATGCAAATGAAATGTTTTATGTAACACGTGAATGAACACACTCTGCTCCTAGAGAAGCTTCCTAGATTTCTTGGTTCGAAGGATGAAAGTAGTGTCAAGGCCTAATAACCAGATGACTTGGGTTTTACTCCTTGCATGAACCTGGGAAAATCTCTTAACCTTCCTTTGCTTCCATTTCTGTTCGTCTTGCCTTTGCCACAGACAGGTCTGATGATCCTACTCACTCAGCAAACATGGTTGAGTGATTACTATCTGCAAGGCACTGTCCTGAGAACCGGCAAAGCAAGGTGAATGAAATATGGTACCTGCCTATGGGAAATGCACAAACTATAGTGGGGGAAAGTATGTAGACAAATAATAAGTACGACATCTGACTATGTGAAGATACAACCGGGACGCAAAGGAGCAAGTGGTCAGTTCCTTCAGATGTTGGCTTGGAGACCACTCAAGCTGGGTTGTGGTGATGGGTCAGGCTTCCCTGACAGCTGCGTCAAAGTAGCACAAGGAGCAGGCTCAAAGGCATGGAACATCACATCCAGGGAACGTTAAGTGGCACACAATGGTGGGTTCTAGGGAGTACGCAGGAGCACAAATGACACCAGACAGGTAGTTTCAAGCATGGAGCTTGGATGCCAGGCTATGGAATTTAAATCTTAGGCTGCAAGAGAAGGACTTTAGGCAGAGGTATGACCTAACTGAGTTTGCTTTTTAGAAAGATGACCCTGATACAGCCTGGAGGGTGGATTCGAAGGAAACCAGAGTAGAAACAGGGACTGCAGAGAGCAGGCAGAGGTATAATCCAGGTAAGCAGGGTTCCCTAGAGAATTGGTGGGAGAGAAAGAGAGAGAAGAGGTAGGATAGGGAAGATCATTTACAGATGGTTTAAGCCTCTGAAGCCTGGGAGAGTTGAAAGTTCCAGGCTCGGGTAATTGCTTAGTGTCATTTATCCAAACAGGGAGTACAGGAGGAGGAGCTGGTTTAGGAAGAAAGGTCCGAAGTTCTTTTTTTTTTTTTTTTTATTGTGGGTAAAAATCAAAATTTTCACAATACATACCAACATTTGCAAAATGATGTATAAATATATATGTATATATGTGCATTTGCTTACAAAAATGTTATTTATGTATATATATAAATATATTTTAAGAGGTGCTTAGATACCCAAAATATTACACGGAACCCACTGGGATTCCCATGTTGCCCACCTCCCACACCTACCACCACATCCCAGAGCCCACTCTGTGGAAGTACAAGGGCAGGAAGTTGTGGCTGGTGTTCTTGTTTTAGAGTGACTCGAGGAGCTGGGACTCCTGGACTCTGTCGGTTCCTTTGTCTCCACTCAGGCATCAGGAAAGTAAGTTATGATGGCTTCTTCCCTCGTGGGGGTGTAGTGAGGCTTTGTTTAGCTATTTAAAGAGCTGGGCCACATCTAGATGAAAGGAGCTCTGTTAGTGAGGCGCATAAGGAGACCAAGTACAAAGAAATGTTTAAAAGGCTGCCCGAAGGGCAAGAGACAGGCTTGCAGGGGGTTCGCTCCGGTTTTATAATTAGATTTAAAGATCCAGAGATGAAAAACAAAAGATACAGGCAGCAGAAGATATGGATTAGTTCTCTTTCCAGATGGATTAACATTTGGGTTGTTTTTCCCAGATGTAACTGGCCAGGATTAAAAGCCTACTGTGCTTCCCCCACAAGAGAAGACACGTACATGAAGGCAGTGGAGACCCAGGGGGCTCCCAAAGAGACAGCTGTCAGCTCGTCAGCTCACCATGGGGACCTCCTCTCTGCAGCGGTGTGGAGGCTGGGACCAGGCAGGCTTCAAGCATGAGATACAGCCCTTCTTGGCACATGGAGCCTCCGCGGGTCCTTCCACCCTCACAAACCCTGGGGCCCAGCACATCAGATGCCCAAGCCCAGAAGCCTGGAAAAAAATGAAAAGACGTTTTCTTGGTACTCAGCACCAGATGGCTCCCTTTCAGATAAGCATTTCTAAGTGTCCACCGCCTCCTTTTTCTTCGGCTCACCTTTGACACAAGTGGCTCCTCGCCAGAGGCACTGTGAAAATGGGTCCGATTCTGAGAGTTCTGGAAAAACAACTTCTCCAAGTTGCAAGTTTCTGGAAGAGACAGCCCCTTCCTCTGCCTGTCTGACTTGGCTCTTTCACACCCACCCCTTTCCTCCATGGCCCCTCCAGCCCCATCTCTAACACTGAGTCTTATCCATCCTTCAGGGGTCTTACAAATCACACTACCTCCCAAAGCCTTCCGAGATTCCCCCGTAGGATTGTCTCTCTCTCTCCCACACTGCTCTCCCATTGCACTTTATTTATTACAGCTCTGATTCAAATCGGCTTGTGTTATAGTTGTTGTGGGGCCTAAGTTTCTCTCCCATTCTTGATTTCCAGCCCTCAGAGATCAGATCTGTGTTGGACCCATACTGGTAGCCTCTGGGGCCTGCCACATGAAAGTTGCTCAGTCTAGTGAATTCATCAGCCTAGGTGAGTAAAAGCCACACGTAGTATGGCTGCAGCAAGAAGGGGAGGGTCTTCCCAAAATGAGTGTCTCTGCTAGAACTGCCTAAGTTTCATAACCCAATGTTATGGCAGGGGGACTTGGGGATGCCTGGTCTGGGAAAGCCCACTGGCTGGATCTGCCAACAACAGGCAGGGGCAGCTTCGGACCCTAGGGATGAATTCTGGCTCACATATGGCTGGGTTGGCTCCTGGATCCCTCTACCAACTTTGAGCCCTGGGATAACAGGCAAGTCCCTTCCCATCTCTGAGGCTCAATGTCTTCATCTGCAACGTGATGATATTCATTCCTCCCCATACAGTTAATTGTAGAGACAGGATATATGTGAAAGCTGGGGTCTATAGTTGACATTGTGCACAGTGCCTGGAACCTAATAAGTATGCAATAAATTCTTTGAATAATTCATTCACTGATGAAGAATATTAACTAAGAGTACGTGCAACCTGGAGATATGAGGCCAACAGCCTATGGCTAGGGCTGGTCCTCATGAGGCAGGTGAAAATGCCAGATGTGGCTGCATCTACAATCTAGCTAGTGACACCTGAGGTCCTGCCCTATTTCCTCTGGCACACCCAGAATATACAAAATAACTTCTCTGAGCCTTGGTGGCACCAGATCAAAACTGTGGTTTCCACCACCTCCACTGCAATATTGGGATTCATAAACCACCATGTAGCAGTTTGGCAGTTTGATATAGTTATGAATTCCAAAAATAGATATTGGATTATGCTTGTAAACTGGTCTGTTCATCTGGGCATGATTAAGCTATGATTAGGGTGTTGACTGGGCCACGTCAGTAGAACATTGAGCCCCGCCCCTTGGTGGGTGGGGAATCAAATATAAAAGACATGGCAAAGGACAGAGTTGGAGTTTTGATGGAATTCTGACGCTGAGTTTTTGAGCTGGAGCCCCGGGGAAGTAAGCACGGAGGAGCTTGGTTATGAGGAAGGAGAGAAGGCCCCAGGAAAAGAGACGAGCCGTTCGCCTGACAGTTCACAGCTGGCCTTGTGAAGGGAGGCAAAGCCTAGAGAGCCTCATAGTCTACAGCTGACCTTGTGAAGGAAACAAGAGGAGTTGAGCCCTGAGAGAAATGGAGTCCCAGGAAGGGAGGAACCCAAGAAGCCTGAACCCTGGCAAACGTCAGCTGCTGCCTTGCTCCAACACGTACCAACAGACTTTGGTGGAGGAAGGAACTTATGTTTTATGGCCCAGTAACTGTAAGCTTCTACCCTAAATAAATACCCTTCAGAAAAACCAACCAATTTCTGGTATTTTGCATCAGCAAGCCTTTTGCTGACTAATACACACTATAAGATGTTGACTTTCTGTTGAAATGCAAACTTATCACATAGCCCTGCACCCAACCCCTAGCAAGCAAGCTAAGGGTTAGCTTTTATTACTCAATTTTCTCCTCTAGACTGTAAGTTCTATGGAGTTAAGAACTACGTTGGGTTGCTTCTATATCCAGATCCTTAACACAGTTCCTGGAAGATAGGGTGATCTCCATGAATGTTTATGGAGGAAATGATTTAATGAACTGTATGACATTTTCAAACAATAAAGCAGAAAGGCTGCAAAGATCAATAATATCTGTGAATATTCTCACTGTCCTGATTTTGTGATAATCAGGGTAGGCTAAACATTTGCTATATTAGAAACCATGCATGTGTCCCCAGACCTAGTTTTTCTCCCTAGGTCTGGTTTTAGAATGCTGGTGAAAAACTAAGCCTGATTTATTATATGACCAAACTGTATGGGAAATGACTGTAACTCTAGGTATCTTTGGGTCAACCTTAAGAGATATAGCAGGGGGACGGATGTGGCTCATATGGTTAGGCATCTGTCTCCCATATGGAGGGACCTGGGTTCGATCCCTGGGACCTCCCGGTAAAAATTTTAAAAAGAAAAATATAGAAGGCATGTGGGCCACCAGGCCCCAAGTGCAGGTGTGCTGTCAGGTCCCACAAGCAGGTGAGTGCCCCAGGCCCCACATGTAGGTACGCTGCCAGGCCCTGCACATGGGTGAGCCCCCCAAGCCCCGTGCACAGGTGCACCGCCAGGCCCTGCGAGCCACACAGCAAGATGATGACGTAACAGGAGAGTGACACAAGGGAGAGCCAAGATGAGACACGCCAAAAAACCAGGAACTCAGGTAGTGAAGGTGGTAGGACACCTCTCTCCCACATCGGAGTCTCCGAGGATCAAATCCCAGAGAAGACGGTAGGAGAAGGATGAGAAGAGAGGGCAGGAAATGGACACAGAGAGTTGCCCAGCAAATAGACACAAAAACAGCAAAAACGGGGCAGGGGGGTAAAAATGGATAAAAGTAAATAAATAAATAAATAAATCCTTTAAAAAATGATTAGGGGAGGAAGATACAGATTATTAGTTAGTGGTAATATTTTGACGATGCTCTTTCATAATTTGTTAACAAATGTTTCACAACAATGCAAAGTATTGGTGGTGGGGTGATGTGTGGGAGCCCTGTATGATGTTATTCATGTTTGTTTTGTTAGTTCACAATGTTTACTGAACACTTATAGTTTATGTATGTTCATGTATGAATGATATACTTCAAAAATTGTTAAAAAAAAAAAAAAAAGATTAATAATATCCATTTCATTCTATTGGTGCCCATTAGTTTCTAGTCAAGTGGGGGAACCAGTTCAAGTCAAGAAGCATTTAAGCTATTGGCTCTGTGATTGCAAATAAGACATCTGAGATTGCTTTGATCTTGGCACATTCTGTGCCTATTTTCGAATGCTGTCCCCCAACAAGCAGAAGGCCTGGATTGTATAGCAATGAGTCAGGTTCCCCACAATTTAACTTCCAAAATACATTTTGCCCACCGATGCAAGGAGAGGTCTGGGAGCTTTGGAGATCTCTGGAGGAAGCACAGAGTATATGGTAGTCATAGGCCTTTAGGGCGCTATAAATTACTTGCTGCTCCTCAAGGGTACTCTGACCCAAGCAGGGCTTAACTATTTCCCTGTCCTCTCTTAGTCACTGCAACAAGATGAAGGGGATCTAGGGGTCTAGCGTAACTATGTTACAATGAAGGCGTACCCCTCCTCACATTGCAAAAGCCTCAGGGTCTTAGGTCCCAGGAAAACTGAGCCACAGCCTCACATCTATACCACTGTTAAGTCAGCTTTTTCTAGTGTGACATATTGGAAAGGACTGAGACCAATAGATCTGGGTTCAACTCTTGACTCCAGCTTTAATCTCCTGCTTCAGTGATTTTGGTGCAGGTCTTTAACCTCTGAGCTTCAATTTTCCCAATCAAAAAGTAGGATAATGATAACCCAATTGATGAGATTTATTGTAAGGATTGACAAATGGGATTCCTCCTGTAAAGCACAGTGTCTAGCATATAACAGGCTTTCAATAAACAGTAGCAATTATCATTATTACCATCATCATTTTGTTTTGACTGGGTGGACAGAGCATCCCTTTAAACCAAAAGAAAATTAGAGACTAGGTACAGAGTGACTGCCTAAAAACCAAAGAAGGGAGCCAAAGTGGTGTAATTGCCTCTCCTGGGGGAAAGTAATAAATCCAGGCAGTTATGCTTCTCCCACTCTTTGGCAGCATGAGGGGAGGGCTGGGAAAGAGGACCTCTGTTTTGGACCATGTCATAACCGTCCACTCTGTACAAACCATTTTGTAGGGCGATGCAAGAGATCTAGAGATCAGGCAGTCCCAGTCCTGCTCTCTAGGAATTTATTATCTCCTGAGACTGGGAACCAAACAAATTGTTCTACTATGAGGTAAACTGAGTAAAGGGAAGTAATGTGCAATAGGTGTTCATGTTGGATGAGCTTCTGTTCTGGTGAAAGGGGTTGAAATAGGCTTCATATTTGGGATGGGCACTGATAGTTAGATGACCTTTCAATAGAGATATGAGGGAAAGAAGTGTAGTTGAGGCAATGGGCAAATAATGAATCTGGAGAGGATTGAGTGCACTCGATACAGCGAGTAATGCAGTTTGGCTAGAATGTGTTATGGAGCAACCAGAAAACAGAGTCTACACGAGGGCTGGCTTGAGAGTGTGCTTGATCTGCTTGTTGATAAGGATTGGCCAGTTCAGAATTATGTGGAAGGAAGATTAACCTGGCTTCTGTGTATAGGGTGGATTGGAGGACGGAAAGGTTGGCAGCAGAGAGACCAATTAGGCAAGGATGCTACACTTGAAGAGCAAGGAATAGAAGACCCTGGACTCAGGAGATTGGCACTGAGACTACAAAGGGTGATTCCAGGAAAGGTAGAAGTTCTGGATTCAAGGAAGAGAAGTTGAAGGAGAAGCTAAACAATCTCTGAGCCATTTAGCAAGCTTTTCAAGATGGACATGATCAAGGATGTAATTCCACTGGTCAGAAGACATTGACTATGATTAGCTGGGGACTTGAACTCTCAAAACCAGGGTACACGGGGCTTTTGCGGGAGGAGATTCCAAAGTACCTTCAAATCAGGGACATTTCCAATGGTCCCAGGGGAGGAAAGAGGAAACTGATTCTTGATTGAACGAGGATGTTACTTAAGTACTTGACTGCCATTTTCACAAGTACCTTGAGCTCTGGAGACAGCCCAATGGGAAACCTTGACGTGTGCAGCTGCTTCAGAGAATGAGTTTTACTTTGTAAAATGCTTTTTTTTTTTTGCAAAGCAGTCTGGCAGTATGGATCAAGAGTCTGACAAATGTTTGTCTTTTGACCCAATAATTTTACTACTAGGAATCTATCCTAACAAAATAGTCAGAAGTGCAGACATGGATTTATATGCCAGAATGCTTATAAAGGCAAAAAAAAGTGAAAAGCAAACTAAATTGAAACAATGCAGAAATGGCTAAATAAATTATGGTATGTCTATTTATACAATACTTTGGAGACATTAAAAATCATGTTTTTGAAAAATAAGGGAAGATGTTCATAAAGGAATGTTGAGTGAAGAAAAGCAGTCAAATGATAAATGGAGTGAAGTTAAATTTAAAATGAAAAAACAAAGTTAAATGAAAACTACATTATCATAGCATGGTGGAATAGGCATGTATAGTCATCATATCATCTGCCAGTCTAGCCACAATGGGAAAAGCTAGCAGTCTCTGAAGGGTGGAATTGAGGCAGATTTTATTTCATTTTTCACACTTTTATGAAATTCAGAATTCAAATTTGTATTTTTCCATAATAAGTATGTACTGAAAATAATAATAATAACAATAACTAGTATTTATTGAAGACTCACTATGTGCCAGGCACATTCTTAAGAACTTTAAACATATATCATCCCACTTAATGTTCAAAACAGTTCCAAACTAGGGACCATTATCATACCCATTTTACAGCTGAGGAAACAGAGGCTTAAAGCACTTATTTGCTCGAAGTCTACCTACCCAGATGGGAAAGGGCAGAGCTGAGACTTGAACTCGCTTCCTTCTGTTCTCAGTCACTCTACATTCTCTTCTATGATCAGTAAAAATAGATGGATGTAATGCTTTTAATTCATAAATGGCCTTCTTCCCCCCCCCCCATTTTACTTATAAGAAAGTATAGGGTGCTAAGTAGGGAAAAGTGTGGCTTTCGGGAATGGGTCTCTGACTTTCTGCCAAGTAATTCACCTTTTATACCAATGAAACCACAACACTGAGGATAGGACCTTCTTTGCTGTCAGATGAATATAGATTATAAAAGGTCAAAGAAAACTACTTTCTATTATTAGTGATTAGCTAATTAAGTAAATGAAGCTATGTTAAATAGTTAACAATAGTACTAGTGATTAGTATTTCCAAGTAGATTAAGAGCAAACAGGAATGTGCTGTGTGTGTGTGTGTGTGTGTGCGTGTTTTACTTAGGAATAAAATGAAATGGGAAAGATCTGTCAATGCACCCCTGGGACCCTAACTCATTCTGTCTCTTTGACAATGAAGCAATGAAAGGGCAGCACAAAATGCTCACCTGGGCTCCAGCCCAGCCCAGACAGCTGTGTGACCCTAGTGAGCTGCTTACCCTCTCTGTGTCTCTATTTCCTTATCTATAGAACAAAGAAGTTTGGACTAGATGTTTTGGTTCATCCATGCTTCTATGACAAAAATCAGTATAAAGGATAAACCTGTATCTGAACAGGCTGGTAAACTCCAGGCTCAGGAAATCCAACATTTTGCATGGATTCCTCTAGAAAACAGGATGCTCCTCTCTTCCCCAAACTTAACCATAGCTGTTTGTGATAAAGCAGCTAAAGTAGGGGTGATGCTAAGGAGAACAAGTGAGAGGGCGGATAAAGTTAGGGTGCTCTAAGGGTTGCCACATCAAATTCCTACCAGTGCTGCTCTTTTGGAACTGCTGCAAACACTGCAATTCTGATTCCCCCCACCCCCATTTTTAAGCACTATCTATGGGAATAGGGCTTATAAACTGAGGGATTGCTGAGCTAATTAATAAAATGAGAAAAGGAAGTTGGTTCTGTGTGTGTAGCGTGATTTGCCCCCTGACACTGCACGCTCTGGGCTGGCAGCGCCTCACTTGTTTCTCCTCCACGCCAATTGATATTCTGCTCACAGAGCAGCCCACAGGAGAGTCAAGGCCAAACACGGATGATGCACAATAGAAACAGGCCACAAGCAGGCTGTTTGCCATTACCCTCCTATCGTACTGGGATAACAGGAAACAGAAAGATGAGCACACCTTCTACAGCGTCTTTGAGAGACAAAAACCCCAGCGAACTCGCCACAGGCTCCACCAGCAGAAACCTCCCAAAATCAAAAGATAGCTCTGAGCTGCATGGCTGCTGTGAATGCTAACCCTCTCCCTGCTCCATTCCCAACTCCAGTCCTTCATTCAAGAACAAAACAACAATTTCGTGAGCCACATACCAGACACTATGGCATATATGAAGTTGGATGCTGCCTGGAGGAATATGAAAATTGAAACTATAATCTAAAAAATTGACTGCGGGCATGCTCCTACATTTTCCTCTTCTGTAGGCCTCCCTCTGTGTAATGGTTTGAAGGTGTATGACCCCAGAAAATCATCTTCTTAAAGCTAATCCATTTCTGTGGGGGTTAACCTAGTGTAAGTAGGGCACTTTGATTAGGTTACTTAAGGCGTAGCCCAGGGTGGGTCTTAATTCTCTTACTGGAGTCCTTTATAAGAGAATATAATTTGGAGAGAAAAAAAGGAAAGCCAGGGAAGCTAGGAGCCAAAAGCAAGGAAACCCAGAAGAGAAGGGACATGCTGCCGTGTGTCTTGCCATGTGACAGAGGAGTCCAGGAATGCTGGCAGCCAGTCTTCAGGGAGAAAGCATTGCCTGATCATGCTTTGGTTTGGATGTTTTTCTCAGCCTCAAAACTGTAAGCTTGTAAGCGAATAAATGCCCATCATAAAAGACAACCCATTTCTGGTATATTTGCTTTTGGCAGCCCAGCAGACTAACACACCCTGCTCAGCTTAGAGATTCTCAAACACTAGATCTAGGAGAAAGGATGAGGAGAAGCAGGTGACTAATTTATTGACTAAGCATGGATCAGACAGGGCGCTAAGGATGGGAATACATTTTAATATATTTTATTGACAACCATACGTCATACTTAAGAACTCTAAGTCTCAGAGAGTTGAAGAAATCGGACCAAGGAATACAGCTTGTAAATCGTGGAGCGGGAAATCTTTAAACCCAAGTCTGGTTGCCCCCAAAACCAACCAATTTTCATTATCCCACACCAATTCCCTCCAATCCATGTGTTGAATGTCTACTATATAGCAGGTACTGAGCAAGAAAATCTGTATCTTTTCACACACATATACAAATGCCCTCACAAAGTAGATATTTCTCTGTTTCATAAGTGAGCAAATCAAGGCACAGAGAGAGGTTGGTACCTCACCTACATTCCCACAGCAATTAGGTGGCAGAGAGGGATTTGAACACAGGTCAGGCCAGCAGAGCAAACTGCCCAAGCCTGTGCACTCCCACAAAATACGTGTTCTTAATCTTAATTCATTTATCTGTGGATATGAACCCATTTGTAAATAAAGCCCTTAGAGGGTATATTATCAGTTAGGGTGGGGACTCATTCATGACTACAATCTTCTAATATTCTATTTAGGTGTAGCCCAACTGACTCAGGTGGGCTTTATCCAGATTACTGGAGTCCTTGTAGAAGCCAGAAGTCCGGAGGAGACCAAGGCCATTGCCATGTGACAGGGACAGAGATGCAAGTCAAGGACTCCCAAGGATTGCACAAGCCAGCACCAGAATGTGGAGAAAGCATGGCCCTGCTGACACCTTGACCTTGGACTTTTAGCCTTCCCAACCATGAGCCAATAAATCTCTGTTGTTGAGCCAATCCATTGTGTGTTATTTGTCCTAGCGGCCCTGGCAAACTAAGACACCTATTTCCAAGGGCCCCACCCTCCCCAGCTGGGAGCAGGTGTGACTGTATCCTACCCGCCCCCCTCTGAGCTATGTCGAATGATACCCTTACCGCATAGCTGCATCATTAGCGTATTGGAGCCAAAAAGTTCCATTCAGGCCACCAGTCCATCAATAGACTAACCCACCATGCCAGCTTCCCAAGCCTTCTTGCCCCCTGCTTTCAAGCAGTGAAGCCCGGGAGCATCAGCACATTCCTTAGGAGGAAGCAGAAACCATGACTTCCATTTTCATCTGCATTTTTGGGTGCAGCTTGATTTCTTTTAGGCTTGTCTTTTTTCTCTTTCTTTCCCCAATCAACTCACTTTTCTGCTTGTCATTAAACCACTATATGAAAGTAGAAGCATGTGTCTCCTCCTTGCTGCTTCCCCAAAACAAGAAAAAACAAAAAAGAAGTAGAGATAAATGAAACAAAGCAAATGCTTTTTTCCCTCAAGGTATCTATGTATAAAGTGACTGCTGGATTTATTGTTCAAACTGGGACCATACTGAGAATGAAAGGGGACTGTTAGCAATAATTGCACCATCACAACCAGCAAAAACCTCCAGCAAACCAAAATTATAGTCACCCTTCCGAGGCAGTATGACAGGTCTCAGTGAGCAGGGTACAGTTTTGCTGTTTTCTGTGCAGCGAGTAGCACATTAGAAAGCATGTGTTGTTGGCGGGTTGTTAATACCTGTAAGAAAACAGAAGGGAAAAAGCAAGAGTTTCTTCCACAGGGAATGAAGGTGGCTGGGGGGCTAGGGACTAGGGGACTGGTCTCAGGTAGAGTAAAGTCTGTGCTTCACACTTCTTCCTCTCTTTTCACATCCCTTACACTGTCAGGGAGGTCCCTCATCTACACTTACCCCCAACTTACTCACTCCCCATTATTGAAATATTTCAGGCAATGTATAAAAAATAGATCACTGAGAATAAGTTGTCTTTACCAAAGATATTCGCATTTTTAACTCTGAAGAAATCCCTAAGGCAAGGGGGTGGAACTCAGCAGTCCGAGGCTTTGGAATCACACTGGGTAGGCAGCAGCCCACTCGGCCCTCTAATCCGTGAGCTCCATTCCTAATGGAAAACACTCTTCTTCTTAACTTGACCAGAGGGTTGTAAGAGAATAACCTGGCACTAACGCACATCGAATCCCTGGAATTCGTTCTAGATTTTGTCCTATGGGGTTAATGATTCCAGGCTGGCATCCTCAGCCACTTAGGAAAGGACCAAGGGAAGCATCACCTCTAGGAGGCCCCATGGGTGCTGGGGTTGCTCCAGAATCCCCCTTTCTCGTACTGAAGAAAATGAATGCAATGATGGGGACTGTGCAAACCAGAGCTCTGCTGCTGGCCCACTCTTCAGCCGAAGGAAGATGGGCAGCACCCAGAAAGAGCTTCCAGGATACGTCCTGATCAGGTACATGGAACCCAGAGGCTACTAATGGTCACATACATCCCAGCACCATTAGCCACTTTGCTGTAGAATTACCAACCAAGTGTGCAACAACTATGTTAAGTGGTCTGTTTACAGCTGGTTGTACCTTCTCTGGGCTCATGCCCCTCTCTCAAATGGCTCTTTCCCACCTGGTGAAATGAACATGGTGCCTCTCACACATACCCACTGGATGCCCAGGACAGGAACGGGAAGGAGAACAGTGTAGAGGTCAACATGACTGCAACCGTCTGAGTTTTATTAAAAACATTTTAAAAGAACCACCATCCTATTGCCACCAGAGTATTTTTTCTTTCTGCTGGGAGAAGAAAAGCTTTCTGAATGTTTTATTAAGCAGGAACTAGAACACTATTATTATAAACTTTCTTTCCCCAACTAATTCCCTGAGTTTATTTTGCCAGAATTCCTCCTCTCCAGGGCAGTTCTGCAGTTCACTCATTGGCTTCTGAGATCCTGCTAGGAAATCTGCTACTGCAGCTCCAGCGAGAAGCAGATGTCTTAGTAGGGCTGGGGAACTCGTGATACTGCCCCACGCAGCATGGTTCTGAGAACACCGATAAGCAGCTGTGTGGTATCATTTGAAAGGGGCACAATGCTAACGTGACTCACCCATATTCTCATCAGGTGCAGATCTGAGCCTGTTGAAGGCATTGTGGTATCCCAGTCAGGAATTCTGGGCAAAGCACCACTTCCCAAGAGCAGCCCTGTCAGCCAAATGACATCATAGGTCTGCCGGGAAAAAAATATCAGCCAGTGTTTCAGGGAGGATGGCCAGGGGAAAAAATATGGGACAGAGCATACCCTAAATTCTGGAAGTTTCTGCGTGATTCCACAAGCAGAAGAGGCACAAAGAACTTGAGGAGCCTGAAACTCTGCTATGACCCAGTGGGTCACCTGAGAATGATACATGTGGCACCATTCAAATGTCCTCTGATGGAGCCTGACAGAGACGCTCTCAAGTCATAAAAGCAGTGTAACAGTTTGAATTTGGTGAACCCCAAAAAGAGATCATGTTTCTGAACTAATCCAAGTCTTGGTGGGTGTGGGGCCCTTTGATTACATTAAATTCAATTAAGGGACTTTTGATTGGATCACTTGATTACATTACTTTAGAGTAGGGTTCTTAACCTTTTTTATTCCATGGACTCCTCTGACGGCCAGGTGAAAACCACAGACCCCTTACTAAGTCCACACTATACTTTGTATTACTTAATAAATATATCACACTTGCACCAACATGTCCTCACAAGAATAATGTTTTTGTAATTTTCAATTCAAGGTCATGGATCCCCTGAAATCTTTCATGGACCCCTGGTTACGAACCCCTGCTTTAGGGCTTTTGATTGGACTATTTCAGTGAGGCATGACTTAGGCTGGGTCTCCACTCTCTTGTTGGGTCTGCCATAGATGGAGATATAGAGGAAGAGACACACAGAAAAAGGAAGCTGCCATTTTGATCCTGCCATGTGAGAGAAAGGAGAAAGCAGAGAGAGAGAGAGGACTCCAGGTTTACCTACAGCTGCAGAAAGGCAGAGAAGCCTGAGAGACTGATAGAGGCTCTGGAGTCTGGAACCAGCAGAGCACAGAGGCACAGAAAGAGGTCCCTGGGGCCTGGACCCATGGAGCAGCTCAAGGCTGAGAAGTGAGTCCTGCCATATGCCTGATTGCCACATGGCAGGATGCCAGGGCCTCCAGTAGCTGAGTTTGGTGAGAAAGCATCTCTGATGATGCCTTGATTTGGACCTTTCATGGCCTCAGAATTGTAAGCTTTTACCCAAATAAATTTCTCACTATAAAAGCCAACCCATTTCTGGTACTTTGCATTGGCAGCCCTTTGGCAAACTAAGACAAGCAGCTTCTCTTTGGAAACTCAGAGTGGGCAGTGTTGGGGGAGAAACTTGCCCCCATTATGATGGCATCAGGCAAAGCTACCACTGAGGGTGTGAGCAAAATAATAAAAATAAAATCTTAATCATTATGGATGACTGGGGATGAGGATGAGGGAGATGTTAAAAGAAGCAGCCTCCAAAGACAAAATGGGAGCAGCATGGATGGAGAAAGCACTGGTCACAGAATGAGGTTGCTGGGCCAAATTTTTTCTGTTGGCATTGATTTCCAACCTCTTCTATCATCTTCCTTGAGACAGAAGGTTGAAGCTACATCTCCCAGTCTCCTTTGAAGATGCAACTTTGGAGGTACTTTAAATTGGATCAGTGAGATCCATATATGCTGGATTTGGAAGGTAGAAGTCTTGCTTTCTGGGGGTGCAGGTGGGTAAGAGGACACCAGCAGAGGTGAGTGTTGAGAGCAAATGGACTCCGTATTCCATTGTCTGGTACCAGTTTGCTGGATGTGGGGATGACACCAGGGGAAGTAGCAGATGCAGATTCTAGATTCTGGATTGTAGGCAGTGATGTGACCTCAAAGCCAAATGTTAAATGGCAGCCTCTAGTTTCTGCACCTCCAGCCTTTCCAATGATCTTATAAGCACCCAATTCTCTGTATTAAATCCTTTTCTCCTTGCAATACCTAGAGTGGTGAGGCAGACTGGCTGGCCACTCCTCAAGCAATTTTCTTTACTCTCCTGCATCTCTTGCCAATAGATGTGATACGCTAATGGATTATGAGCAGGAGCCCCGGGCACCACTTTCAGACCTGACCTGAACAAACCTCCACACAAGATCCTCATACTCTTCTCCCTTCATGCTGTCTGATGCAGATAAGTACTCCTAGATCCCTGAATCACCTCCTGGAGGAGAGTCACCTTGGAAGGGAAGCCCTATCCATCTCCAGGCACTGATCAAAACCACAACTGCAGAGAGGGGGAAAAAAAGTGTTGAGGATAAGGGAGATGTTAAAAGAAGTAACTACCAAGGACGAAATTGGGAAAGTAGTGGTCACTGAAGTGGGGGGAGAGAGAAACCTGCTATTGTGCTAAGGCCTGAGATTGTGAGATTTATGTAACATAGGATTTATGTAATGTAGTACCCTGTTTAAAAGAAGTTGTTTCTGTTTCTTGCAATGAACGCTGACTGATAACTGCCACCAAGGTAAAGACAGTATAAGTCACTGGTTATTGTGATGCAAAAGCTCCGTTGGCCACATCCAAAAGAACATATGAGCTAGCAGAATCCAATTAAAAAGAGAAGAGAACTTGAAAGACTTGGCGACATTATGAATTTCCTAAGTGGAGGCTCTGGAATAAAATCCCTTCAATGGTGTGTAAACCCATCATTCCATCCTCAACTTCTGAAGCTCTCCACATACACTGAGCTCCAGCCAAACCACTTGGAATTACCCAAATGCAATATAGTTCTTTCCTTTCATCATCCTTGAAGAGGCTGAGCTCAAGGAGACCATCTCAGAACTTCTGGCTCTGAGATGTCCCGGGGTGGCAACCACAAAGAAACACCCCTTCTGGACATATTGAAAGCCATCTTTCTCCACAATGGATCTTGATTACTAGGGCTGAACCCACTGAATGAATTCCAGGAGCAGATGCAGATCTCAGGGAAAAGTGGGCAAAACCTGAGCTACAGCTGTGGAGTCGGGCAGCTCAGATGCCAACTCAAATAGCATAATTCACTGATGAGCCAGGCCAGCTGGTCTGCCCCACCGGCTGGAAGCATGCTTTAGAAACATACCTGCCTTTTATTTTCTGATGTGTTATAATTCACCCTTTTGTTCCAGGTCATTCTGGGGCCCATTCCGGAAGTTACGTGGCATGACATCTGTCTGTGCTGTTCAAGAGCTCACATCCAGAACCTCCCTAGGTCATCCTGAAGGCAGTTCAGAAGCCAGTCACCTTCAGTCCCTCCATTGTCAGGTTTTCCCTTTCAGTAGTTCAGAAGAGAAGAAAAACACACTTTTGAGACTAGTGATGTAAACAAACACAAAAAGAGAAATATAGTTGTGACAATTTGAGATTATTTTTGTGAATCCCAAAAGAGAAAGATTATGTTTGTAATCTAATCTATTCTTCTGGGTGTGCTAACCTTTGATTATATTGGATTCAGTTGAGAAGACCTTGATTAAATTACCTGTTAAGATTAGGGCTTTGATTAGACCAATCAGTAAGGTGTACTCAGGTTGAATCCCCGCCCTCCTCGGTGGGCACATATAAACAGACACTCACTCAAAGGGACACACTGAAAGAGAGAGAGCTCTGTCATTTTTTATCCTGGGGCCCTGGGGAGAGATGAGCCATTCACCTGATAGTTTGCAGCTGACCTTGGGAAGAGAAGAACTGAGAAGGTCTGGAAAGAAACGAGCCCTGTGCCAAGAGAGAGAGGAAGCCCTGAGAGACAAGCCCAATCCAGCCCGCAGCTGAAAGAGAGGAAGCCCAGAGGGAAAGGCTGAACCCTTGCAGAGATCAGAAACCATCTTGATTTACCATGTGGTTTTGGTGAGAAAGCAACCTTGAGTCAGACTCTTTACGGTCTTGTAACTGGAAGCTTTTACCCCAAATAAATACCCTTTATAAAAACCAACAGATTTCTGGTACTTTGCATCAGCACTCCTTTGGCAGACTAATACAATATTTTTGCAAAAGTGGATTATGAAATAATCCCTCTGCTAAGAAGACTTGTGCCTTTGTGGACTACAGCAAAGCAAGTAGAAAAACATATGCATCTATTTTGGCCCTGTCTATAGACTTAATGAAAGTCAGCCTTCATTTAGGTTTTTGGTTCTCAAAAGAAAAGCCTCAGTTTTTGCTGCTCATATTGGCCTATCTTTTAGAGTCTTTACACAGAGAACATCAGATTTGAAAATCAATCTTGGAGTTCAAGACAAAGAGAGGATGATCCAGCTCTTGGAACTCTTTCATGCCAAAATGGCACCTGCTTGAAAGAATCACTAGTTCCAAAAAGTATTATAGGAGACAAAATTATAAACTCCAATTCCAATTAGCTTTGTATCTTGTTAACCCAATGACTGCTCGAAACCTAATATTCAAAATGAGATACAGGGATAATAACTCTTTGTTGAGAGCAAATCATGTGCCAAAGACTGTCCTGGGCATTTTGTATTCTTAATATCATTTCATTCAGCCAGTTTTTATTTTAGCCCATTTTACAGAAAAAGATACTGAGTCTCAGAAAAGTCAAGAAAACTACCCAAAGCCACACCACTTGTAAGCAGCAGCACCAAGAGTCCAACCCAGTTTTGCTTGACTGGCTGACTCTAAATCCTGCACTTTTAATCACTATACATCATTCATTAGTTTCAGGCTCACCCTGCATAGAGATGCTGGAGATGCAGGCATAAATATTAGAGAGCACACATTGACTAAGGCTGGTGCTGGTGACAAGAGAAATTTTATGTTTTGGGAACTCCTCTAGGTAGGCTTGGTTGATACCCAGAACTTGACCCTGCCCATGGCAATTCCAGGCCACTAGAACACACTGCTAAGGATGGTAGGTGTATTAGTCAGGGTTCTCTCGGGAAACAGAATCAGCAGGAGATATCTGTGAATAATATGGAACTCTAAAAGAGTCTCTCACGCGACCGTGGGGACGCACAAGTCCAGGTTCCTCAGGCAAGCTGCAAACCAGGGGCTCCGATGAAAGCCCGATGAAAGGTCGTTGATGAGTCTCTGGGAGAAGTTGCCTGTCCAACGACGAGCTGGGAAATTCTCCCTGAATGTTGAAATCACTTCCACTTTTAAGTCATTCAACTGATTGGGTAAAAGCACCACCCATTGATAATGTAATCTCCCTGATTGATGCAGATGTAATCAGCCATCCACGCAGTAAACTCACTGGTGATTGAAGTCCATAAATGCTCTTGTATTACAATTAGCCCAGTGCTTGCTGGAACAAACACCTGGACACAACTACTTGGCCGAGTTGACACATTAGCCTAACCATCACAGTAGGTCACTACAGCTCTCCACAATCCCCTATCCAACCCCTGAGAAAAATAATTAAAAATGCCCAGTTACCTTCTGGAGTCATTTGAGCCATTCATCCTCTTTTTCCACAGGAAAGCTGAAGAAGCCAGATTGAAAAAGCTACATACTGGGGAGTGGGTGTAGCTCAGTGGTTGAGTACCTGTTTCCCATTTGTGAGATCCCAAGTTCAATCCCAGTCCGCCTTCAAAAAAAAAAGGCTACATACTTTATAATCCCCTTTCTATACATTCTGGAAAAGACAAAACTGTAGGAATAGAAAACAGATCAGTGGTTGCCTGGGGCTGAGGGGGCATGGGAGGGATTGGCTACAAAGGGACACTGGGGAACTTTTGGGGGACAATGGAAATGTCCTATATCCTACTTGTGGCAGTGGCTACACAACCATTTGCACTGGTCAAAATTCATTGAATTGTACTAATGAATTGTACAAATTTGAAATTGGCAAATTCTATTGTATGTAAAATATACTTTAAAATGGCTGCTTTCGCTATTTATGTAGCTATGAGTATGTATATAAATATTTGTACATATAAAAACAGAAGTAATGACTCTCGAGCTAAACTTGCCACTGTGTAACTGTTTTGCGGTAAGCCCGCTACTTGAATCCCTCAGTGGTTCGACCCGCCAGCAGGGAGAGCTCCTGCAGGCAGCCTCTGCAGACCGATACACCATGTCCAGTGGGAAGGAGGTTCTGAACTTGAATTTTCAGGCAAAAAGCTTCTGTAGCAGTTCAAATAAGAAGCTGATTGCTAGGGTTACCTTGGCTCCCTGCCTTCTTTCCTGAGTCTTCAGGGGTCGTACTGTGTTCTTATAGAGACATTCATCTGGAAAATTGCCTAGAGCCAGATTAAATATAACATCACTGTTTTTTTTTTTTTTTTTTAAAGATTTTATTTATTTATTCATTTATCCCCCCCTTGCTGCTTGCGCTCTCCGGGTCAGCCAACCACGCCGTGCGGGCGGGCCTGCCCTCACCAGGAGGCCCCGGGAACCGAACCCAGGGCCTCCCATATGGTAAACGGGAGCCCCACTGATTGAGCCACAGCCGCTTCCCTCACTGTTTTTTAACCTATATCTTGTTCGACATACATGTCTTTATCTTCATATATCGTTGTACTTTGAAAGCCATACCTATCTTGAGGCTCAGTCCTGAAAAGATAGAGCAAAAAAATTGCTAAAAATTCTAAATATTGCCACTAACCTGCCTCAGAAAGCTTGGCCTGGATTAAAAATGAGCATTTCACTAAGAATAACTACATTAGTCGAGTCTATTTGCCTTTCAGCTAGAAGTCACCTATCCTCCTACATATCCTCTTTGGTAAAGGTATTCTCTGTGATAAGGTCAGTTAGTCTCCAAAACCTCCTGTTTGGGGAAGATCCAGAGGCTTCTGATCCATGCAAACAGCTCAATTAGGAAAGGATCGTAAGTCACACAAATAGAGTCTAAGATTGGAAATAATCCGATCAGTCATGCAAATTAATAAGTACACAAGGTCATATCCCACAAGAAAATAGGGCAGGCCTGCACAACAAAGCTGCCAGAAAGAATGGATGTTAAAGGGAAATGAAAATGAAAGAGCCTGCCCTGACTTTGACTCCATTAGCCAATGGATTTTATCTGCCGTTCAGATTTTATCTGTGATCCCCAGAGCCTTGGTTTTGGGGAGGTCACCATTGTCTCTACTTCACAGCAAGGCTGAAAACTACCCTGTTAAGAGTGTTTGGGAGTATTTTTCCTCTTTTTTTAAGTAAATAAAACAAGAGACAGTATTTTATTCAAAGCACATTTGAATCATTTTATTAAAAAGAGAGGGGATACAACATTTAAGGGACCCACCTACAGACCAGGACTCATGAAGGTCAAAGGCACACAGAAATGGATGGTAAAGCCATGCAAAATCACAGATGCCAATACACCTGCAAGGTATTCAACTATTGGACTGATACTCTCAACAAAATGAAGGGAAAAAAAATGTACATTTCCATCTTCTTAGAAGCTCCAGGCTTAAAGGAAGAACGCAATTACACCTTTTAAAAAAATTCTCATGAAATGATTGATATGATATACAAGTCTGTCATACATTCCAATATCTTTATTATATAACCAGAAATGATATCATCTTATCACTGCCATCTGATTTTCTTATAGCCTTAGAGCTATGGAAATAAAAATTCATGATGAAACAGAAGAAAATTAATTTTGCTTATATCTGTGCCATAGAAAACTGGCTAATTGAGAGGAAAGCAGGGCATAAGGAGGTGGTGGGGGAAATAGGTTGGGAAGTCTGGTTCTACTCTTCTAAGCTGTTTTTGTCATAAAGTTATGAGGTAGGAGGGTTCTACTGCCTCTTATGTAGATGGATAATGGGGAAAAGAAAAAAGAAGTGCCTCATCTGCAGATCCTTGCAGTGTACAATTTAATGTACAAAAGGGCTTGTGTCCAGAAAACTCAGAGCATCTTACAGATATAATATAAGCACACCAAATCTATGTATCCGCTATGTACAAAATGTGGTCCCAGGTACTAGTGAGAAAATGTTGAATATCTGGTCACTTAGGAGCTTCAGATATTAATCTGCTTAATTAAGCCCCGGTTCCTTTCAGGTATGGAAGCAGTACTGCAGGGCTACATGGAGGAGACCCATTGTTGAGCCCTCTCTCTTGAGCAAAGAATCCCATGAAGCCGTGCAGAGTTCTCTCCAATTCCTTAATTTCCAGCTGTCACCTCACTGTAGGCTTTGTTAGACCCATAATGCCCCGAGACCTCTGACAATCCCACCCTGGAAGGACCTTATTTCAGCTGGAAAAATACATCTCAGGAAGCATCTGACTTCCAAAAGAACTCAATTACTCAGGGCAAATATCCTAAAACTCTAGTGTGGTACAACTGTGCTCCCAAACATGATTACTAAACAAACACCCTTCTGGATCCCCCTACAAATAACTAAGTAAGTGGCAAAGACTATTTGTCAACAAGCATTTTATTTTTCTCTCACCCTAACACCTCAAAAGTTTACTGGGGTTTCTGTAGGAAGACAAGATCATAATTCAGAAGGTAACCGTCGTTATAAACAAAAAGTTTCTGCTCAAAAGGGTGATATTTAATGCTCTGCAGTTTCTCTTGCATCTTCTGCATTGTAATGCCTAGGTGGCCTTCTTTCCCTGTGTTTGTGTCATAGTAGTAGAAAATCTCTTCTGCTCTGGTGTTCAGTGTACGGGTGGCATACAGAACCCCACATACCATGAAAGAATTAGAAACAGATGGTTTATATTGCTTGGTCTGCCAAGTGTTTAGCACCTCAAGGGTGGTGTCATTGAGTTTGCTAATCACGATGTTGCCAGTGCTGGCTTCAGTTGAATAAACCACCCACAGCCCAAGCTCATCCACAGCAAAGTCGATATCTTGCCAAGCAGCATTAGCATACGAAAAACGGTTATTATAGGCAGCATCCGGGAGAGCGCGACTCACGATCACCGTGTTGGTGGTCAGGTTAACTCTGGCCATGTTCCGGGAGTTGTGTAAGTTGATGAACATGTTGTTGTTGTAAACTGCTGTGCCACTGCCCTGGCCGTACTTGAAACGATACTGACGGTAATTGATGTACAATAGCAAATCGTCCAGTGTATTGTAGAGTCTGTAATATTCCAAATACCTCCCGTCTGTGTTCAAAGGGGCCACCCAGTACAGTCCTTTATCTGGATTCTCGGGGGAGTAGTCCCGACCCCAGGCACCGTACTTATACTCAAATCCTCTCCAGTTGAGCTGTACCACAAATGGTTTGCTGATGTTCACCACGCCACCATGACTACAGGTCCCTATAGGAAAGAAAAAATGAAAGGTGTTTTTAAAGAAAAGGAAGGATAGGACACAAACACTTGAAGGTTCAAAGAGCCAAAGGAATCTATAAATATTTTTCCTGTCAAGGTTCAATGACAATGTGGTCCTGATGGGAAAGAGCCAAAACCTCCTCTTGCTTTCAGCTTCAGTGTGAATCTGCTGTAGGTTCTAGAGAGAATTCTCTGCTGTTTTCATGGATGGGCTTCCAATCTGGAAAATGGGGATAATGAAGCTGCCAAGAAGCATACTTAAAAGGTTTGATTCAGAGTGACCGGACACTTTAAAAAAAAAAAAAAAAAGGTTTGAGAGCTCAGTTCAAGGAAAGGGAGACTTGGTGAATTTAATATTTTTTTCCTATCAGAAAGCATTTTGCAAGTATGAGTTTATTTCTTTTAGAGAAATCAAGACAGCAAGATCACCCCAGGACCCTACCCTAGTTCCATACAGCCAGAAGGTACTACTTCCCAGGGCCAGCCCCAAGAGAAAATTGTGATGAAGGAGATTTGCCAGGGCAAGTCTCCAGCCCCCCACCCCTACCCCACCTTCTGCCCTTCCCTGGAACTCTAAGTCCATATCCATCAGTCTTGCTCCAAGCTACTCTCATAAGAGGAAGTCTTAAATGTAGTATTTTAAGGATGTGAATGCTTTCCAAGTCCCAAAAAATGGTCCTAGAGTGGTGAGACTTCAGCCTTGAGGGGCCATGGAAGTTATTTTAGAGCAATATTGCCTGTTCTATGCCCAACGCATGGGCCATTGCTTAGCTCACTGCTGCAAGGATAAGGTGGGCCTTAACAGTTGGTAACCCATATCTGACTGTGCCATAGAATGTCAGGCAAGTATTTCATCTTTCTCATTCTATCATCTCATTGCCACAATGTATACAGTCAAATGGGTCCAGATTCACTGGTTCATTGAATCTACTGTCTCTGTAACACTTGGGTAAATGACTCAGGCTGGGCAAATGGCCTTTCTTTCAAAATGCCTGCCAACCCAAATCATTTATGAGCTACAAAAAATAAAATAACATTCCTCCAGTATTTTTGTTAAAATTGTTAAATACACATTTTCTGAGATCTTAATAAACAGCTTCAAAAGTAAAAACAATAAAACAATAACAAACACACACACACACAAAAAAAAAACTGGTGCAATAGCTTATTGGATAACAAAGAAAATCCAATTTCAAATACATTTGAGGTCAAGCTTCTTTCTTCCTTCTGCTTGAAGCAAAACAGGTGAGGGAAGGAAGGAGCAGAACCTAAATCAATGGATCTGGCTTTTAAGCACTTGGAAGGAATCAGGGAGCCATGGAGAGCTCCTGAGGTGAACTGGAATCAAAAGCAGAGCCCCAAAGAATTGCCTGAGATTCTCAACGTTGAGGGTAAGGGGCAGCAAAGCTTTTGTCTCTGAGTCTCTGCCTCGGACTGCTACAGAAAGATCCAAGACCCGTTCTTCTCCTTCTAAATACCTCCTCTCTGCCCTCCTCACTCAAGGACTGCTCAGAGGTGAAAACACTACTAGAAATCCTGCTTTTATTTTTCCAATCTACTAAGGTGTTTTGGTTCCAGAATTCAATATATGCTCCTTAAATGTTCTCATAAATCTGCACTTGGTCGGAAAGCCAGCCAACCATACAACAGGTAGAGAAATGAAACCGCTCTGTACCCAACCTCAAACAATTTTGCATATCATTAAACAGAACACAGTCGCAGGCTTATTTTAATAATGCATGCACCATTTCATAAATTTAAAAAAAGCAACGTGTGTGCTCAGCCAAGACTGCTCTCCACTAAAGAAATAATAAATAAAATTAGAAATTATTATTTCTTCTCCTAAAAGTGATCTCTCAGATGAATGCTTGTTTGTCTTTGTTTATGAAACAATGCATGAATTATTAAAAGAAAGTTAGCAGTGTGTTCAGTTTAATAATAACAAAAACAGTTTGAGTTTCCATATGCTACAAACTGGATTTTCTAGGAAAAATATCTTGCCGAGAATTTATTTATTCAACTACATTTCACTCTGAGGAAATGAAAGAAAGAAACTATTTTTTTTTCAGGTTGGAAGACTTGGGAACTGTTGCTTAATTGAATCTTGCCTTACCGGAAAGGAAAGATCCCAAACCAACAGCAGCTAAATATTTAAAGAAAAGTTAAGATGCATATAACTTATTCAGGCATTATCATGGGACTATAGGTGATAAATTATTCTGTCCCAGATGTGGAAACCCTTTGACATGGAGGAATCAAAGTAAACTTCTCTTAAAAATTACTATTACCACTATCAATAAAAAATAACACAACAAGATGACGCAACAAAGGGAGACAAGCAGAGACAGAAAAACACACAGCAAATGGACACAGCAAGCACAAACAGCAATGGGGAGATAAATTTTAAAAAATAAAATAAATTTTAAAAAGATCATCATTTCACAAGTTGACCGGGGAATTAAAATTGTACCTTGGGAAGCAGCTGTGGCTCAAGCAATTGAGCTCCCATTTACTATATGGAGGACCCAGGTTCGATCCCTAGGACCTCCTGGTAAAAAAAAGAAAAAAGGCATCCCAGACCTGCGTGGTAAAGGCCCCCATGCTCAGCGCACGAAGCAACAAACTAAAAAGACGATGACGCAACCAGATAGAAAAAAAAAATTGTATCTGGTAAAGAAAAAAAAATTTTTTAATTGTACCTGGTATAAATATTAAAATTGCATGACATTTAAATCTCTTCTCCTCATCTCCCAACAATTCCTAAACACTCTCTGGTCCTTTTAGTTATTCCCCCTTTAACCTATATCTCCTTTGGGATATTTTTAGGGTCCTGGCTTTGTTCAAAGGGAAGTAGGAATAGGGAAGAAAACCAAGCATTATTGCCAATATTGCAGATGTGGCCACAGCAGTGACAGACCAGCAAAAAAGGCCATGGCAGCTTCCCTGGGTCTTGGCAGAAAACCTTCTTGGAAACAATTCTGAAACTGACGGTCAGCCTAGTGCCCACTGTTGGGCTAGCCCAGCCAGAGGCCCCATCCCGCTCACCCCATGTCACACCTTATTTCACACCTCTTCCCAGTCCCTGCCTTCATTTCAAGGTCTTAGAGATGCTCCATTCCCTTCCTTATCCAGTTCCCATCCCAACTTTTCCCTTCCATTTAGACAATATCCCACAGCCAAGCCATGATCTAAGAATAGGGAAAGACCCAGGAATCATTTTGCTGGTGGAAGAGCTCCCAGCATAGAACCATCAGGAGCAAAAGTACCCTTTGAGCTGCTTTACAAGCAAGAAAACAAATATAAATTTGGTGCTAACCAGGTTTGGTAGGTTACTGGAAATTTCTTGTCACTCCAGAAATCACATAGGCATGCCTTGATCAGAGCATGTATGGAAGGCAGTCGAGTATAGTGGAAATATCACCAGCTATAGGGTCAGAGAATTTCCAATTTCAAATCCTGTCTCCTTTACTTACTGTGTGTCCATGAGCAAGTTACCTAACCTCTCTGAACCTGTTTCCTCGTCTTAAAATAAAAATTGTATTACCTACTTGCAATGCTCTTAAGAAGAATAGAGAGAGGGCATAAAAATGTAAATCAGTAAATGGCCACTGTCACCGTTTTAATTACATCATGTTACAATTAGAGGTTCACGTGACTACTCCCCTGCTAGAGAGCAGCTTCTCGAAGTTTCTTTTCCTGCCCTGGTAATTTCAGTACCCAGAGCACGGCGAGTCACACAGCAGCACCAAATTATGTTTGTTGAAGAAAGGAATGAAAGACTAAAATTTCCTAAACCCAGCTTACCCTTATTTAAAAGCTCCAGTCCTCCGCCCTGCTATGTATCTGAATTTTTCAGACTGCCTGGTGTTCATGCCACAGGGCATAATACGAGAAACCCTCTACACCAGGGTACATTTGGTTGGTAATCTCTTCATCATGTAATTCATTAGATATTGCCACAGACTTCTGAAACTATGCTGGCAAGCAACAATCATGGGACTTTAAAGTATACTAACTTGGCTTTCTTTAAAGGGAAAAATCACATATGTAAAGAAGAGACTTAATCTTGGATATGCCAATAGGCACTCTCATCTGGGTAGGTCACTGAAATTTGTTTGAGCCAAGAGGAGACTACTATTGACTTGTAAGAATTAGACAACTAAAATGATCATAACCATAAAATGACTAAGACTAAATTGAATTTGAATTATTGGATATATAGAGTCATATACTTGGGATCTGAGTGGGTCACCCTGTGCCTTTCCTCCCTCATCCAGTCACCAACCATTTCCTGAGCACCTACTATGATGAGCTAGCACAGAGGCTTAGAATCTCCAAGCAAAATGGTCATCCACCCCTGAGCACGCCAATCAAATTTTGCCTCCACGCAGTCATTCAGATTCAGAGGCAAAACAGAGAGAGACTGAAGTCAGTTGTTTTAAGGGAAAAAAGTTAATGAATAGAAGGCCAATTATTGTCAATTAGAAAGTTCTATGAAATGAAGCAGAAAAGGATGCCACTGGAAGCAAAAACAAAATAAAAAGCACATTTTGTTGAGACCTAAATACGTGCCCTTGCCCTAAGTTCAAGCTGACCACAGGGTTAGCAAACTGCAGCTGCAAGGGAGGGGCCAAGAGCACAGCATTGCTTTATAGCTGAGACTCGCATCCAGACTTCTCTGTTCTGTGCAACTCTGCAGTGAAAAAAAAAGCAGACAGGTCAGATTTTAAAGTCCCATAGTAGTGAGTAACTTTAATTAAAGTCTCCACATGCTCACAACTTTCTGGTGCCTGGGGATTTTCCAATTCTGCATTATCAACCAATCCAAACAGAAAGGGAACAAGTGAAAGAAAATGATTTAAAAACATGACAAAAAGTCCGTTTAATATAAACATCATATATATAATATGAGCAGAGCTGGAGGAGGGCCAAGTGGCTTGGCAGGGACTCAGGTACAGCCAAGGTTGTGGGAAAGGGAAAGGAAATCTGGGTCCAATTTGCTTAAACAACACAGCTGGGCTGGGCCAGTTCACCAAAGTCTAAGAGTGAGGACCTAGGGGAAAGTTAAAGGAAAAAAAAAACATCTAACAAAAATAACCCAGTAGACTCACTTGCTTTTCTCTCTAGATACCAAGCAAGGTACCATCTCCCCTGCCAACATCCTTGGGAAGCTGATGCCTGATGCTCTAAGTCCTGAGAGGGCCAGAAGGACCTTGCATTTCAGCCTCTGCTCTGTCACCAACTGCGTGGGTGACCTTGGGAAAGGCAGTGTCCTTGCCCTCCCAGCCCTCTCTGTGGCTTGATGGGGCTGAGCTAGATGGCTCTGAATGCTCCTGCCCGGACGCATAGAAACCTGTGCCAGAAAAATCTATTCCATAAAGAAGATTTGCAGAGGTAAGAAAAGAAACACTTGCTCAGGTATTATCTGAGGTTGTCATAGTTCCGGCTTGCCTTTCTCATTGCTTTGCCCCCAAGGAACCCTCTGTGGCACAGTGGAGCCAACTCTTAGATCCAGCTCATGTTTACTCTCCTGATTCCAGACCAAATTTAGCCTAAGTTCGTTACAGAGGAGAGAACACGGCCTTTGTCCTAAACCTCCTCTATATGTCATATGGTGGCAGCTTCTCTACAGCAGAGGGACAGGAGAGAGTCCCCTGAACGACACCAAGAGGCTTATGATTTAATTAAATAGCAGCATCTAATTAAAGCCTCAAAGAAACCAGCTACATTGACAAAGATCCAGAAACACACGGTCTAAAAGGAAACAGGTTGTGAGCATAGGGATTAATAAAAATAACCAGGGCAGTACCATCTGATGGAGAGAGACAGCCCCCGTTCAGGCTGAGTTGCTCACAACGCATGCAAAGAGCTTCCCGGTTCTAGGATGTGTCTAAAGGACAGTGCTGAAGGCTATGGCCGAGGCGTCCCAGGCCCACCTGGAGAACCGTCCTGATGCACACAGGGAGCTAGCATGGCTTCTGTTTATTGCAAGGTTTTCGCTTCCTTGCTCATCATTAATCATAACAATTGTCATTGTAAGTGCCAATCACAGAGCTTTCCAAGCATTTATCTCATGACTCCTCACAAGAACTCTGCAAGGCAGGTACCATTAGTCTCCCATTTCACAAATGAGGAGATTAAGGACCCTGCCCATGGTCATGTAGCTAGGAAGCTCAGGTCTTTTTTATTCCAATGCCAAGCTCTTGACCCCTCCAGTCCACCACCTTGATTCAAGGGTATAGTTACAGAGCGTGCAGCTCCGTGTCATCCTTCATCTGAGGACAATTCATCAGAGGCAAAGTCACACCACCCAGTTGCCCAGGGCAGGGGGCACAGTAAGACACACTCACAAGTGCCCTGGTTTATGGGGTCATTCCTTTCATCCCCGTTGGACCTCAGGACACAGAACACAGCATTGCTCAATATGCATTTAAGGAAAGAATAAAAGAAAAATTAAAGAGGCAGGGGAGAGAGGGCGGGTGGGGGGCAGTGGGAAGTGAGAAGGAAGGGAGGAGGATTCAAGGAATAAACTCAGCTTATCAGACAAATGGGCCAATCAGCTTTTACAATCCTCAGGAGAGCAGATATCACACCAATATCACACAAATATTCCACAAGCTTTCACCCTGGCCGCCTGATAACTCCCGTATCACCATAGAGATGTTTTTCCTGTTGTTAGATGCAAAGGGAATATGTGTAATTTGAGGGCTTTGTTTTACATCAACTCATCGTTTGTGCTTTTCCTCCACATGCCCCAGAATGTGATGATATGTAGAACTGATAGGTGAGGAGATTTAAAACATCTAAGAGTAAACTCAGGACTGCAAAACTCCCACATCCCTTCTCCACCGCGCTCCTTACAGGGCTTGGCTCAAGGGGGCAAAAATATGGCATGCTTACCTGGAGAGGGAGGAGAGGGGGCGGTAGGGCTGTTTTCAGCTTTAGAAGCCTCACATTCCTTCAGTCTGTTCTTTAGCGCCAGGATTTCTCGACGAATAGCAAGGACATTGTTTTTGTCTAGCGTCTCGAGCTTCTCTACCAGGAGAGTCATATTCCTTATCTAAGGAAATAAAAATTCAGAGTGAATTTATATTATTGTGTGATTTCTTTCATAAACATTTCAGGGCTGAATTTGTCATTTAGTGAAACATCGCTAGAGAATACACCAGAGATCGTTCTGAGCAGTTTCATTTGGAAGAATACATTTTATGGTTTAGTGTGAATGCCTGTCAGATCTCAGACAGATGTGTGTGTCAAGGAGAAAATGGCAAAGATTTTAACAGCCTTAATAATAGAGCACAGGCCCCTTCTAAACATCCACCAATGTCCATGAAATTCATTTCTAATAAGCTTCCCCTATAAACTCGTGTTTACTCATGTTGTATTATAATTAAGTTTCTAATGAATAGTGAGGGCCAGAGAAAGCTTAAATTCTAAACTATGTAACTAGAATTCTCAATTATAGCCCATGTCATGACTGTGCTAGTAAATTCTCATTGATGTAAATTCCACACCCATAAGGTCAAAGTGATGGTCTTTACCCATTGGTCTCAAAAGACTTCACCAAAACATACTTGTCAAAAAAATAAAGAAAGAAACCCTTAAAGAGGGTTGCAAGTTTCTGGAGAATGATTCCAAGAGGGATGGAGGATGAGATGACCATTCGAAAGCAGGAAACAGATCTAGCAAGTCCACATTCAGGTAAATTGCAGCTTTCTAGTCCCATGAAGAGGCAGAGCAGAGAACGTACCTGATCTTGGCTTGACCATGGATGGATGTGTAGATTTGTCACCTCCTTTCTAGTGAAGTTGAAAGCACATTTGCTTCTGGGGCAGGATTTTGACCACTAGGTAGTGCCTGCTCCTCAGTCAGTATGTTCCCAATGTGTTTAACTTACCAGGCAAAGACAGGCACCCATCCAAAGCAGAATGCCATGTGGTCGTGATTGAGAACAGATTTAGAAAGTGGAAGAAAGAGATTCGTATCCCAGTTCCAGCACTTGCTCACAGCCACTGAGAGAATTTACTATTCACCTACTGAGACGTGGGTTCACTCCTTACCTCTATTTCCAGCTGGTCCACAATTACTGAGCTTCCAACAAAACTCTTCTTCAGCTCTATGATCAGCTTCTCCATCTCCCTCACTTCTATCTTGATCAGCTCAAAGTCCAGTTCAGTGTAAGAAATGGTATCTTTCTCCATGATCTCTATTCGCACGGTGAGGTTTGAGAGTCTCTTTTCATACACACTGATTAGATGGACATACTCCTTCACCTGTAGGGGAACCAAAAAGCCCAGGTCAGTCTTAGACTCATAACACATTTGGACCCTCGAGGACTAATTGAACCCTGTCAGTCATTTTTATTGTAAAGAAATGGATCAAAATCATACTTAACTAGATTTTTTAAATCTATTCCAAATACGAATTAAAAAGAACTTATAGGGGAGCGGATATGGCTGAAGCAGCTGAACTCCTGCTTTTTAATCCTCAGCACTGTTGGGGAACAATAGCTCCCCAAATTAAACCTGCTTAAATCAGAATCTCTTCTTGCTTTTCCCTCAACACACATGCTCTAAATCAGGGCATCTCAGCCTTGGCACTATTGACATTTGGGGCTAGATCATTCTTTCTTTGGGCTGCTGCCCTGTGCATTGTAGGGTGTTGGCGGCATCCTTGACCTCTAGATGCCAGTAGCACACCTCCCTACCCCCACACAGTTGTGACAACTAAAAACCGTCTCCAAACAGTGCTAAATACCCCTGGGGGGAGGGGGGCAGATTTAGACCACTGCTCAGAATCTAAGTATTTTCTAGAAGAGGGAGAAATGCACTAAATGGAATTCCTTCTCTGACACCACACACAATGCATTCTGAGTCCCTCCACCTTTTACAAAGTGGCATAAAGACCCAAGTTACACACAATATGTGAGTGTACATGCAGCTGTAAAGTGCACATTTCATTAAGTGCGCCTGCATTTATTCCAAGAACTGATTATTGCAATCAGACCTTTAAATTACACATTTGTTGCATATATTTGAATGTCTGATCATTACTTTAAAATATTTCCAAAAATTCCCTTGCTAGTTTAGGATATAACAGGAATCTCCAAATGGCTATTTCAATAAACATAGTTAGTGGTTCTTTCTGTATCTGATCTTGAAAAGAAATGCTGTGGCTTTGTTTTTTTAAGAGCCCGCTCATTAAAAGTTGCAGGGTTTACAACCTGATTAAAAATCTGAGCATAAGAGACACTTTTTCCCAAATTGCACTAATGTCAAGTAGCTGATGCCCAGCGCCTGGGTGAATTCAGAGCCAGATGTTGGCATCTAACCCATCTAATACTGAAGGCAGCCCTAACTTCTATCATTCTAGGCCTTCTACTTATCCCCACTGTGCAAATTAGAGCAGACTGAGAGGCCACAGACCTAAAGAGCTAGGTCTTCAGGCAAAGAAGATTTTAATGAAAGTTAAAAATGCAGCCCTTGGCATCTGCAAGTGTATCTCCTAGGGCAAGTGATGCTCACTGCCATCAGATGTACCATCACTCTGAGGCTGATAGGGCTGGTGACACTTTGGTGGGAAGATAAGTTAAAGTATATATATATTTAAAAATATAAAAATATATATTTATGTTTATGTATCATACATATATTTTCTAAAAAGTCTTCCTCTGGAGTATAAGCATAGATTTAAGGAGGCCTGGTTTCAATTTCTACAATAATCAGGCACAAGACCTTGCCTATTATTTAAAAAAAAAAAAAGTGCCAGTGCACTGCAGAAATGAAAGTTTTAGAAATTGTTGGCATTTGGCCTCACCAGCTCTTGGAACAAATGAAACACCCTCAATTTTCCTGGAACATTTTGGTGGCACATCACAGGTGCTGTTCTACAAAAATGAGTGATTCAACCTTCATCTCTGCTAAATAAAACGTGGCTCTCCCACATTCTCACAGACAACCAAGGCATTAGCCATAGTTTGCTACTTATAAGAATGTGTGGTATGCCGGTCCTACAGTAGCCATGAAGTGAAGGGTGTCTGAAGATCTGTTTGGGGAAAAAAATTGAGGTTATTTCATTTAAAGGAAAGCTCAGTGATGTTCCAGAAGACCAGATTCAACCAGGGAGTTGTGGAAAGCAGGAGAGAATCTGAGAGTGGGCCAGAAAGATGTCCCAGTATGAACTTTAATTTTAGCAGATTCTTAGTATAAACATTTCACAAGTATGGATCTGGAGCATTGAGACAGAGTGGACAATTCTGAGAAGGCTCCAGCTCTCCCTGGGTAGTGCAGTCTCAGCAAAGGGAGTCCAGCTTGCCTGGGAGGTGAAGTAAGAACATGTGTCTAGGGGGGCGAATGTGGCTCAAATGGTTGGACATCCATTTCCCTTATGGAGCAACCTGGGTTCGATCCCTGGGACCTCCCGGTAAAATAAAAGAAAAATATAGAAGGTGCATAGGTGCACCGCCAGGCCCCGCCAAGCCACACAGCAAGATGATGACATAACAGGAGAGTGACACAAGGGAGAGCCAAGATGAGCCACACCAAGAAACCAGGAACTGAGGTGGCACAGGCAGTAGGATGCCTCTCTCCCACGTCAGAGTTTCCCAGGATCGAATCCCGGTGAAGACAGGAGGAGAAGGATGAGAGAAGAGGGCAAGGAATGGACACAGAGAATTGCCCAAGGAATGGACACAAAAAACAGCAAAAATTGGGGTGGGGGGAGTTTAAAATGGATAAAAAGGAAATAAATAGATAGATAGATAGATAGATAGATAGATAGATAGATAGATAAATAAATAAATAAAAGAATACGTGTCTAAGCCTGAGAGGACACATCCCTTCACCTGGAAGTTCCTCCTCACTACAAGTCTGAGCATTGGAAGACCCATCTAGAAGACCACCAGCTTAACTTCCAGAGCTTTCATTTTATTTTGGTTTGCTATGTCATTGATGGGTTCTAAGAATCAAAGTTTGTTTGGGAGTCTCTGCTTGTGGGGATGGGTGGGGTTGCTGTTCCTTACAATAAATGTGATCTCGGAATAAATAAGAGTATAGCGTCGCTGGCGATAGAGATAAAGGAATCAGTCTGGTGCATGTTTCTGCCAATCCCCCAAAAATCTGTGATCACAACTATGGCCAGATTACTTGAAGTAAGTAAATGTACTTCACAGCCTACTGCTATTTCGATCTACTCATAAAAATAAATAGGGAGTTATTGCTCAACGGGTACAGAGTCTGTGTTTGGGGTGGTAAACAAAGTTTTGGTAAAGGGTGGTGGTGATGGTAGCACAACTTTCTGGATGTCACTGATCCCACTGAACCGTTTACTTAAAAGTGGCAATAAGGGGAAATTTTAAGGCAAATAAATGTTACTGTAATAAAAATAATAAATAAACAAGCAAACAACACTGGGGAAGCACCATGCACAGTGAAAGCACTTTGGAGCTAGGCCCACCCGGCTCAAATCTGACTTCAGTGCTCAGTGGATAAATCACTTAATTTCTTTAAGCCTTAGTTTCCTTCTGTAAACTGGGACTCATGGTCTGGAGCTTTCCAGAGTGTTGTAAGAGTATTGTGCAGATGATTGCAAATCAAGCGCTCAGCATAATGGATGCCCTATAAATTGCAACAATTAAACAGAGAACCCGTGATCTCCATGTTTTTCCATCTGACCTTTTCATTCATTATATTTCACTGCACATAACAGTTGCTCAATCAAGGGTGTTTGTCTATGGTTTGCGTAAATGTCTCCTAAGTTGCCTCAGCCTTCTCATGCATGAGGATCTATTAGCAAATGTGTCATATTAAATAACTTGCCCCAAAGACGATAAGCCTCCAAGAAAAGAGAACACCCTGAGCTGCCTTTCGTGTTGCCCCTTCCCTAGGTACAGTCGGGAGAGGACACAACATAAACAACAGAAAAGTATAAAGAGCTTTCAGCATCATATGGGAGGCAGCTCCCTGTCTTCTCTGTGTACTGACAGAGAGTGAATCAGTGTAAGGCAGTCAAAAGCCTGTCCTACCTGCCTGCCCAAAACGGCATTCCTCCAGAGCCTCTAGATAAAAGGTGATTTCCAAGGCAATCTGGGGACAGCGATAATTCACCTGCAAATCCCAAAGCCCTCAGCTGAAAAATAACTTTGAATTTGAAGGCATTACTGATCTACTGCGTCTCTTCTTGGGACTGCACTGGACGAGAATAACAGCACCGCTGAGAGAAGAGAACTGGGATGATTCCAAAGACTCAAATTCTTGATCTGGCTTAACCATCAGGAGAGGTATGACCTTTGGCAAGTTCCCTTACCTTTATGATCCTCAGTTTTTCCATCCCTAAAATGGGAAGGAGAACACCTGGCCTAGCTCCCTTAAAGGGTTGCTTGAGCATAGAACTGGGAGTGTTTAGAAAACGGCCAATGTTACTATTATTATTGTTTTTAATCACCTGTCATACTAAACCTATTATGCAAATACCAGCTGGCAAGTCAATTCCTTCCTTGGGCCTCAGTTACAGATTTTTCCAGGACCAGCTATTGACACTTTCAAAACTAAAAGTTTCCCACCCACTCTTATACTTTTTTCCTGCCTGTAATTACCAAGGCAGATGCCACCTCCCCACCCCTTACACCCTTACAGGACTAAAACGGAATGTCCCATATTCACAAACTTGCCAAGCTACGGGCTCTCCCCAGAGCAGCACAGGGTTCCAAACTGCCCTTCACACCCCTGCCAGCAAGGAAGACATGCAAATCAGTCGCTTCCGCTATTTCAAAGCAAATGACTCTAACTGAAAAGATCTTTACCTAGGATTTTCATCCACTTGTTATGTTTTTATGCATAATTTCTTATCTGTACTTGATTATGCTGGAATAAGGCTATGAATATTAATGGATGGAATTTATAATTTAGTGCTCTGCCTTTTCTTCTGATTAATTCAAGGACATTTTATTTCTTAAGCAGCTTGGGTCCTGGAGTAGTCAAACACATTCTCCTGGACCTTCATTTAAACTTAGAATATTTATCAACTGATTCAAGTCGAAAGCCGGGGCTCAGCCTCACAATAATTTTTGTCTTAAAGGATAACTATGTTGGATGTTGAGGTGACTAAGCTGAAATTTCTCGGGAACACTTATTTTGAATCTTACAGTGAAGCCAGAGCTTCTTGCAAATTAATGGAGTTGTATTAAATAATGCATAATGTGATTATAGTCTTGCTTGGATTTCACCTAGGTAGAAAATGGGAGCTTTTCTAATTGATTTTTAACTTGGCTAAGAAGATGGAAGGGGTCAAAACTGGAAGGCCAAGTCATACTCTTCCTCTGGCTGGAGGAGAGCAATAATTAGAGGGCTGAAGTCAGGGGTTTTTACCAAAGCTGAGTGGCCTATAAAGGTAAGTCTTCTTTTATTTTTTTTTTCGTATCTAGTTGCGGCATCGTCTTTTTGGGGCCTGCGCCTCTCTGCACAGGTCTGGGGTGACTTTTTTCTTTTTTTTTACCTGGAGGTCCTGGGGATTGAACCTGGGTCCTCCATATGGCAAACAGGAGCTCAATTGCTTTAGCCACAGCCACTTTCCTAAAGGTAAGTCATGATTCCAATTCCCAGGGCAGCCTTCAAGTCTGGTCTCACACCCAGAAACCAATAATGCAATGTTCCTGCTGAGATGATCAAGAAAGAGAAAGAGAGAGGTGGAGAGAAGCAAGAGAGCAAACTGGAAAGAACAAAAGAGAGAGAGAGAGAAAGAGAAAGGAAAAGAAGGGGGAAAGGAAGGAGGAAAAGAGGGAGAAGATTTGGAGGAGGGTGATGGGAGAGGAGAAGGGGGCATTCAAAAATAAGAGAAGACCAAAAAGAGACAGAAAAGAAAAGAATTAAGAAGGAAAGGGGGGAAAATGATTAGAAGAGATGAACCAGGAAAAGGATTGAGGCCTGGGGGGAAGTAATAAACTAAAGGAAAGGGGAATGCAAATGACTAGGAAGAGAGAATAGAATTTAAAGAGGATAGGGAAAAGGAAAAGAAAAATAGCAAAACTAGAGGAAAGACCAAGAAGACAAAAAGGATGAAAAAACAACAAAACAAAATTAAAACTGCAGGGTTGGGGTTTGCGGGCAGAGCCTGAAGCTTCTTTTACATTATATGTGCTTAGAGTTATTGAAGTATCATCCACAGTATGAATAATTTCGATTGCATTTTCTTCTTGTTCTCATTTTCATTGCTGTATAGAACGCAATGGGTGTCCTTTATTAAAAAAAAAAAAAAAAATCCTAAAGCCTCTACAGGATCCTAACATTATGCCTGGGATACAAGTGAAGAATGGCTGCTTATGAAGTCCTGAAAAGAAAGTGTCTTAATCGTTTCATTAATGTTTTTATGATGACATTGAAGAGAAAAGAAGAAAATGCTTACTTTGGAGAGCTCTGTCTCAAACTTTTGGGAGAGAATGTGAGCTGTGAATTCCAACTGTTCCACTCTCACCACGGGAAAAGTGGTGTCCGGTAGGGAAACCAAGCACTGGCAAGTCCCACGATCATCCACAAAGCCGGTGACATTGGGAAAAGACTGCAAATAAAAATAAATTCAGTATCAGTAATAATCAGGAAAATGATCATTTTGGCACCCAGAATGACTGAAATTGGCTTGTCCGAAAGGATGCTTAGAGGTAAGACAGCAGGGTTCAATATGTAAATGAAAACAATAACATAAAAATGAGTGAAAACAGCCACATTTTCACAAGTGGCAACTATGTGTGGCATTTAGCTGCATGTGCACCTATTGGACTAGGCAACTGTGTAAGCAGTCTTGCTCTAAAGGAAAATTTTCCATTCCTGAGAAGTCTTAAAGGAAACTATTACTGTCTCTGTGTAAGGAAAGGAAAATAAAGCAATGAGAGTCCTAAGTTTGAATTTTAACTCTCCCACTTGCTAGACACAAAAGCTCCTTGAAGTCTCAGCTTTCTCATCTGTAAAATAGACATAACCTACTCTACAGGCTTAAGCCAAGTTCCTGGCACATAGTAGGTGCTTAGTTAATGTTACTTTCCCTTTCCCTCTACTTATTCATTTCCTTTGCCTCACCTTTACCCCAATTCCTCCAACTGAAACGGAAAACTTGTTGCAACACATTGCAAATTCATATCCTCGTTTCACCTGAGGAACTGTATAATTAACATCATTCAAAATGGAAAGGGAAGAGACAAACCAGACCTTTATTAGACCTGGAACAATATATAAGTCTGAAGATTTTGTGCAAAAATTGTAAATACCACTTACAGAAAAGCCATTTTAAAAGATTTAATTTTTTTTTTTTTTTTTTTAATATTCAGGCTCACACTTAGATGCCGCCGCATATTTTTAAATGACAGGTTTGAAAGATCCTGTTTGTTTCTTGTGCCCTTTGATCTTCCTCAAGGGGATCCCAGCACAATTAACTTTTTTTTTTTAATTACTACTACTGCTTTCCAGAGTAACTCATGGCAGCCCACTGGCTCTGCCTTTCAATGATCTCATCTGACAGACAGCCCAAAGCATGCCCTGTGGGATAGCAACCCGAAGGGTGTCTTTGTGAGACTACCAAGGAGAGAGCAATGGTTTGCAGAGTTTGAGGAGACTCCAGCCACACATCTCCAATTTCAGGAGGTCAGCTGCCTGTAACTGAGGTTGTATGTTCCATGTATTTAATGCCTGCCAGCCTCTATTCTGCTGGAACAAGCTGAAACCAGATGTTTCTATAATCAAGACCTAGTCCATCGGCGACTTCTGAACCAGTTCAGGTGTTTGGCAATTAAGTTGCTTTTTAATTTAACCTGAGCTTCTTCAAGATGAGCAGAAAGAAAAATTATATATATTTACACCCAAATGCTCTATTCCAGATAAATTCTTGACACTTGTCTCAATTTTCTTTTTCCATCACACCCCCACACCTGCAGGAATAGAGGAGTAAGGAGGAGGGACACGTAGGTTTATGCTGAACATGGGGGACAGGGGTGGGAGGTTCCAGGGTGGGGAGGACAGGAGAAGGGTCTCTGCCAGCAATGAATAAAGACTGGACAAGATATGCTGGGAGCCTGTCTGAGGGCTTGGTTTCCCTTGGAACCAGCTTTATCCTACCCTCTGAAGGATGCCAGGACTTTTACAGGAAGGACCAACATATCATGGACTTTTGAAAAAATAGTTCACTATAATAACTCTTCAGTAAAAAAATAAATCTTCCAGTGCATTTTGACAAGGGGAGGTTAATTAGCTGCAGAAGACAGGCTTGGACCATTCTTAGAATTCTCTGAAAAGCTATGTCAACTCAAAAAAAAAAAAAACATGGATAACATCAAGCAGACCCTAGACAAGCAACTAGGAACCACCAGTTAACAACTTTTCTTCCTGAAGTTCACCTGAAAGGCAGGCAAATAATTATGAGCCCTGCTGTCAGCCGTTCCTCCGACTTCTGTTGCACGTCTCTGTCTAAATGCCGTGGACTCCCCGGCTTCCATCCTGCTTATCATCAGCCCAGTGTGCTCAGCTGACATCAAAATGGTCCATAAGTTTGATCAGTGTCTCCCATTAGAGATATTTCTGCTCCTCACATTCAAAGACAATGAAGCTAATGGTGATGGGTCTCTCTCTGCTATGAATGCTTAAACTCTGTGAGTGCAACCCAGGGGGAGAATGGGAGACAAAAGCAAGTGCTCATCCCCCTGGCCTCTGGAAGGGTGGGAGATCTCCCCTTGCAGAGAACAAACAGCACCCCATGGACCCAATGAGATGCCCCACCTTAAGAGTCCCTCACTCAGCATGTGGCCAGTTAACATTTACTGGTGTCTACCACGTGGCAGGCTGTGGCCTTAGGGAGGCACAGAGACCCACTGCTTCATGAACCAGGCCCACTGTCATTAGGAGAGCCCTAATTTTTTTCCCCCAACAAGCCTCTTAGCCTAAAGGCCAAAGCACGTGACTCAGAATCTGTCTTGTGGTTCCAAGTATGCCGGTTGCCACATGGGGCAAAGCATTTAGCCTTTGCTTCCTCTGTGAAATGAGGACAGCGATGAGAGCCTCTCCTCTGCAGGGTGCCTCCTGATGCATATGGAGTGCTCTGCCTGCCACAGCAGAAGGTGCGACTCACGGTTGTGATTTAAGGTTGCAATTGGCTCTAATTAGCAGCCAAGCCTAAGTGCGCCTGCAAAGATTCAGGGCATAAAATGATGGTACTCAACATTTTCATAGTACAGAAAATGATACGTTTGAAACTTGCACAATGACACTTATAAAAGGGTTTTCCACGACTTTCCAAAGGGTTCATCAAGCTGACAGCCAGTCCCAGAAAATTCGGTTTACGGTGAAAGTGACACTTAGCCAGTCATCAAAAGGGAAGTGGAATTGTGATACCTACTCACCAGAGGGATAGAAGTAAGCTAGGAAGGAATTTAAAACCTCTAAACACAATTTAACTACCATTTCTTATCTACTCTTGTTGTTACCGTTCTTATCTACTTTTAAATATTATCTCCTTACAGGTCAGTAGGCGTTTTGGATCTCTCTGTTTCTTGACCTATATTTTATTTTCTATTATTTTAGCCGATATTCTACCCAATGGTGGTTTCTGATTGGTGGTGAAGGTTTAGTTTTCTCATAATAAATTATTATTTTTGAGCTCTACTTATAAAAAGAAATTTAAAAATTAAAAAGCAATTCTAATCATGCCCAAAAGGCATGTAGTACCATGAAGTAAAATGATTCATCTGATTTCTCACTACAAAATGTGTATATTTATAATATCCAAATTTTTATCCTTTAAGCAATTTCTATCAATACTTGCTGGAATTATAGAAATATAGAGATGGTAATGAGCATGGGCAGACTAAGCTTGTGCTCTGTAACTTGCTAGCTTAGTGACCTTAAGCCAAAGGCATCACCTCTCTAAGCCTCGGTTTCCACAACGCCAAAATGGGACATTAAATTTACCTGCCTCTCAAGATAACATCTATGATCTACCATCCTGGCATTTATTAGGCACTCAATGGATGTTGTTGCTGTTGTTTAATCAGCACCAAATTTTCTATATATTCCTAATATTTATTTATATATGCCTGATGATAATAATTTTAATATAATCTTTAGATTAAATATGTATTTAATTTTAATTAAATATATTCCTGAGGATAAAAATTCCTTCTATTCAGACATTAGCAGGTAAGCAGCTACCTGTCCCATGAATTAAGAACACAGAAGCGTAGAGGAAGGAGCTTAGTGGAAGTTGAGCCTCCTCCACCCCCAGCCAATGAGCAAGGACTCAAGCCCCCACCTCAAGTCCATTAGTCAGAAAATCTGGGGGTCCTCACAGAGCAGGCTCTTGCAGAAAGGCCCAGAGCTGATGTAGATGTAGGCAAAGGCCAGATGAGTGACTGCTTCTTGCCCCCAACCTCTCACCCCCTCCATTCCTATCCCCCTTTTCTTAAAGAAGACCCGAAGAAGGACTCACCCCCCAAGGCACTAGTTATGAAACTTAGCTGGACAAGTCCTTTTATGGAGGGTTTTGTTTGTTTGTTTCATTTGTTTTTCGTTGTTGTTTTGAGCTAGAAATGGCCTTAAGGGTCCCCTTTAAGAAAGGCTGAGAAGAGTTAACACCCGGGAAAAGTCCACAAGTAATAGCACTTTCCTAAAGACCAAAAACTCCTCCCCTTCTGCAGTCACCTACCTCCACTGACAGACAAGGCACAGAGGAACTGCCAGGGCTCCGACTGGCACATCCACTCTCCCTTTCTGGAGGCCTATGGGTTACCAACCACAGGGTCCCTGCTGGGCAGCAAATCCATTAATCTGACAGACCTTTCTGCAGCTACTACTGGAAGGACCCTCCCTAACAATTCTCACACCCCCCCACTGCATATTAGAATCACCTGGAGAGAGCTTTTTAGAAGTCTGATTTTCTTAATCTGTGGGGGATGGTGGCCAGGCATCTGTGCTTTGACAATTTCCCCCACCTATTCTGAAGTGCAGCCAAGGTGGGGAACCTCTTTAAAGTGCAGATTCTTTTCTGGAGGCCACCCTGCTGGAGAACCCAGAGTAGTCTTTCTTCCTAAAGATTTAATTATTTCACTCAGGTGTTAATTCATTTCCATGGCACCTACAGTTAACAACAGAAGTCATAAATCAATAGTCATAAATCTTTAGAGTGCCCAGAGCTGGCCATCCATGAAATTATATCCATAGCCCCAAAAAAGTAAGGGACTTTCCCCAGAAAAGTCTCACCTGGGAGGCCAAAGGGGGGCTGGAACTGGAGCTGAAGCTGGAGGCGGAGCTGAAACCAGAGCCCAGAAAAGAGCTGGGGTCAGATGTCATGAGCTCCGAAGCCTCCAAATTTCCTGCAGCCCGGTTGAGGAGCAACAGAAGGGCCAGCAACAGAAGGCCCGGCCTCATCTTGTCACTTTGTCTGGAGCGGCTGGCTTCTGCACAGAGGCCAGAAGCTTCTTATAGTGTCCGGTGGGGATTTCCCTAAAGCTCTTTTATGAGGAAAGAGGAAGCGGCCAGGGAGCACTCCGGGAGGGCTGGAGCACCTAGCAATTTGACTCATATCCACACCTGCCTGCCACTGAGCCCCATTCTGGATATCTCCTGCCAAATATTAACTGCAATGTGCTTTTCCAAGGCCCAGTATATGGTTTCCAACCTGGTCCTTCCTTGAAAGAGACAGGATCAAAGGAGTCTTTGTAATAAGAGAGCTTGGAGGCCCCTTGGGGTCATTCTCCTGTTATTTTACTGAAGGTTCCTTTCCAGAGGAAAGTAGAGAATTCACTTTAGAAATTGAATCACTCCTGGGGTGTCTGCTGCCTCTCTCTTCAGTTCCTATGGCCCTGATTGTGTCTCCTCTCTCCCCTGCAGTATCTGCTTCTAGAAAATATTCCTTCAACAATCCAGCTCTGTAAGAAGAGACCCCCAAGTTTTGTTCCCTTGGAAATCCAGATTGGACGCTCTGCACCCACTGTCAGCTTGATCCAGGGAGAGAAAGAATCCAAACAAATGACCAGTCTCCAGATGACCCGGTGCCAGGAGGCTGCTCCAGACCCAGTCAGCAAGGCCAGCACTGAGCAGGGTCTCTCTCTAGAGGACCACACATGACCTCCGTTGCCCCAGGCTGTCTTGAGAGCTGGCCAGGTGTTCAAGAGCTCAGGTCTTATTCTTCATGAAACAGAACTAGGGATGGTTCTCCTGCCAAGCCCCTCCTGACCCTGGGTTTCAGCCTCCATTAGCACCTCTCCAATATTTCACACACCTTTGCCACCCCTGCCCTCCTCCCTGAAGAGTGATAAAATATCACTGAATATTTAAACCAGCTGTCACTCATGAGCTGTTGGCCTTGGCCAAGTCACTTAACCCCTTCCTGTGGGGTTGTAATAATTCCTAATTTGGTGAAATTGAACGAAAGATTGTATTATAACACATGAATATGATGAAGCTTTTTTCTCTTCGGTTTTTTTTTTTTTCCATTAATAAGGAGACCTTAACTGTGACATTTAACTAATCTGTGTTCATTTGTGTATCTTTCTGAACACTAGAGAAACAACTGAGTTAGTAGTTGGAATTAGATGAGATAAAAGTGCCTGGAAAGATTTTTTTGAGGTACCAGGGCCGGGGATTGAACCCGGCTCCCCTGAGTTACTGAGTTGGTGTTTGTTTGTTTGTTTGTTTGTTTGTTTGTTTGTTTGTTTGTTTTAGGAGGCACCCAGTGCCGAACCTGGACCTCCCAGGTGGGAAGAAGGCGCTCAACCGCTTGAGCCACATCTGCTCCCCTGGAAAGAACTTTTTAGGAGTAAGGTTTCCATAGTTTTTTGAGCTACATTTTTCTGTTATTCTATTTTTTTTTAGTTTGAAATAAAATTATTGAAAAAAGGTTATATGGGGGTTGCTTATAAGCTTTGAAGTGCTATGCAAATGTCTAGTTAAGTGTTTTTTTTTTTTTTTCATATCCTAAAGCCAGGCTTATTAAGTAAGAGAGTTAGGAGTCAAGTGATGGAAAGATGGCCCATGTCCCACTCTGTCTCACTCCATCCAACTCCATCCCATGGGCTCCACAAACTGTCAGAATGAACACACTGCTGAGCTCACATGAGAAACAGAGTCCTAAACCCTGGGCTCCACTATTCAGATACTCATTACACATTTAAGAAAAGACAAAGGAGAAAAAATATACATGGATGAATAAAGAGTGAGGGGTGGAAAAGAGATAAGGAGGGAGGGGAAACAGGTCTGTCTCTTTTTGGTACACCCAAGGCATTCTGGGGCTCCATCCCTGGTCCAATCCCCCCTACAGCCCCCAGACTCAGTGAGCTGAGTGAACACCCCAGCTAGATCAGCCTCCCCAACTTTAGGGTCCACACTGCCCCAGCCACCCAGCCTGTCATGGCTGCCTCCACCCACCCTCCACATTGAAACATGCCTGTCCAGAAGGCCAGGCTTTGGACAAACAAATGGCGCCTTCTCGGCCAATCCTACCCACATCTTCATGTGGATGTGGTGATTAGAGGCCATTAGAGGAAGCCCAGGAACACAAGAACATTTTCCCAGAACCCTCTTGGAGACAAGAGAGCCTGCCTACATCATCCACTCCAAAGGCAACCTGTCGTCAAGACTGAGGCCAGGAACAGGTGGTCCACAGCCAGCTGCTAGAGGGTGAGGTATGCATTGAAAGCCCCACCTCTCATATCCTTCCCTATGTAGAATTACAAGATTTAGCACATTAAAAAACAGATACATAACAAGTGATTTTTTTAGTCTAAGTTTGTCCTGTGCAATATCTGGAACAAACATATCTTTTAAATGTTTATTTATCTGAAATTCAAATTGGACCGGGCATCCTGGAAGGCTATGAAAGGCTGCTTGCTCCCTCTGGGCAGAGCCTCCTGGACCAGGACATGGGCCGGGGAACCCACGTGAAACTCCCAGGCCCCTAAGGCAAGCAATTTAGCCCTGGCCTCTTTGGCCCCTCATTCTAACCAATTAGACATCCATCCAAAACAGGGAGAACACAGGGCAGGAAGGACCTCCTCTAGTCAAGGAGGTACTGACCCTGAGTCTTCATTAACTCATTCTCGGGAAGGATTAGAATTGGGCATGCTGACTCCATTGCCCTGAGCATATATAATTATGGAAATGGGGAGAAGAGCTTTTCTCTGCATCCCATCATGAGTCCTTGTTCCTCCTGATCCCCACGGAAAACAAAGGCCAAAATCTCTTGTTGTTTGCTGGTAGCCTCTGACTGTGGCTAGAATGAGCCGTTATTGCCCATTTTTTTCAAGGAGCACCTTAGTGCCCTTGTCATTTACAGTGGTAGTACGTAGTCATGACTACTTTTAGGGGCTTTCATGGTCAACCATTTGCAGGTCTCCCAAACACCAGTGTGCCTTTGCCAGGGAAGATGCTCCACCCCCCCTGCGCTTGCAAGCTGCTTTGTTCCTGCAGGCCTCCCTCGTTTTCAGAATAAAACGTTAAGCTATTTGGTGGCCTTGAACACACAAAAGCATTGGTGATGCCTCAGTAATGAGATTAGTAATAATAATAGTCTGATCAGTTCCTCTGCAAATACCTTTGTCCTGAGAAACAACAAGCCTCAGAGAGAGAAGAAAATTATCAACGCTGCAAAACAAACAGTGTATTATTTATAAAATTGTTCAGACACTGGATGCCCTCTGGAGTAAGGGGTCATGGAAATTCACTTGAGTAATACAGCATTCCTCACTGACAGCTTGAAGGAAATTTATTGTTTATGCACTTCATTAGGGGAACTCCCTAAAGCGGTACTTTTTGAACAGTCCTAACACCTGGGGAAGGTACCCATCTAGCCAGAGCCTTAATTTAATCCCCTGGCATTAAAAACCAATACCAAATATATGGTGATACATACTTTCAGAAGAGAATGACTTTAGCGTGTCTGGGACGACAGAGGATGTGCTTAGCCTACTGGCTGACAGTGGAGGCTATGTTGGGATGACCATTTTCACACCAATTGCCTCTGCTCCCCCAACAACCCTCAGATCTCCGTCACCACTATCGATAGCCATGTGTGAAAATAAGAGTCAATTGACATCATTCATTCACCCTGGAAAGCGGCCCTTCGAGTAACAATGTCTATTAAAATCCACTCTGTGCAAAGGACTGTATCAGGTCCTAGAAGAGTTATAAAGAAAGAAGAAAGCATAATTTTTGCTAATGAACATGGCTAATCAGTTAGAGGAGGCAGGCCACTCGGGGAATATGGTAGGAATGAAAAGGGCAAATTGAACACGAAACCAACTACATGAACACTGAGGAAGGACTGGACTGACGGTGGTGGATTAATATAGGAAGAATTCATGGGGGGGCAGGTGGGGAGTCCTTAAAGATGGAGACCAGCGTCTTGTCAGCTTCAACTCTCTAGCATCTAAACCAGTGCTTTGCAGATGAAAGGAATATATAGCATGAACATGTGAATGAATGGATGGATGAATGAATGAATGAGTGAATGGATGGGTTGATTTAATGAGAATTGTGCAGGTAATTCTTAAGTTGTTAAGGGAGAAAATACTCATTTCTTAATTTAGTATCAGAGAAAAGGGAGGCTTCCGAGCAATAGAAATCACGTGAGTAAAAGAACTCAGAAGCCTGAATTCTCTCAGGGGACATGACAGTGCCCCTTCCCCTGCAATCCCAAGCGGCCACTAGCAATTCACCCCTGGATCAGAGGTCCTCAGGCTGTTCTTCAGCCCAGAACCCTCCAATCAACATCTAAGTCCCTAAGCATATCCTATATCAGGGATTACCTAGAATTAGCCATCCCACATGGTTTAGAAGATTCAAACTCCAAATGATGCTATTCTCAACCCAAAACTTATAAACATAAGTCTGCAGCAAAGCCATTCATGTTGGCAATATGCAGAAGCAAGTTAGGCAAAAGCTCAACTAATGGAAACTATTGCAAATCTCTGTGAAAATGCTGAAAGCAATGACAATAACAAAAAAAGTGTTGAAAGGTAACGTGTACTAATTTTTTTTTTTTTGGAAAAAGAGCAACTACTTCCTCCATGGAGACATGAATGTTCAACTGTTTAGACTAAAGAAGCACAACAACACTCAGAAGTGCGCCCCTCAGGGATGTCGGTGGAGAGTCGGGGAACACCCCACCACCAGCAGCAGAGGTGGAACCACCCAAGAGATGCCAAACCACAGGGTTATCTCTGGACCCCACCAGATGGAATCTCTGCCCCTCAAAGTACTCTTACCATCTCTAATCGCTTCGTTGAGGCACACTTTCACTTTATCCCCACCCCAAAACCTGAGTTTACTACACATCTTAGATATTGTAAATCACCCAGTTACCCTCAAAAGGACAGGTGAGCTGGTTTCTCCAACCAAAGGTGAAGGTGCTTACTCTTCTTGCTTACCTGCCCCACTGCAGAAGCCTCTGCTTGCCTCACATCCAAACCACCTGAGTTATAATATCAGGGTTCTCAGCTACCCCTGTCTCCTCCATTGGTGCACATATCTAGCCCCATCTACCTCTCACTGTGAGTAAGAGGCAAACTCTGTATCTATGAGAAGTTGTCACCTAGAAATTCTAATGTGACCACTTCAACAACTGCAGCACTTTGTAATCTAGTCTTTCATTTTTCTCTTTCCATTAGTTCGGAGCCCAAATCTTAACAAACCCTGTGAAGGCCAAACCCAAGCTAGATACCATGATTCTGCACTTAATACTTATAGGTATGTCAATGCAGTAAGAAGGGCAAAGAGTCTACAAAACTATTGGCTCTACCAATTTACCAGTTGGGTGACTTTGGCCACTCAAGCACTGCCATGTTAGACCTGAGCTTTCCAACATGGTAGCCACCAGCCACATGAGCTTTTCAGCACTTGAAATTGACTAAGCAGAACTGAGATGTACTGTAGGAATGAAATGCTGAATTTCAAAGACTTAGTATGAAAGACAAGAATGTAAGATATCTCATTAATAATTTTATATTGATCACGTTCAATGATAATATTTTCAGATTTGTTGAGTAAAATAAAAAACATCATTAAAACAAAATTCACCTGTTTATTTTTTAATGCGGTTATTTAAAAAATGTTCATTACAAATGCATTTTTATTGTACATTGCTGCACTGGAGCCTCCGGTAATATTAGCTGTAAATGAGAAGCTTCTGGAGGTTACAGAAACATAGGAAATTGTACCAACTGGTTCTTCCCACTCACAGGAGGTTAGCTAACCAGGTGGATTGCTGTCATTGGATTTCAAATTTAACATTTCTTCATAAGTGCTAAATGTTACAGAAATTCTTTCTAAAGAGGCTCAAAATGAAATCACAGATAATTTTTCTATCTTAAAAAGCTTATTTTATTAGAGAAGAAAATATATTTTAGAGAGATTCAGAACAAAGTAGTGGAATCATGTTGACAATTGTCTCTAAAGGGCAGTCACATGGTGTTTTATTGGAGCCCACACTTAAAAATAGGGAAATTTCACATAAATTTCTGTATTTAGGGGGAAAAAGAAAGAAGAATGAGGTGGAGCTGGGAAGCAGTTGCCCCCTTAAAATGGCATACACACTCTCCATTGGCCTTATTCCTGTCACCCAGCCTGTCTCTTTCCTTTATGTACACAGCCCAAACAGCCTTTACAGGGCTTTGGTATGTGATTCCTCTACTGAAGATTTCAACTTTGAAAAACCTGCTATGAGAGGCAATGAAAAAGAATTATTTTACAGAAAAGAATGTGGCAATTTGGATGTTGCATTTGCCCTATTTTATCAGAAGAAATGCATAATGTTAAAATGTATAAGGATCACATGCTTTTCACTAAATTTAGATTTATGAGTTTTGGAAAACAGGACACAACGAAATAAACTTTGAAACCACTATTCACATGGAACAAAGTTTAATGAATCATTAAATGAAGCAATGGTCAAACATGGCCTAGAAATTTACGCAAATATGAGCATGACACTACCAAATAATTCGATTCATCTATGCTCATATAAACATAAATGGAGTTGGCTATTGGCTTGTCCGTCATGGAGCTCACTTTACCCCTGAACCTCGTCCAGCCATGATGTATCAGTATGGCTGGGACGGGCACTGCAGCCAGGAACAACTATATAATTTGTGCGGCCCCAGTGCAAGATGAAAATATGGGTCTCTTTTGTGAAAATTGTTAAGAATTTTAAGATGGCAACAGCAGAGCATTAAATCAAATATAAGGTCCTTCTAGGTGGGAAGCCCTGTGTTTCCAAACAAGTGGCATGCCCGGAAGCCAGCCTAGACCACAACAGGGGTCAATTGTGAATTCTGAATCGAGATTTGAGAGTTTATTTTCTAATCTGTATGATCTAAAAGTGGTCTTTTGCAATATCCGGATAGAAGAGGTACTCTTTAGGCTATTGCTGATGCCTGTGGAGTGGAGATCAGCAGCTAACTATTGGAACCTGAAGGACCTGAGGCTTTCCTAATATATCTGTTTTAAAATTTTTGCACTTTGATTGCTGTGTAATGATGTTTTATAGTTTCAAGTTTCCTCGTGGTAGGTAAAGCTTGCTACTGTACTTAGAATGTTGGGAACTATTGCTTTGATGACATCATGAAAGTTAATATTTAATGAAAAGTTTCCTGGATTATTTAAAAAATAAGTAACATTCATAAAATATTAAACTGAATTTTTTTTTTTAAGTTTATTGTTTAGTTACAACCCTCTGGTGACCAGACCAACCATTACCGCATGAAATAGCTGATACCCTGTCATGACCCAATTCCCCCCAGGTCAAACGCCTTAGTTATGCTATACCTGTGCTTAAAGTTTTGTTTTGTACATAGATTTGTCTATATGTGTGTGTATGTGTTTGCTTTTGTTTGGGATCTTATTGCATTCTCAATTCCTTCATTCATTGTGTAGAAAAAAGAATAATCATAATGTGTACTGAATAGAACTGCTCATTCATTTATTCACAAATATTTCACAAGCATGTTCTATGTTTCAGGAACTGTTGTAGATGCTGAGGATATAACAATGAAAATAAAAATCCTTGCCCTCCTGGAGCTTAGAGTTTAATACAAGACAGACAATAAACAATATAAACAGGTAAGTTATATAGTATGTTAGATGATGTTAATGGAGAAAAAATAAAGAAGGCAGGAGAGAAAAGGAAAGTCAGGGAGCAGAGGTTGACTGTTTAATGGGGTGGAGAGGGAAGACCTCAGTCGAAAGGAGACATTTGAGTAGAGGCCTAAGAAAGGTAAGGGAGAAAGACATGAGACTATTTGTAAGAAAAGCCATGCAAAAGGCTTGCAAAAGCAGGTGCCATGAGGCAGGCATGTCTCCTGGATTTGAATGACACAGCAAGGAAGAGGGTAAGGATGGCATGGAATGAGGTGGGAGATTACTCAAGGAGGTTAGAGGGGTGCACGTGGCACAGGGCCTTCAGGCCAGCAAAAGGATTTTGTCTTTTGCTCTGGATAAATAGGAGTAAAGGAGTGCCATGATCTGATTTATATTTTAACAGGCTCTCCATGGCTGCTCTATGGAGAGTAAACTGTGCTGAGCCAGGGTAGAAATGGGAAACCAGGGTGGGGACCGCTGAGATGATCCAGGTAGATGACGGTGCTTCACACCAGGGTTATAGCAGTGGAGATGGGGAGGCATGGTCACAACTCTGGGTTGTGAGAAAAAGAGGGGAAGTCAAGGCCAGCTCTGAGGTCTTTGGAAGCATGGAGTTGGCATTTGCTGAAATGCAGAAGACTACAGAAGGAGCATGTTTGGAAGGGAAGTTCAGGGACTGTAAATTTGGAGAGGTGTTTTTTTTTGACATTCAAGGAGAGACATTATGTAGGTAGTTAGATATATGGATCTGGAATTCAGAGGAGAGGTCCAGGATAGAGATAAAAATTTACATATTGGTAGCATATAAATGATATTTAAGACCATAAGACTCTGGTGAAATCACCAGTGAAGATACATGCGATCTGAACTGGGAGGCTCCAAGGTTACAAGTCAAGGAGATGTGCAGGCAACAGCAAAGGAAACAGAGAAGGAGCTGCCTGTAGGGTCAGAAAGAGCCAGGTGTGATGCCCTTGAGGTGAAATGAAGAAAGAATTTCATGTGGGAAAGAGAGCTACCAGTTGTGTCAAATGGTACAAATGGGTCAGGTAAGATGAGAAGACTGAGAATGGACCACTGGATTTAGGAATATGTCAGTCATGGTGACCCTTCTCAAGATGATTTTGAATGGAGTGGTAAGACTGAAAGCATAAGTGTGAGGGGGGTTTAAGAGGGGAAGAGAAGAAAGAGATGGGGGACAAGTACAGGCAACTCTATCAGATAGTTTTGTTTAAAAGGGCATCAAATAAAAAGACCGAATGAAATACTGTGTGTGAAAGCATTGTGAAAGTTATGAAAGCACTAGATAAGTGCTGGGTGTGATTGTAAGAACAGAGACTTGTATTCTAAGGGCATGGCTTTCAAAATAGCAGCCAGATTCAAGAATTTCCATCCCTAGTTAGAACACTAGCATCCCAGAGATTTTGTGTTCTCACTACACCCATGGCTGTTCCAAGCAACTCCTAAATCCTAAGAAATCATATTTCAAAGATTCCTAACAGTAATAAGCACAGTATTAAACTCCCTTCCCAACTGGTTGCACAAATCAGCCCACAAAGTACAGGAAGAGGAAAAAGTCAAAGTTCTCTACACAAAGGAAAGCTACTGTTACTCTTTGAGAAAAGGGCTCTTTGTTCTTCGAGATTGCAGAGCCATAGAAAGTTATCAAGATCATACACCTTGTTTGATTATAGTGTCAACATATTACAAAATGGGGAATTTCTAGGAAGAAAAGTGTTCTCACCCACCACTATCGAGAATGAACTCCCTTGATGATATTGACAGATGTTGTAATTGTTCAAAATGAAAGCCTGTCCCGTCCCAATTCAGATACCAAGTTAATACTTTTATCCTGGAGATATGGACACAGGTGCACATTGGGCCTGCAAGGCAGGGTGTTCCACCCTTGGGGCCCAGGTCGCTAGACCCCTGAGAGCCAGGCTGCCCAGCTCAGAGCACTGAGCACAACTGGGCCCAGGGTCACGCCTCCCATGAAGCCAGCACTAAAAGCAACATGAGCTGAGGCTGATGGGGAAGACAATCATCACCCACTGGGATGGATGGAATTGTGTCCCCCGAAAAGACATGGGCAAGTCCTAACCCCAGGTCCCATGGATGTGGCCCCATTGGGAAATAGGATCTTTGAAGATGTCATTTGTTAAGATGAAGCCAAACTGGATAAGGGTGGGCCTTTAATCCAGTATGACCAGTGTCCGTTTTCACAGAAGAAATTTGGACAGTCAGCAGGGGCAGGGGCCAGGGGTGGGGCATGTGATGGAGGCAGAGATTCAGTTGTACCACAAACCAAGGAACGTCATGGTTTGGCATCCACCTCCAGGAGCCCACAGACTTAGAGGGAGCACGGCCCTGCTGACACCTCAATTCAGGCATCCAGCCTCCAAATCTGTGCGATAATAATTGCTATTTTTAAGCCAACTGGTCTGAGGTATTTTGTCATAGCAACCCTGGAAAACTAAGACACCTACACTTTCACACAGATTCATCTACCAACTCATTTCTTCAACAGATGTGCCAGACAATACACTCTGGGCAAGCACAGCCCAATAGAAAATAATACAAGCCACAAATGCAAGCCTCATATGTGATTTTAAATTTTCTAGTAGCCACAGGAAAAAGAGAAAAAAGAAGCAGGTGAAATGAATAATAATGTTATTAATGTATTTTATTTAACCCAACATAGTCTAAATATGATCATTTCAACAAATAATCAATAGAAAAATTATCAATAAGATACTTTACATTCTTTTTTCTTGTACTAAGTCTTTGAAATCCAGCGTGTATTTTATGCTTACGGCACATCTCGACTCAGAGTAGCCTCCTGGGGCTAGTGGCTGCCATCTTGGATAGCAAACTAGGCAATGGGGATTCCACTGCAAACAGATCACATGTCTTGCCTTCGAGAAGCCTATATGGGTAGCGAGGGCTCAGAGAAGTAAACAGATTGTTAGAATCTTGCATTACTGGACAACATGGAAGAGGCATCTAATCAAATCTGATGGGGTAAGGGGTCAAGAAGAAAAGTCTAAGTTGAGACCCAAAATGTAAGTGAGTCAAAGGGAGAGAGAAGTAGGAAAAGGGAGAAGAGAAGTGGTGAAGCCAGAAGGAGCAATATCTGCAAAGTCCTGGGCGGGAGAAAGAATATGGTGCGTTCTGGGAGCTTCATGTCACTTATGGTTCCCAGAGCTTAGAGTTTGACAAGGAGAGTAAAACTCAAGTTATGAAGGTTAAGAAGGGCCAGCAGCTGATAAAGGGCTTCGTAGGCCATATTAAGATTGGGCTTTGTCTTACGGCGAAGGGGAGCCATTAAAGAACTCTGTGTTCTTGGTTTTCTAAGTCCAACTACTTCAAGCCCCTCTTCTTCATTGAGGAATGGAAAGCCCACAGAGGTGACATAAGCTGCTTGGAGCCATCAGCTGCTGACGGAGATGAGCCCAGAACCTATATCCTGACCCCGAGCCCACCAGCCGCTTCCCCTGCCCTTGCCCCACCAAGGACACAGGGTGTGTCTGAGCCGAAGGGGAGGCGCCGTTGCTCCACAAGGCAGGGGGAGAGGACAGAGCTGTCACATCAGGAGTGAGGCAAGAGGATCAGGAACTAACTAACCTACAGGGGAAGGAAAGGGAGCGCTGTGGTGGTCCAGGAGGGGAAGTGGGTGGTGGAGCTCTGCTCAGCCCAGGGGTGTGGGGAGTGGACGGGGTGAATCCCGCTTCAGGTGAGAAGGGCAAGTGCAAGTGAGAACAGGGCCAGCAGCCTGAGTCCTGGGGCTGTAACTCTAGACTATCTCAGGAAATGGAGGTAGGAGGCTGACCTTACCGAGAAATTCAGTAAGGGAGACCCCCGAGTCTGTAGTCTATCCACGCTTGTTTCAATATCATTTAAAATGGACACAACTGGAAGATGTGCCACATTTATGCCATGGCTTTCCACACTCCCTGACATAGGGGTAAAAACATCCCAGTCCGAGATGCTCCTCTCGGCCACCCTGGGAGGTAGGTAGAGATTCCTAAACTGTTTCTCAGGTTCAAGGACATGAGTTCTCTAATCTCCACCCAGGAAATTGTGGAGAAGCCAAGTTAAGGACCCAAGTCTGCTGGCTCCCAGTCCACCAGCCTATAAGTGGGCAACAAGAGCTAATGATCCCATAGGGATCCACAGACACGGTCACCTGGCTAACCTGCCAGTGTGGCTTAATTCCTTTGGGTTTGGATGTGCTTAAAACTGCTTTTATTTTTTTATTTTTTTTATTTTTCAGGCAGTACCAGGAATTGAACATGCGAAGCAGGTGCTCAACCACTGAGCTCCACCTGCTCCACCTTATAACTACTTTTAAATGCAGATATCCCCAGGAAGGGTCCAACTTTAAAACAGCATCCATTAAGAGAGATTAAATGAAATCAGGAATGGGAGACAGAGAACGGAGTGGGGCCAGGATGGGAGCCCCTGGAGGGCACAGAGGGGCTCTGTGGAGGCTGTGGGGAGGCACGAAGGCCAGCTCTGGTATCTTCACTGATGTTACTGAAACCAGGCCTATAGCCATAGCAAACATTTACTGAGCGCCTAATGTATACAAGGCACTATGCCCTATCCTGGGGGATATACAAAGAATAATGAATGTCTCCGCCCTCTAGGTGCTTAAAATCTAGTTAGTGAGTGTATTTGTTTTCTTTTGCTGCTGTAACAAATTACCTCAAGTTACCACCAAACAATACAAATGTATTATCTTACAGTGATGACGATCAGAGGGCTAATGCAGGTCTCCCTGAGCTCAAATCAAGTGTTAGCAGGGCTGTATTCCCTTCTGGAGGCTCCAGGGCAGAGTCTGTCTCCTGGCCTTCTTCTCCTAGAGGCTGCCTGTATTCTAGAGCTCTTGGCTCTTTCCACCTCAAAGCCAGCAGTGACTAGTCGAGTGTTTCCCACCTCCCATCGTTCCCATGCCAACCCCTCGTCTGCATCCATCTTCTGCTTTGTAACTACATTGGGTCCACTGGGATAATCTCCTCATCGCAAGGTCAGTTCATTAGCAAACTTAATTCCATCTGCAACCTCAATTTCCCTTGGTCATGTAGCATAACATACACACAGGTGCCAGGGACGAAAATGTGGGCTTGGGTGGGTGGGGGGCGCATTATTCTCCCTACCACAGGGATGCTAAACCTGACATAAAATGACTAACCTGGGACAGTATGTGGTGGGAGCCGCACAGATGCTAAGTGCAGTGGAGCTCGGAAGGGAACAATGGTTTCCCGCTGGGGTCGTGAGGAGAGGGGCTGCTCGGTGAGCAGGAGATACCAAAAAACCCCGTGAGATGAGGCCTTCATCTTTGTGGCTCCTCCCGTCTGCCCAGTCCTCAAGTATGGGTCCCACAGAAGTAGCAGGAAGGGAAAGGGCCGAGCTGTGACTGAGCCGGCTTGGAGGAAAGCCTGGGATCTCCTCCGAACTGAGTGGCTGGGGCTGAGTCTCAGGGCCAGAGCAGCGCATGGAACTTCATCCCGGAGAAGCAGATCGACAGCTGGAGGTTGACCTTAAAAACTCACCCAAGGGGAATGGGTGTGACTCAAGCGGTTGAGCACCTGCTTCTCACATGGGAGTCCAGGGTTTGGTTCCCAGTGCCACCTAAAAACAAAACGAAATAACAACAACAAAAAAAACAAGCAAACAAATGAAAAAACCAACTCAGGGGAGATGCTGACTGTGACTCAGTGGTTGAACACTGGCTTCCCACAAACAAGGTCCCGGATTCAATATCCCTGGCCCCAGTACCTCAAAAAAAAAAAAAACTCACCAGAGAGGAGAGGATGTAGCTCAGGGGTTGAGCGCCTGCTTCCCATTTATGTGGTCCTGAGTTCAATCTGCACAACCTCCTGAAAAAAAAAAAAAAAAAAAAAAAAACTCACGAGATGAGGCAGGGAATATGGGGATGGAGAGTGTGAGGTGGCAGGGGCAGCTTCATCAACAACCCAGAGAGAGATTAAAAAAAAAAAAAAGGTTAGAACTGGGATGGTGGCACGGGGACCGGAAGAAAGAGGCAGCCTGTGGACATCTTGAAGGCAAGATGAAGAGGTCTTGGTGACAGGCAGGCATGGAGAGTTGGGCCAGGAGAGGGTACCGTGAAAGGGGTTAGGGAAAGTGGCCATTTTAGGAGCGGGAGTCTGAGGCCACAGCAAGATCCCCAGGAGGAAATGGTCTGGCTTGAGCCTGGGGATGGAGAGTGGTAGGTGGTTGGAACTGTGGAAGAACTAATATCTCTCATCAAGAATAATTTTTAAAAGGTGACAGGGCGTTGAGGAAAGACTTATTTAGGGTTCTAGAGGAGATGAGGTGAATGAATCCACCAGTAGCCCTACTGGAGCAGAGCTGCTCTTTAGCTTCCAGCATTAAGATACAAGCACCTTATCTGGAAGGGGAAAGCAGGAAACTGTGAGCAGCCACAATACTTAACAGCAGCAACTTTATCAAATCTCAACAGCTCACAAAGCACAAGGAGGGCCCTAAGAGGCCAGACTGCCAGCAGGTGGGTCAGGGGTGGCAGCAGGCCTTGGGATGGGGTCCCACCAAGAAGGAAGCCTCTCCAGAGCCCTTTTTCCACCCGGCACTGCAGGACCCTCTGGCCAGGCTCTTACTTGGAAGCTCTTCTCCTAGCGCAGGCCCTGGGGGCTGAGCCTGCCTCTTCTGAGAACCAGCTCCCTCGCAGGCCAGGCTGAGGCAGGGCCCCTTCCCCGCTTCCCCACAGAGCCTTCAGGCTGCTCTTCTGAAACGTCTCTTGGGCAACGTCATGTGTCCACAGGGTCTGGCACAAGGGCTTGTGTGCAACGAACAGCATGTTTGCTGTTTACAAGAATGGACTGGAAGGACGGGGCAGAGCTGCTCTGTGTGCTTTCCATCGTGATGCTGCTCCATGCACAATTATGGTGCAAGAAAACAGTCTGTATTAGCCCAGTATATAAAATTTAAATTAAAAAAAAAAAAATGCATGCTGATAGAAGTCAGGATAGGGGCTGCCCTTGGGTGTGGGGAGATGTAACTGCGGTGGCAACCAAGGGAGGCTTCTGGGGAATGGGAGGTGCTGTTTCTTGGTCTGGGACTGGTTCCATGTGGAGGCTCCCTTGGTGGAAAGTTATCAAGCTGTACTCTCATGACTTATGCGTTCTATTAAAAAGTTTATTTTTTTAAAATGCTGTGATGGGAGAGGGCCCTGTACTCCTGGGGGATAGGTCAGGAGAACTGGGATAGGAAGAGGGACAGTGCTGCCAAATGAGAGAAGGACTTAAAGAAACCCAGGTCATCCTGCACAAGCCAAACTTAGCTTTTCTCGAAAGGAGGGACTCCGGTTGACCAAGCAACCTGCCAACCTGCCAAGCACCCCTGGCACAGTCAGGGTGCAGAAAGCATCTTGGGGTTCAACACTCATCTTGTGAAGGAGGCACGATGGAGCCTACAGTCATTCCAATTGATTGTCGTTCCAGAAATCCAAAGCATCTTTCTCAGGCTTCCCCTGAAAGCAAACAAAGTTGGGGCTGCACTACACTTTGGGTCTGCAGCCTAAAGTCTGGGTCTTTTCTCTTAAGGAGGGAAAAAATTCCACCACCATTCCAAGGTTCCAGATGGTAACTTAGCCCTCTTTATTCTCAATGCAACTAATATCATCAGGCACATTCTAGTTATCACCGGTCTGAAAAAAAGAGGAAGTGCTAGGAGAAGGAAGTGTTGGAGAAACCTGCATATTTCTAGTTTTTCCTGCCACTTATGTGACTTTTTCAGAGAGTCCCTAGAAACTCTCAATAAACACCCACAGTCCTGAAGCTGTATCCAAACTACCTACCACCCTGACCCAGTTAGATACAGCAGAGTGACCGGGTGAGACAAACATGAATATTTGTGGTGCTTTCATCTTCTCCAAACACTGAAATATTGTTGAGATGTTTTATCTTCCATTGCACACAGAGGAGATTAAAAAGCCATGATGAATGGTGTGCTCTCCAGGAAGGGATGCCATATGTAGGGCAATACATAATTTCCTGCTTCTGGTACCATTCAGCATAATTGTCCTGGTAATGTGAAAATGGGAGGGATATTAATTTAAGATTAAAGCACAATTATAAGCCCCTGTCATATTGTTAATTTCTTTTAAATGTTCCTCTGCATAATTCCACCTTTGCAGGATGGAATAAGCACACAATTAAAAACTGCATTAAATAAATGAATAACTAATGAATGGATAAAAAAACTCTGAAAATAAAATGGGCCAGGCAGGTGCTAAACACTCATTTTAACAATGGACCAGATCTTAATCCTTCAGATCTTTGAAGGAATAGCATTTGGGTTCCATTAGATAGCATCTCCCTCTAGATTTAGATCTCCTGTAGTTGTGTTCCTTCTTCAAGCAGGGCCCAGGGATAGAGATAGGCGCTAGCTACAGGCAAGGAGCTGCTACAGAGCTAGACATAATTAACCAACCTTGATACCATCTGCTTCTCCCACTGCCTCCTCCATAATGCCTGAAATTCTATACTTTCCTTTGTCCTCCAGCCAGAAATTCTACAAGGTTGATTCTACCATTGACTCCTTTTAGAAATGCAAGAACTCCTGGATGTGTGAAACCTGGAAGGGTTGATCACTTATTTGCATATTGATATGAATCTGTATAATCAGATTCATTTCCCCCAACAGCTAATTAAGGCCAACTTCTTTGGGATAGCAGGATGAGGGGCAGAGGGGTGGTCATTTTGCAGCAGAGAGTAATAGCAGGCTGAGAAAGTGGAACACCCAGGGCCTGGTGCTGTGCCTGAGGTTTCTGAGAGCCCAGGCAATGTGAGAGAAGAAGACTCCATCATGAGCCTGTGCTATGTATTATAAGGGAGCGAAGACTTTAAGGAAGAGCCATGTGGATGGGGAAGGAACGGAAGGCGCTATTGGGTAAGATTACCCTCTACGTGCCAAAGGAATGTCGATATGACTTTATGCATTTTACCAGTTGAGCACGCAAGGTTCTAAAAAGTACAAATAGCCCAAGACCATGCAGCTGGTAAATGGGAGCGAAGAAATGAGAACGTTTGTCTGTTTGATTCTTCCAACCATACCACACTTCCTCACAACAACCTTAGGAGTTCGATAAGATTGTCTCCCTTTTTCAGATGAGGAACCCAAGGCTGTCAGAGGTGAAGGAAGAGGCAGCATCATTTGGTCTGAAAGCGTCAGGAACTGCAAATACTTCCGCCCCTGGTACCCACAAGGAGGCGAGGCCGGAGTTGCAGGTGTGTTGATGGGAACCGCTTATGCTGCATGCAAATATTATGAGCCAAAGCGCAAATCTTCACGTCCAGCATCTAACAGAACATTCTGACCTTGAACTAAGACAAATTACCAAACCTGGGAGAGAGTCCAAGTTACACCTAAAAGCCTAGTTTTTACTTCAAACCAGCCTGCTCAAAAGACAGTTGATAAGAGCTGCAATTTACAGCTCTGTTATCAGGGGTGAATTACCAACAAAAGCCCTGCTGTTGTTAAAATTATCAGGTAAGCCAGGGAGAGGACTGTGGGATAACCCGTGTCACCAGGTCCAGGGAACAAAAGAGAACATTGGGTTTAGGAAAAGGCCTATAATCTACCCAAGAAATGTGGTCATGTGCCAAGGCTATGGGCATCACACAGCCCAGGACTGCCTTTGACCCTTGCCTCCTGTGGCTCTCAGCTTGCCTAGTAGGACTCCATGGGCAGCCTTCCCTTGCTGGGAGCCTGCTGGCAGCTGGGCCTGAGTGTCCTCCTGGCTGAGCCTTCTCCCCGGGCCACCACCAGCCCACTGTGTCCACCCGGCCTGCACCACCTGGTGCTCCCCAGCACCACCTCTTCTAGATACCCCCTGATCCTTTGTCATGCTGGAGACCCCATCTTTCAAATCTTTCTAGACCAGCTCAAGGGTCCCAGGGAGGCAGGCTAGTTAGGGAATAAAGAGACAAATCTGGGACCTGGCAGAAAAACCACAGCCATAAAACACAAGACAATGGGAAGCCTCCCTGAAGGAAAGATTGTTCAAAATGGCTGCCGGAAGAACCTCGTGATTCGTTCAGAATCAAGGAAAAGCCCAGGATATTTTCAAGGGGACTTGCCATTGGGCCCCCGGAGGGAATTGATAAGTGGGATAACCAATCAAAACAGCAAACAACTGGGATTCCTCCTCCAGCATTAGCAAAGGGGCGGAATAATTAATGGTTTAAAAAGCAAGCGCATGGGAAGCGGCTGTGGCTCAATCAGTAGGGCTCCCGTTTACCATATGGGAGGCCCCGGGTTCGGTTCCCGGGGCCTCCTGGTG